>CM067319.1:19442135-19615744 GCA_034231615.1 Meghimatium bilineatum | reverse complement strand
ACCTATCACAATAGTAATGTATGTTTTACCTATCACAATAGTAATGTATGTTTTACCTATCACAATAGTAATGTATGTTTTACCTATCACAATAGTAATGTATGTTTTATCCTATCAGCAATAGTAATGTATGTTTTACCTATCACAATAGTAATGTATGTTTTACCTATCACAATAGTAATGTATGTTTTACCTATCACAATAGTAATGTATGTTTTACCTATCACAATAGTAATGTATGTTTTACCTATCACAATAGTAATGTATGTTTTACCTATCACAATAGTAATGTATGTTTTACCTATCACAATAGTAATGTATGTTTTTACCTATCACAATAGTAATGTATGTTTTACCTATCACAATAGTAATGTATGTTTACCTATCAAATAGTAATGTCTGTTTTACCTATCGACAATAGTAATGTATGTTTTACCTATCACAATAGTAATGTATGTTTTACCTATCACAATAGTAATGTATGTTTTACCTATCACAATAGTAATGTATGTTTTACCTATCACAATAGTAATGTATGTTTTACCTATCACAATAGTAATGTATGTTTTACCTATCACAATAGTAATGTATGTTTTACCTATCACAATAGTAATGTATGTTTTACCTATCACAATAGTAATGTATGTTTTACCTATCACAATAGTAATGTATGTTTTACCTATCACAATAGTAATGTATGTTTTACCTATCACAATAGTAATGTCTGTTTTACCTATCACAATAGTAATGTATGTTTTACCTATCACAATAGTAATGTATGTTTTACAATAAATGTTCATATAATATATTTGTATCATTCCATGATAAATTACTATACCCGCTGTTATATCGCTGAGAGGTCAGGAGGAGGGGGGGGGGGGACAATCATTATAGTTTCTTGTCTATTATCCATCCATATGTTCGAAGCTGGCTGATAGCATCCACAGTTGCCATTAAGCGTAGGAGTGGGAGCTGTAAGTTTATGCTCACGGCCAGATGTGATGCCTGAGTTGTAGTGAGTCCGTGTTTGTGACAGGTGATCGTGATGTTATCCTCTCTTTCTCGGTCTTCCCTTGGCTGTGTATCCAGATAATAGTTATAAGCTCTCAGTGGTATGTGGCAGGGGACAGGGTTGCTATAACGTAAGTTCTGAATAATTTATTATGTTATTGTTTTTAAATGTCATCAGCTGTATAAAAATCATCGTTTGTCGCGGAGTAATATATGGGTGTGTTTTGACCCACTTCAATCTTAGAGTGAACAAGGTATATTAGAAATATACAAATTGTTAAAACTTAATACTGTCCAAATGACTTGTCCGTTACAGACCTTTATCATTTATTCATAGATAATGAGACATTCAGACATATTGAGACATCGTTACTTAGTGAGACATATATACATCATGAGACATTGTAAAATAATGATACATTGTTACAAAACGAGACATTGACACATAATGATACATTGTTACAAAACGAGACATTGACACATAACGATACATTGTTACAAAACGAGACATTGACACATAATGATACATTGTTACAAAACGAGACATTGACACATAACGATACATTGTTACATAATGATACATTGTTACATATTGAGACATTGATACATAGTGAGACATATATACATCATCAGACAAAGATACGTAAGGACACATTGTTACATAATGATACATTGTTACATAATGATACATTGTTACATAGTGAGATATTGTTACATAATGATACATTGTTACATAGTGAGATATTGATACATAATGATACATTATTACATAATGATACATTGATACATAACAATATATTGTTACATAATGATACATTGTTACATAGTGAGATATTGATACATAATGATACATTATTACATAATGATACATTGTTACATAACAATATATTGTTACATAATGATACATTGTTACATAATGAGATATTGATAAACAATGTAACATTGAGACATAAAAATATTTTGGACACAATAAAAGAAGACATGACAGCTTGTTGAAGACCTTACATGGTAAAATCGAAGTGAGGCGAGCCAGAGGTAGGCAGAGATACAAGTGGGAGAGTAACATCACAAAACAGACAGGTTACAGTCTAGCAGAGTGCATCACCAAAAACAAGAGACATGGGATTTTGGTGTTCTGATGTTGCCAATCTTCGTTGTGGAGACGGTGCATGACTATGATGAGACATTAATACATAACAAGACATTGATGATTAATGAGACATAATGAGACATTGAGACATAATGAGACACTGAGACATAATGAGACATTGAGACATAATGAGACACTGAGACATAGTGAGACATTGAGACATAATGAGACACTGAGACGTAATGAGACAAGATGAGACATTGAGACATGGTGAGACATTAAGAAACTTATGAAACTTTGGAAATCTGGCAGGATTGTGTAGGTTATTGATAGGAATGAATTGTATCATGATATGCAAATGCTACGATATCCAGCGGTCGGATATCAAAATGTGTATCATGATATACAAATGCTGCGATATCCAGCTGTCGGATATCATAAGTAGTATCATGATATGCAATGCTGCGATATCCAGCTGTCGGATATCAAAATGTGTATCATGATATACAAATTCTGCGATATCCAGCTGTCGGGATATCAAAATGTGTATCATGATATACAAATGCTGCGATATCCAGCTGTCGGATATCAAAATGTGTATCATGATATACAAATGCTGCGATATCCAGCTGTCGGATATCATAAGTAGTATCATGATATGCGATGCTGCGATATCAAGCTGTCGGATATCAAACTGTGTATCATGATATACAAATGCAGCGATATCCAGCTGTCAGATATACAATCTGCATCATGATATACAATGCTGCGATATCCTGCTGTCGGATATCAAAATCAATGTTTTGGGTCACGTTTATCTATAC
Source organism: Meghimatium bilineatum (assembly GCA_034231615.1). Classification (NCBI taxonomy): domain Eukaryota; kingdom Metazoa; phylum Mollusca; class Gastropoda; order Stylommatophora; family Philomycidae; genus Meghimatium; species Meghimatium bilineatum. The sequence goes on along the minus strand of CM067319.1, from coordinate 19,612,819 downwards.
TGTCGTACAGATAACTTCACCCATAAACCTCCTTAATCATCTCTTACGAGAGGCATGACAGGTGCTACTATTGCTGTTTTTTCTTCCTATAAGGAACATAACAAACATATTATGAATGTTTGTATATGCATGTGTGTACATATATGTGTGCATATGTCTGTGTGTAGATGTATGTGTGAATATGTATGCGAGTACATGCATTTTTATATATCTCTGTGTGCATGTATGTTTGTATATGGATATGTCTGTTTGTGTATGTACTTTTCTATATTTCAGTGTGTATATGTATGTATGTATATATATCTATCTGTGTGTATTTATGCGTGTATATGTATGTTTGCATGTCTGTGTATATATGTATGTGTGTATATGTATGTGTGTGTATGTTTCTATATTTATGTTTGTATACGTCCGTGCGTGTATGTATGTTTGTCTTGCTATATGTACATGTATGTGTGCATATATATGTATATATATGTTTGTATATATGGCTTTTTCTATATATATGTATGTATATACCTGTGTACATATGTAAGTTTGTATTTACCTGTGTGTATTGGGAATGTGTGTGCACCTTTTGGGGATTGAGTTGATTGTCTTATCCCATAATTAAATAACTTTTCGGGATTGAGTTGGTTGTCCCATCATATATTTAAACAACTTTTGGAGATTGAATTGTTTTGTCCCATGACATAGTTAAGCCACGTTTGGGGATTGATTTGGTTGTCACATCCCATAGAGGGTCAAAGTGGCCAAGAAGTCATGATGAATTCCGATGTGTCGTGCTGAAAGGCGCGGATATCGCAGCCAATCTGTAAACCATGACGCAGCGCATTTGCTCTGCGAACTACATCAAGCCAGTCTGCAGGTGTTTCAGAACCGATGCCGATAAAGAAAAGACATTTTGTATGATATGTGGTTGTTTTAAACCCCCCTCCACCCCTTTCAGGAATTACGATCGAATATATCTATTATATCTTGTCCTACTGGACAGTTATGTGGGTCTGTGGGAGGGGGAAATATCATGAAACCTTAATTCCTACGCAGAAGACTCACACCAAAAGTGGCATTCAATGGATTCAGAGGATTGCTAAGGGGCAGGTGAGCGGTTGAATGACTCAAGCCCTATCCCTTCTTCTATACAGGATTGGGACACTGCCTTCTGTCCAGGCATGTTGTAGGAGGCTACTAAAATATCAGGGATAGGCTGACAACCTAACAACTGTGAAAACGCCCTCATATCGCTACATGTCTTATCTCGATTTCATAATTTTGACTTCTGTCACAACGTAACCATAGAAAACAAAGAGATGCATGCTAGCAGACATTCCATATTTGTCTTTTTCTGACAAATCACTTTAATGAGAAGATTGCTAGGTACGACATCACTTGAGAAGGGTTAACAGATTTGGCAGGAAAATTATGAACTGATTGACCACGACGTACATGTTACTCTCATGGTAGACCGCAATGACCGTGGGATACTGGCGAACTGGAATGGACTAAAGGACTAAACTTCGATGACTAAACATGTATCAATGCTATCTCCCATCCAACATAGGCATAACCCTTGAGACCAGAAACCTTACACGGGTCTTCCTACAGTTACTCATGTATGCCACTCGTCCATTTATCAGAAACGATGAATGAGGTGGTCAAGAGCTGCAGGCTCACAACTAAAGGGATCACTTCATCATCTTCCTGTTTAACCAGTATATCAACAGTAACTTCAATCTAGAGCAGAAAGCTGTCAAAACTTATATCATTGCACACTACAACCACATTGTCAGTTATCTGGGTCTCCAGGACTTTTAAAAAGCTCTGCAAACAGAGCACATTGCACACTAGAACCACATTGTCAGTTATCTGGGTCTCCAGGACTTTCAAAAGCTCTGCAAACAGAGCACATTGCACACTACAACCACATTGTCAGTTATCTGGGTCTCCAGGACTTTCAAAAGCTCTGCAAACAGAGCACATTGCACACTACAGCCACATTGTCAGTTATCTGGGTCTCCAGGACTTTCAAAAGCTCTGCAAACAGAGCACATTGCACACTACAACCACATTGTCAGTTATCTGGGTCTCCAGGACTTTCAAAAGCTCTGCAAACAGAGCACATTGCACACTACAGCCACATTGTCAGTTATCTGGGTCTCCAGGACTTTTAAAAGCTCTGCAAACAGAGCACATTGCACACTACAACCACATTGTCAGTTATCTGGGTCTCCAGGACTTTCAAAAGCTCTGCAAACAGAGCACATTGCACACTACAACCACATTGTCAGTTATCTGGGTCTCCAGGACTTTCAAAAGCTCTGCAAACAGAGCACATTGCACACTACAGCCACATTGTCAGTTATCTGGGTCTCCAGGACTTTCAAAAGCTCTGCAAACAGAGCACATTGCACACTAGAACCACATTGTCAGTTATCTGGGTCTCCGGGACTTTCAAAAGCTCTGCAAACAGAGCACATTGCACACTACAACCACATTGTCAGTTATCTGGGTCTCCAGGACTTTCAAAAGCTCTGCAAACAGAGCACATTGCACACTACAACCACATTGTCAGTTATCTGCGTCTCCAGGACTTTCACAAGCTCTGCAAACAGAGCACATTGCACACTAGAACCACATTGTCAGTTATCTGGGTCTCCAGGACTTTCAAAAGCTCTGCAAACAGAGCACATTGCACACTACAACCACATTGTCAGTTATCTGGGTCTCCAGGACTTTAAAAGGCTCTGCAAACAGAGCACATTGCACACTACAACCACATTGTCAGTTATCTGGGTCTCCAGGACTTTAAAAGGCTCTGCAAACAGAGCACATTGCACACTACAACCACATTGTCAGTTATCTGCGTCTCCAGGACTTTCACAAGCTCTGCAAACAGAGCACATTGCACACTACAGCCACATTGTCAGTTATCTGGGTCTCCAGGACTTTTAAAAGCTCTGCAAACAGAGCACATTGCACACTACAACCACATTGTCAGTTATCTGGGTCTCCAGGACTTTCAAAAGCTCTGCAAACAGAGCACATTGCACACTACAACCACATTGTCAGTTATCTGGGTCTCCGGGACTTTCAAAAGCTCTGCTAACAGAGCACATTGCACACTAGAACCACATTGTCAGTTATCTGGGTCTCCGGGACTTTCAAAAGCTCTGCAAACAGAGCACATTGCACACTACAACCACATTGTCAGTTATCTGGGTCTACAGGACTTTCAAAAGCTCTGCAAACAGAGCACATTGCACACTACAACCACATTGTCAGTTATCTGGGTCTCCAGGACTTTCAAAAGCTCTGCAAACAGAGCACTTTGCACACTACAACCACATTGTCAGTTATCTGGGTCTCCAGGACTTTCAAAAGCTCTGCAAACAGAGCACATTGCACACTACAACCACATTGTCAGTTATCTGGGTCTCCAGGACTTTCAAAAGCTCTGCAAACAGAGCACATTGCACACTACAAACCACATTGTCAGTTATCTGGGTCTCCAGGACTTTCAAAAGCTCTGCAAACAGAGCACATTGCACACTGACAACCACATTGTCAGTTATCTGGGTCTCCAGGACTTTCAAAAGCTCTGCAAACAGAGCACATTGCACACTACAAACCACATTGTCAGTTATCTGGGTCTCCAGGACTTTAAGCTCTGCAAACAGAGCACATTGCACACTACAACCACATTGTCAGTTATCTGGGTCTCCAGGACTTTCAAAAGCTCTGCAAACAGAGCACATTGCACACTACAACCACATTGTCAGTTATCTGGGTCTCCAGGACTTTCAAAAGCTCTGCAAACAGAGCACATTGCACACTACAACCACATTGTCAGTTATCTGGGTCTCCAGGACTTTCAAAAGCTCTGCAAACAGAGCACATTGCACACTACAACCACATTGTCAGTTATCTGCGCCTCCAGGACTTTCAAAAGCTCTGCAAACAGAGCACATTGCACACTACAACCACATTGTCAGTTATCTGCGTCTCCAGGACTTTCACAAGCTCTGCAAACAGAGCACATTGCACACTAGAACCACATTGTCAGTTATCTGGGTCTCCAGGACTTTCAAAAGCTCTGCAAACAGAGCACATTGCACACTACAACCACATTGTCAGTTATCTGGGTCTCCAGGACTTTCAAAATCTCTGCAAACAGAGCACATTGCACACTACAACCACAGTGTCAGTTATCTGGGTCTCCAGGACTTTCACAAGCTCTGCAAACAGAGCACATTGCACACTACAACCACATTGTCAGTTATCTGGGTCTCCAGGACTTTCAAAAGCTCTGCAAACAGAGCACATTGCACACTACAGCCACATTGTCAGTTATCTGGGTCTCCAGGACTTTTAAAAGCTCTGCAAACAGAGCACATTGCACACTACAACCACATTGTCAGTTATCTGCGTCTCCAGGACTTTCACAAGCTCTGCAAACAGAGCACATTGCACACTAGAACCACATTGTCAGTTATCTGGGTCTCCGGGACTTTCAAAAGCTCTGCAAACAGAGCACATTGCACACTACAACCACATTGTCAGTTATCTGGGTCTCCAGGACTTTCAAAAGCTCTGCAAACAGAGCTCATTGCACACTACAACCACATTGTCAGTTATCTGGGTCTCCAGGACTTTCAAAAGCTCTGCAAACAGAGCACATTGCACACTACAACCACATTGTCAGTTATCTGGGTCTCCAGGACTTTCAAAAGCTCTGCTAACAGAGCTCATTGCACACTACAACCACATTGTCAGTTATCTGGGTCTCCAGGACTTTAAAAAGCTCTGCTAACAGAGCACATTGCACACTGCAACCACATTGTCAGTTATCTGGGTCTCCAGGACTTTAAAAAGCTCTGCTAACAGAGCTCATTGCACACTACAACCACATTGTCAGTTATCTGGGTCTCCAGGACTTTCAAAAGCTCTGCTAACAGAGCTCATTGCACACTACAACCACATTGTCAGTTATCTGGGTCTCCAGGACTTTCAAAAGCTCTGCTAACAGAGCACATTGCACACTACAACCACATTGTCAGTTATCTGGGTCTCCAGGACTTTCAAAAGCTCTGCTAACAGAGCTCATTGCACACTACAACCACATTGTCAGTTATCTGGGTCTCCAGGACTTTCAAAAGCTCTGCTAACAGAGCTCATTGCACACTACAACCACATTGTCAGTTATCTGGGTCTCCAGGACTTTCAAAAGCTCTGCTAACAGAGCTCATTGCACACTACAACCACATTGTCAGTTATCTGGGTCTCCAGGACTTTCAAAAGCTCTGCTAACAGAGCGCATTGCACACTACAACCACATTGTCAGTTATCTGGGTCTCCAGGACTTTCAAAATTTCTGCAAACAGAGCACATTGCACACTACAACCACATTGTCAGTTATCTGGGTCTCCAGGACTTTCAAAAGCTCTGCTAACAGAGCTCATTGCACACTACAACCACATTGTCAGTTATCTGGGTCTCCAGGACTTTCAAAAGCTCTGCTAACAGAGCTCATTGCACACTACAACCACATTGTCAGTTATCTGGGTCTCCAGGACTTTCAAAAGCTCTGCTAACAGAGCACATTGCACACTAGAACCACATTGTCAGTTATCTGGGTCTCCGGGACTTTCAAAAGCTCTGCAAACAGAGCACATTGCACACTACAACCACATTGTCAGTTATCTGGGTCTCCAGGACTTTCAAAAGCTCTGCAAACAGAGCACATTGCACACTACAACCACATTGTCAGTTATCTGGGTCTCCAGGACTTTCAAAAGCTCTGCAAACAGAGCACTTTGCACACTACAACCACATTGTCAGTTATCTGGGTCTCCAGGACTTTCAAAAGCTCTGCAAACAGAGCACATTGCACACTACAACCACATTGTCAGTTATCTGCGTCTCCAGGACTTTCACAAGCTCTGCAAACAGAGCACATTGCACACTAGAACCACATTGTCAGTTATCTGGGTCTCCGGGACTTTCAAAAGCTCTGCAAACAGAGCACATGGCACACTACAACCACATTGTCAGTTATCTGGGTCTCCAGGACTTTCAAAAGCTCTGCAAACAGAGCACATTGCACACTACAACCACATTGTCAGTTATCTGGGTCTCCAGGACTTTCAAAAGCTCTGCAAACAGAGCACTTTGCACACTACAACCACATTGTCAGTTATCTGGGTCTCCAGGACTTTCAAAAGCTCTGCAAACAGAGCACATTGCACACTACAACAACATTGTCAGTTATCTGGGTCTCCAGGACTTTCAAAAGCTCTGCAAACAGAGCACATTGCACACTACAACCACATTGTCAGTTATCTGGGTCTCCAGGACTTTCAAAAGCTCTGCAAACAGAGCACATTGCACACTACATCCACATTGTCAGTTATCTGGGTCTCCAGGACTTTCAAAAGCACTGCAAACAGAGCACATTGCACACTACAACCACATTGTCAGTTATCTGGGTCTCCAGGACTTTCAAAAGCTCTGCAAACAGAGCACATTGCACACTACAACCACATTGTCAGTTATCTGGGTCTCCAGGACTTTCAAAAGCTCTGCAAACAGAGCACATTGCACACTACAACCACATTGTCAGTTATCTGCGCCTCCAGGACTTTCAAAAGCTCTGCAAACAGAGCACATTGCACACTACAACCACATTGTCAGTTATCTGGGTCTCCAGGACTTTCACAAGCTCTGCAAACAGAGCACATTGCACACTACAACCACATTGTCAGTTATCTGGGTCTCCAGGACTTTCAAAAGCTCTGCAAACAGAGCACATTGCACACTACAACCACATTGTCAGTTATCTGGGTCTCCAGGACTTTCAAAAGCTCTGCAAACAGAGCACATTGCACACTACAACCACAGTGTCAGTTATCTGGGTCTCCAGGACTTTCACAAGCTCTGCAAACAGAGCACATTGCACACTACAACCACATTGTCAGTTATCTGGGTCTCCAGGACTTTCAAAAGCTCTGCAAACAGAGCACATTGCACACTACAACCACATTGTCAGTTATCTGGGTCTTCAGGACTTTCAAAAGCTCTGCAAACAGAGCACATTGCACACTACAACCACATTGTCAGTTATCTGCGCCTCCAGGACTTTCAAAAGCTCTGCAAACAGAGCACATTGCACACTACAACCACATTGTCAGTTATTTGGGTCTCCAGGACTTTCACAAGCTCTGCAAACAGAGCACATTGCACACTACAACCACATTGTCAGTTATCTGGGTCTCCAGGACTTTCAAAAGCTCTGCAAACAGAGCACTTTGCACACTACAACCACATTGTCAGTTATCTGGGTCTCCAGGACTTTCACAAGCTCTGCAAACAGAGCACATTGCACACTAGAACCACATTGTCAGTTATCTGCGCCTCCAGAACTTTCACAAGCTCTGCAAACAGCTTTTATTAAAAATAATGTAGATACATCAGTATGTGGCCTGAATGCAAACGTCTAGAGCCTGAGATATGAAATTAAGGCTCCCAGTTAGTACTTCTGCGGGTTTAGATCACCATCATCATCACTGTGGACATCACCATCATCATACAGTAACTTTAGAGAATATATTATATAGTAAATGTGTTCAGTAATTAAGATAGTAAATGAAAGTACTTTTGACAGTGTTTTAGACAGACAGAAATTGAAATAGACAATGATGCACAACGCCAGTTCTGTCAACAATTTATGCAAAATGTTTAACTGTTAAACTTATTTATTAACTATTTAAAATTTGACAACTTTAGACTGATTATCATAATAGTATATATATATATATATATATATATATTATATATATATATATATATATATATATATATATATATATATATATATATATATATATATATATATATATATATATATACACACACACTGTTCAACAAAAGAAAGAAAAAAGACACATTATTGTATTGGTATGAACACCAAATTTCAAACGTGTACCAAATAATTATTTTACGGAATTACTGTTTGAACCTTGGCATGAAGAAACTTTCAGACTTTAAAATGAAATGATGCTCATTAAATTTAGATTGGACTTTTATTCTTTGCGACTGAGTCCTTCGTTTCAGTAAGGTGTATAGTCTCCTCTGGCCTCTATCAGAGAACGACATCTTGACATGGATTCGATTAGCCGTTAGATCTGTTGTTATGAAATGGCTGCCCACGCTTCCCTCAGTGCAAGAGACAACTGTCGAGATTGGCTGGAGTCACGTCCCGCTGGCGAAATCGTCGGTCGCGTTCATCCCATAAGTGTTCTATGGCGTTCATGTCTGATGACATGACTGGCCACGGAATGGTCTTAACGTTGTTGCTAGCGAGGAACTTGGTATTGAGTTGTGTCACATGAGGTCCAGCGTTATCCTGATGAAAAATCGACCCTCATGCAGCCAAAATTGGAAGTATACGAGGACGAATAATTTCAGCGACGTGTAATTTGGCATTCAGGCATCCTTCAATTTGCACCAGGCAACTAATTCCTATGAAGTTGATCGCCTGACCCATACCCCACATCAGTACACATCCATCATCATATAGAGCTGCCTCATCAACGCTTGATGGAGCACAAAAACTGATTAATCACTAAACCAAACCCGTCTATAGTCATTCCCAGCTGTTCATTGACGATGCTGGTTTGCCCACTGTAGTCGTTCTTGCGATGTTGGGCCGTAAGAATAGGACCTCTATAGGGTCTTATTGCCCAAAGACCAGCGTCGTGCAGCCGGTTCCTGAACGTTTGATCTTAAATTTGACGAGCTGCTGTCACTGGCTGGACTGTGGTGAACACAGATGCAAATCATATGCAATTCCAGAGGTGACGCGGCCGTATGAAGCGGTCTTCACCAGAAGTTGTGACTGGGTTTTCCCCTGCGCTGCTGGTCTGCCACTGAGCCAGTTTGTTGAAATCGTCTCTAAAGGCGACTAATGGTGGTTCTAACCACATTAAATTGTCTAGTCACTACACTTTGTGATTGTCCAATAATGATGTATCGTTGTTCTGTAGTTAGACGAACCATACTTGAGCATTAAATTTGAACTTAGCTTATTCGAGATCCGTTAATATTTTCTAGGAATTCAATAATAAGGTCAGAGAGTTATGTGTTCAATAAGTTTCATTGTGTTCATGAATTGTGTTCATGAACCTGTCACAAGTTATTGCCAAAAAATTTTGTTTTGACCGTGACCTCTTTAATGATCTCAGGAATCACGAGGTGAGTACAATCCAGGTAACAACGAGAAGTTAATGACAAGGTGGACATAGTTGATAGGGGCAATGATATCCAGTCAACGAGTATCTTTTATACAAGTAGGAAATATATATAGAAAGAAAGAGAGAGAGAGAGAGAGAGAAAATGCCGCAGACAATAATTTTGTGACAGTTTCTTCTAATACTCTTCTGTCGGTAGTTGAGTACTACATAGTAGTACTAAGTACTATATCGTTTGTCAGTCTAATATCGAACAATGATCTAATCAACAACTCAAAATAAGGATCTGTCTATTAACACTGAGCAAAAGCAAGGTTTTCCTACAACAGTCAGCTATTTTGATTATCCTAGATAATGGGACTTGAGGGACTTTTTAAGTCATTCATGCCGGAAGGGATTGGCGGGAATGGGGAGAGGGAACATAAGTATGCGGACAACATTGATTTACTGTGAATTTTTCCTAACTTGTCCATATTTAATGTCCGGATATTTAAAAACATGGATAAACAAAACTGAACTCTTCAAATACAAGATGCTACTAGAATTGACTTTCAGTCATCCATATTAGTGGATTTCCATATGAATCTCTTTGAAGTTGTAGCAAAATAGTATTTTTACTATTTATAGTATAATAGTAAAGTAAACATAGTATAGAAGTATAATAATATGTATTAATTTTTTTTTTAAATCAGACAATAAAGTTCTTATTTGAAACCCATGTGTCCCTATTTATTTTAGGATTAAATAATCTAAATATTATATCATAATTTGAATAATAATTTTTTCTAGGGTTAGGGTTAGTTACGTTTTACCTAAGAAAATTTAATTTTAAATTAATAAATGATAAACATAAACGGATAAACATAGTCACGAGATATAATCAAATAAGGGATACAGGTTCCAAACAAGAACCGAAAATACATCAGAAAAACAAATATACTAATGAAGAGAGAGACAGGAAACAATGAAAGCAACAATTATACCGTCATAAAGGTACAAAAGCTACACTGGTTATACAATCAATAGAAAACAGGGCACAACCACTACTCTAAGTAAAATTGCATTCTATTGATATCCTAGGGTTTTCTCTCAAAGTATTGCACATTTTCGAGTGAGAATTGGGGCAGAAAATAAATATTCTGGGAAAAAGTCTCCTTTGTACGAAAGGATACAAGCGCTCAATGGTTGGTGATTCTTAAAGATCACAATATATATATATATAAACTAAAAATACAAGCCAGCTTTAAGTGAAATGTAGTTGGCCAGGTTATCAACCTGTCTAATTCGTGTAGTAAACAAATGAAAACGATATAAGATTGCTGCAGTCACAACATATATGCATGCAACATAACAATGGGAGTGAAGCATGCACTTAAATAAGCTTTATTTCACTTACCTCTCTTTGATAACAAAAGCAGATTACTTCAAAGAACAGTTCAACAAATGTGTGGAGTTTGCTAGTTTCTGTAATTTTGCGATCTTAATTTGTTGTATAAATTGAAGGTTTTCGACCTCGCACTTTCTCATTTATAGGAAAGTAGGGAACATTTTATTATTAGGAATGATGTCCGGTACTATCGCCATTAAAGGTGTATTTTTCGAGCACTTCTTTTACCCAACAGATACAAAAAATGTTCTGACGCTTGAAGCCTTAAGCTACCGCTATTATGATTGATATATGAATTTCCTACTCACTCGGCCACTACTTGCTTCAAAACTTTCACTTTGATGAATTCATCGGAAGCTGTCTTGAATTGGATTTTAATGAAAAATTTTAATGGATTATTTGAAGTAGAAAATTATGTACATACATTCAGAGCGGGTAGTTTATGTACATACATTCAGAGCGGGTAGTTTATGTACATACATTCAGAGCGGGTAGTTTATGTACATACATTCAGAGCGGGTATTTTATGTACATACATTCAGAGCGGGTAGTTTATGTACATACATTCAGAGCGGATAGTTTATGTACATACATTCAGAGCGGGTAGTTTATGTACATAAATTCAGAGCGGGTAGTTTATGTACATACATTCAGAGCGGGTAGTTTATGTACATACATTCAGAGCGGGTAGTTTATGCAGCAAATTTACTGACAATGCTAAATTCAGTATGTCTTTGGCAGACGTATAGGTACTAATTTGTTATCAGCAGTTTCGCTTGCTCGTGAGTAATCATTACACATGAAGAACATTCATAGATGCTCTGATCTCATCTCCAGTATGTTCGACAGTACCTTCCGCTGACTGTTCCAATATTTTGATGATTGCTTGTATAAGTATCCTATCCTCGCAGTATGACATTCATGTTTTTCTGCTCCACATTTCTCGACCAGTCAAAGTTCAGTCATTCCTTGAATCATTAGTCTATCCACATCTTCTAATGTCATTCCTTGAATCATTAGTCTACCGACATCTTCTAATGTCATTCCTTGAATCATTAGTCTATCCACATCTTCTAATGTCATTCCTTGAATCATTAGTCTATCCACATCTTCTAATGTCATTCCTTGAATCATTAGTCTATCCACATCTTCTAATGTCATTCCTTGAATCATTAGTCTATCCACATCTTCTAATGTCATTACTTGAATCATTAGTCTACCGACATCTTCTAATGTCATTCCTTGAATCATTAGTCTATCCACATCTTCTAATGTCATTACTTGAATCATTAGTCTACCGACATCTTCTAATGTCATTCCTTGAATCATTAGTCTATCCACATCTTCTAATGTCATTACTTGAATCATTAGTCTATCCACATCTTCTAATGTCATTACTTGAATCATTAGTCTATCCACATCTTCTAATGTCATTCAGGATATCAGTTCAGGTCTATTTCACGACTGTCTGGAGATGTCATGATCCCCCCATGAACAAATACAACATAACCTAATACAATTTCTTTGAGAGATTGTATATATAGTTTTGTACCAAGAAGATTCTGGCACGCAGTAGTTTACAGTTCTTTCAGAAAGTATTGAAAAAATTAAAATCTCTTTTGGGTTGTTTATAAATTACGTCAACATTTAGGGAGGGGGTGAAAAAGTTAGACGGTAGTTGACAAGAGGTCGGGTGGGAGGGGGATTGACAAAGTTGGTGTCAAGAACACTTCCTATACATCAAATTAAATTTTAAAATTGTACTTTTTAAAAAGAATGTCAAACAAAACGTTTTCTGCTAAGAATTTTCTTTTCTTTATTTTTTGTGTGGAAAAAGTGAGGGGGAATGGAGTGGAGATTTTCTCATTATTTGACATAATTAAACAAGGATGGTGTCCTTGTAATCTTGTCAACAAGTACAAGTGGACGCAGTACAAAATGTGTAAATATTGTAAAGTAATTTATGACTCTTTTTCGCGCCTTTTTGCGCAGGGGGAATACCGTGTTTAGCGAGTAATTTCTTGAACAAGGATTGATGTCATCATCATCATCATCATGCCCACCGCCTTTACTTTTCCAGAAGATCTGGTACCCATTTTATTAGCCTTGGTCGATCTAGAAGCAGTTGGTGATTTTACAAGTATTTTCTCTCGAACTGTAAATTGAACCAGGATCACACGAGTAGTAAGCTAGTTCACTAACAACTGCGCTACCACTTTGAGGAAATACCAATTTCGAAATAAGGTCTTACTTAGCAGTTTCTGTACGTGGTGCATTAGTTTGATTGTTTATTGTCTTTCCCAAGGCGAACGATGGTTGATCGTATCTATACTTGCCGTTAAGTATTGGAATGAGAGATTCATTTGTCATTTCAAGGCTAGATATGTCGCCTTGATTGAGTTGATTCCATGTTTTGTCAAGGTTATTTCGATGTTTACTATTCACCGTTTTCTTGGTATATGTTTTGCTCTATATCCGAAATTTTATTTGTTATATGTTCTTATTGGTATTTGGTTTGAGTTCATTCTCATAAGCTGACCGAACTTTCTCTCTTTCAATATGCTCAATACATTATGTTATACCTACTTTTTCCCTAATTTCTTCATTTCTTATTTTATCTAGTTTAGCAATCATTGCAACTTTTTTCAGACACGTTATTTTACATGTAACGATTTTACCTCGCTGCGAGACTGTTAAAGACCATGTTTGACATTGGTAGCAGAGTTTTATAAAAAATGTAGATAGGCCCCCTATTATTTGTCTTTTGATTTTCATCTTTGGATGGATAAGTGATGGTGAAAGTTCTTAAGCTACTCTCTATGCTTTCTGATACCTGAAGTAGTTGTTTGATAATGTAAAAAAATAATCAATTCTAAATAAAATTATGAAGCCACAAATAGCGATACATGGCAACCCAATGTAATTACAGAGATATTCGAAACTCATTATAAGAAACTCATCATTAAAAACTCATAAGAAACTCAGTATACGAAACTCATTATAAGAAACTCATTATTAGAAACTCATTATACGAAACTCATTATACGGAACTCATTATACGGAACTCATTATACGAAACGACAGCTTGATATAGATGGTTTATAAAACGAAATGTTTGACATTCCAAATCCTGTCTAGTGCATTGATCTTACCAACTAGTTAGACAGTTTCACTCATCTTGACCGGTGCGACTGATTCCAACTTTTCACTGGTTACTATACGTATATTTTATGTCACCAATCGATAAAAAGTCACACCACCCAAATTGAGGTCGCTGTGTCTGAATAGTTGACAGATCCTTTATTTGGAATAGGATTATGAAACAACGTTTTAGAAATTACAGCGCAATAAAGATATGTTTAAAAAGCCACACTATGGGGACTTGGTTTTTCCAGGACTTACTATTCACCACCGTAGAAGAGAGAAAAATCTTCAAACACTAATCTGATCCTCTGTCCGGATCTCCCGTGAAGTTTGTAAAAGCAGGATAAATTGTCTGAGTAGAGTCCGGGATATGTAGGAGACAGTATATGCCCGTGTGGTTTATGTTCGCTGCGGATGGTGTAGCCACACATGTGCGGTGCTGCGGTGCCCAGTTCAAAGTGCACTGAAAGAGAAGTTGCTGCAGATACTTTGGGATATCCACACTGTTCATAATAATAACACAATATTTACTAGTAATAATATGTATTGCTACAAATATAATTCAGATAAATAGTTTTTAAGTAAATCACCACGTGCCCAAAGTGAGTGTGATGTTAACATTAGGCATAATTACTAGTATTGAAAGAGATACAATTATTTATAACAATAGTATTAAGAATAATAATAAATCTTACTGTTATAATAATAATAATAACAATACTAGTAAGCATAATACTGTTATAAAATAATAATATAACTGTATTAATAATAATAATAGTCTTAATATCATCATAAAATGATAATGTACTAATAATAATGTAATGATAATAATGTAATAAAATGCAGGGCTAATATAATAATAATAATAATGTACCAAGAATAAGAATATTATTAATAATGTAATTGTAATAATAATGTAATCTCTCATCTTGTGACATATTCTTTCTAGAACGTGATCTTCCTTATAGATTCTCCGAACACTCCACGATTCTGGGCGAGGTGACCTGTCGCAGCTGAAGACAAGTTTAAGTAATCTGATATATCATTGCACCATCGTCGTCTTGGGCGATTCTTCCCCTGTTGCCATTAACTCTGCCTTCAGCTATTAATCTTTCCATGCTGTTATGTCTCTTTACATGGTCAAAAATCACAGCTTTCTTCTTAGGATGTTGTTAAGAACTCAGCCCTTTACGACGTGTATTACTAGTATTGTAATAGAGATAAAATTATTAATAATAATCATCATCATGTGACATATTCTTTCTGGAACGTAATCTTTCCTATGGATCTCTTGAATTCTCCGCGGTCTTGAGTAAGTTGTCCCACCTCTTTCAGTGACATGCGCAAGAATTTTCTTGAAAGTCTTTTGTCCAACGGCGTCTTGGGTGGCCTCTGTTGCCTTCTATCATCCCCTCAAGTAACACTGTCTCCATGACGTCGTGTCTCTTACTGTAACCCCCCAAAAAACAAGCTTTTTCTTGAATATGGTGTTCAGAAGACAGACTTCCTAGACGTTAATTGTTCTTAACACCCTCTGGTTTGTTTCCCTTTGCTGTCCACGGTATTCTGAGAACTCTAGTATAGTACTTTGATTCAAAGGATGTTATTCTCCTCGCCAATGTTTTATTTAGTATCCATGCTTCACATCAATATATCGCCACAGGTTAGTGCCCTGCCATAGTTTCTTTAGCTATTTTAATTTTGACAGCGCCATTGCTGTTCTTCTCTTAAACTCAACTGCGCAGTCACCCGCATTGTTTACATTAGTTCCTAAATAATCAAAAAGTATAACTTATTCTAAACTGCAGTTCTGAATATTAATTTTGGGTCTTAATTAAGTTTTATCAGTTGCTATTATTTTGTTTTTCATATTTAAGAACACATTTTGCTGTTCGCTGAACTTTTGGGTTGATTTAATTATGTTCCGTAGGTCGTGTTCGCTTGTTGTTAATAGCACTGTGTCGTCTGCAATTCTAATTTCTGGTATCTGCAGCCCTCCTATATTTGGGTCTGAAATCAGGCTTCATTGTTTCTTGTCTCACGTTTCTCCTTATATTTTCTGCATCGATGTTGGACAAGTATAGAGACAAGGTACAAGCTATTTACATTTCACTGCGTTTGGGTGTTGGTTATTATTATGATTAATAATAATTACAATAATAATAATAATTATTATTATTATTATTATTATTACTATTATTAATTGTTATCAATGATTAAGTATTATTATTAATAATAATAGTATTAAGAGTAATAATACATTTAAGTTAAGTAACATAATAAATCATACTGTTATAATAATAATAACAATATTAGTAAGCATACTACTGTAATACAATAATAATATAACTGTATTAATAATAATAATCGTAATATTATCACAAACAATAATAATGTATCCTACTAATAACAATATTAATAATGTAATAAAATATAATATAATAGTAATAATAATAATAATAATAACGTACCAAGAATAATAATTTTATTAATAATGTGGTGTGATATTAATAATGTAATATTAATAATAATGTAATAATAATAGTATAATAATAATGTAATCCAAATAATGTAATAATAATAATAATAATAATAATCAAAACATAAAAAACTAGTAACAGTATTTTTGATGTAACAAACATCCTTATAAAAAAAATAAAGACTGGTCGTTATCTAATTGCTCTTTGACCTCAAGACCTGTACATCACTAGGAGCGTACAAATAAATAGCCAATTGTAAATGAAATATGCACACCAATCCTTCCATCTGAACAATAGCTACTCAAGAGTGGGAGATGACAGTTGTATGACACAAACTATATGCATCACTATAGGAGACAGAAAAAAGAGAGAGTGCACAAGTTCACAATTTGTGAGATGATTTCTTGCCAAACCATAGCAGTGTTATAGAATGGGATGATTTCTTGCCAAACGATAGCAGTGTTATAGAATGGGATGATTTCTTGCCAAACGATAGCAGTGTTATAGAATGGGATGATTTCTTGCCAAACGATAGCAGTGTTATAGAATGGGATGATTTCTTGCCAAACCATAGCAGTCTTATAGAATGGGATGATTTCTTGCCAAACGATAGCAGTGTTATAGAATGGGATGATTTCTTGCCAAACGATAGCAGTGTTATAGAATGGGATGATTTCTTGCCAAACGATAGCAGTGTTATAGAATGGGATGATTTCTTGCCAAAACATAGCAGTGTTATAGAATGGGATGATTTCTTGCCAAACCATAGCAGTCTTATAGAATGGGATGATTTCTTGCCAAACGATAGCAGTGTTATAGAATGGGATGATTTCTTGCCAAACGATAGCAGTCTTATAGAATGGGATGATTTCTTGCCAAACGATAGCAGTGTTATAGAATGGGATGATTTCTTGCCAAACGATAGCAGTGTTATAGAATGGGATGATTTCTTGCCAAACGATAGCAGTGTTATAGAATGGGATGATTTCTTGCCAAAACATAGCAGTGTTATAGAATGGGATGATTTCTTGCCAAACCATAGCAGTCTTATAGAATGGGATGATTTCTTGCCAAACGATAGCAGTGTTATAGAATGGGATGATTTCTTGCCAAACGATAGCAGTGTTATATAATGGGATGATTTCTTGCCAAACGATAGCAGTGTTATAGAATGGGATGATTTCTTGCCAAAACATAGCAGTGTTATAGAATGGGATGATTTCTTGCCAAACCATAGCAGTGTTATAGAATGGGATGATTTCTTGCCAAACGATAGCAGCGTTATAGAATGGGATGATTTCTTGCCAAACGATAGCAGTGTTATAGAATGGGATGATTTCTTGCCAAACGATAGCAGTGTTATAGAATGGGATGATTTCTTGCCAAAACATAGCAGTGTTATAGAATGGGATGATTTCTTGCCAAACCATAGCAGTGTTATAGAATGGGATGATTTCTTGCCAAACGATAGCAGCGTTATAGAATGCGGTGCTCAAACATTAACAAAAATTGTTTCGACTATACCTATGTCTGTGGTCTTTCCGTAGAAATGAATGTCACACACGTCCCGTTCTATCTGTGGTCTCTCCGTAGATGCATGTCCCACACATCCCGTTAAGAGCAGGAAGGGGAAGAGTTTCACTTCAATTTTCAAAACAAGATATGACGCTTTGTACAATTGTATCCTTCTTTATTTTGTCAGTTTATGCATCCTTATTTTGTCAGTGCATCCATCCTTATTTTGTCAGTGTATCCATCCTTATTTATGTCAGTGTATCCTTCCTTATTTTGTCAGTGTATCCTTCCATATTTAGTCAGTGTATCCTTCCTTATTTTGTCAGTGTATCCATACTTATTTTGTCAGTATATCCATAATACAAATAATCAAACCAATAAACCTTCAGTGTCGTAGGGTTGCTAATCTGGAAACATCAACACAAAAATCCAACCATTTCCCTCTGTTCTCAGTTCCATGTTTAAGCGTGGAGAATATTAATCATGTCCTGCCTTTAATATTATCAATAATACTGTCGTATCCCTCTTCTTCTTTCACCCTCAACTGTTCTCTTCAAGATATCCTGTGAAGTGTAATTTAGCTGATCATATGTCCAAACAACCGCCTACGTTTGTGACGTTTCACCACTGGCATGGGATGTTCTCGCCAACAACAAGCTGTATCCACGCTCTTGTCCACTCATCTTTTCCTTAGTCTTCCTCTAACTTCATATCCATATATGCCTTTGCTGCAGGCACACGATGATGGTTGGGCTGCATTCTCATTAAATTTCAACACTTTGTGATTTTATGTTCCTGTATGATTTCATGACACGATGGAACGTCTTATATTACTCGTGTTTTTATTTCACAGTCAATCCTTGTGTTAGGGGTCCCGAAAGGGGAACAAAGAATATTGACACTGAACCCTACCAAATATGTCGTAAGAGGTAACTAAGGAAATATTTGTTGTAGAATTTACTGTCCTATCTCATATATAATCTGTGACCCAGAAGCCATGCTCAAGTCGAATCTGTCAGGACAAAAGGCGCAGATATCACAGCAAAGCTACAAACTATGACCCAATGTATTATGTTCTCTGGACTATATTCTGCTAATCTGCAGGATTTCGTGAAAACGAATGCAGAAGAAGATGAATATATTCTGTCCCTTGTCATAACGGCAACAGCTTTCATCAATCATTTGGTAACACAAGTGGCGTTTCTGGTGGTATTGTGACATACAGACCAAGACAGACACTAGTAGCTTTAGTGTTAGTGGTAAAAATTATCTCAATAATGTGAGATCATTGAGTGATGTAATCTTTAGAAATAAAAATAAAACAAATATAATATGTTGGACATATAAAAGGACATGACATCTTGTTGAAGACTTTGCTTGAAGGTAAGGTTGAAGGGCGACGTGCAAGAGGCAAGCTGAGTTACGTGTGGGTGGAAAACAGCATGAGATGGGCAGAATACATTTTATCAGATTGCACCGTCAAAGTAACAAACAGAGGATGTAGGACCGTTGGTTGTGGGGTGAAGTGTGCTGTCTCATCCCTATAGGGTCAAACTGACCAAGAAGCCATGCTGGTCGAATAACGAGGATGCAATCTTTCATAATATATTTAGATTTGAAGACTGTCTGTTTATGAGGAGTGTCTCCTACAAAACATTGTCCTCAATGCTACTCTGTAAGCCTCTCAGTTCTGTACGAGCTGTTCAACCTCTTCCAGTGTCAAGATCAGATGGTCTTCGATTATCCTGTGTTGATCGTAGTCTTGGTTTGCCTCTTGTTTTCTTTTCTGGATTTTTCCTCAATGTTTAATCTTTCTAAGCCATTGTGTGAGGGTGCAAACGTTCTAAGACATTGTGTGGGTTGCAAAGAGTCTGGCATTGTTCTCTTGTGGACACAGGGTTAGCCAATAACCAAGATCCTAAAAGTACCTCTTCATGGTACACCCTGAAAACAAATACAGCTGCTCTTGCTGTATTCCTGGCCAACACTTATAGGCTCGTGTCCGTGGAGACTGTAGATGGAATGAGAATAGACTGCAAAAAGACAGACAATACCTCTGAGATCTCTACGCTACCACATTCAACAGCAATGCCGGCACACAGTGATGTAAGGCATTTCGTCTCGGCCAACAAAAAAACAACACATTCTGTTAAAAAAAATACCGGTTATGGATATATCTCGATAAGATTCGGTGATCCTATGAGTACACACCGAATCTGGAAAAGATAACTCGTGCTAGAAGGCAGCGTTGTGTATATGAATCAATATTGTTATATATATTGTTATATATATTGTTATATATATTGTTATATATATTGTAATATATATTGTTATATATATTGTTATATATATTGTTATATATATTGTAATATATTAGGGTGCCACTTCTCACGTCTCACAATCGTATGTTACAACTGGAAAAATATGGCTATTTGATAGCTGTTGCTGTAATTTTAAGTTATCCCCTTGCCTCTATAGAGGTTAGTAACCAATTACGATATATGGCCGACACTAGTTGTTCAAACAGGAAGCAGAAGACCCTTCTAATCAAGTGTCCATGCGGTCAATATCTCTATTTAACATTGAAACTAATTTTGCACCAAATAACATAGGATCTTCTTCGTCTGTATATGGTTAAGTGAGAAGTAATGTTTCATCTGTCATTACTTCTCCAATACTTTATTATACCCAGTCTTTACTAACTGTGTCTCTTGGTCACAGTTGATCCAGTCTTAATCTCTATTATTCTTCAATCTTCTAGCTTCCTGGTCTTGTCCTATATTGTTCTTCGATATTCCAGCTCCTTTGCCTTTTTCCTCTATTGTTCTTCGATTGTCGAGCTCCCCCACCTTGGCCCTCTATTGTTCTCTGGCCTTCCAACTCCCTGGTCTTATCCTCTATTATTTATTACTGTCCTCCGATTATCCAGCTACTTGATCGTCTTACCTGAATTATTATTCGATCTTTCAGTTCCAATCACTATCCTTTCATATTCCAATTCAGCAATTCCATAATAATGTCCTCATGTCTCTTTCTGAGTGTGTCATATTCGTCTTCATTCCCTATTTTTCTGTCTTCACTGGGCGCTGGATTGAGCTCTTTCACAGCGCATCAAGTGATATCACCTCCGACCAACTGACGCAAATTATTAATTGTTTGTTGTCGCCCGTGTGTTGTTGGACTCGACAGGGAAGCAAAGAATATGACACTGTTACCTGCGAGGTATATCATCTTGGTAATCTGTAAGAGTATGAGAACGAACACAGAGGAGAAGAAGCTATTTCTTATAAACTGACCCACTTATATTTCAAACATACCGATACGCGTTATTTTCTCAACAGAGATCATGGTTTTTGCAGGCTGCATGTTCCCGTTGCTCGCTGGTTAGACACAATTCTCATTATTCAAGGTAGACAACAGTGACATCTAACGATAAATATGTAAATCTGATATCATTTGTAAATTAACTGACATATTTACATATGTAATCTATGACCTAACGACTGACCTGCATCAATGAACTCCCAAGTCCCATGAAATCCTCCGCTGCTCTTCTCATTGTTTGAATAGAACCAGATCACCAGCACGTTATTCATTGACACTATTAGTTTTGGCATGTCATCCTTGGTATCCCCACAGAACGGTCCTGTTGTGACAGCTTCAAGTAGGTCATCAGATTCGTGTGTGAGTTGCGAGTAGATATTGACGAAGTCGTTTGAGCACCTGCACAGGTAGGAACGTGTCAGAGAGAATAGAAATAATGAAAAAGTTATATACATTCTAGAGCAATGTTCACGCTAAGCTGCGCAACCATGCCCTAGCGGACACATGTTTAGACTTGGCGCACATAGCCTGGATGTGGTGCATAAGACGTGCGTATATAAAAGTGTGTAAAAGTATCTATAATAAAGATTGAATTGGTGCACATTTAACATGCTGAAGATGATGAGACAGTTTTAAGTAAAGTGTTTGTCCAGAAAAAGTGATGTTCACAATTTATTATTCCACGGAGATAGAGGTTTGCTCACAGGCATTCCTGTCTTAGAGGGAACATTGGTATTAAGTGAAATCCCCAACAATAAAAAACAATTGCATAAGGAAATTGTCGTTTTATGCTTCCGTTTTCAAACTTATGGATATTATGTAGATGTTGTCTGGATATCGGAATGTTTTGTGTGATGATTCATACTTTGGTTTAGTTAAACCTACCTCTAATGTGAGTTATTCTCCTATCTCTTATGTGAGTTACTCTCTTTTCAACAGTTGAAGTTAGTCCAACCTGGTAATATTAGTGCTTTTTATCATACACAATCATTGAAGTGTGAACCATAATCTTTAAGGTATATTTGTGTTGCCTGGTTATCTGTACCTTTAGACTCCTTAAAAGACATTCAACCTCAGTATGGCTTCAGGATAAAGTTAGCCCTCTATTCGATGGCATAGCCAACTCAGTCCCCAGAATATCCTTAGTGATATCTAACGACATGTCTATACAAGATGAATGTAGCTTTTTTATTATATGAGGTACATTTAGCTTTTTATTATATGAGATACATTTAGCTTTTTTATTATATGAGGTACATTTAGCTTTTTTATTATATGAGGTACATTTAGCTTTTTTATTATATGAGATACATTTAGCTTTTTTATTATATGAGGTACATTTAGCTTTTTTTATTATATGAGGTACATTTAGCTTTTTTATTATATGAAATACATTTAGCTTTTTTATTATATGAGGTACATTTAGTTCTTATTAACTATATGAGGTGCATTAAATGTTTTATGATTCGAGGTGTATTTAGCTATTTTCAAAATTATATTAGGTGTATTTAAAAAAAAATATTATATGAGGTGCATTTAACTTATTGTTTACTATCTGAGATGCATTTATAATTTTTTAAACAAAGATAAAGTAATCGTGTTTCGAAGTAATGTAGAATATATATATATTTTAAATGTCAGTTTTTCTATCGCGTATTGCTAGGTGCTGGCTTCTGAAAAACTGAAAGTTACAAGTTAAACTAAATATTCGATCGAAAACGCAAGTTTTTTACGATAAAATACTACACGCTGATTGATTTTGCACAACATTACATTACTCTGTTGCACTGAATCAGATGCTAAACATATTCCTGTTCCATATGAAACGCTGTCAAATTATCGTGAAAATCGAAAACTTTAACTTTCATATCTTTCATGAACGGAACAGTTACATACACTTAATTATTACAACATTATCACACACAAGAAGAAAATGATAAATTCTACTTACTAACAACCGAACTCTTAGAATTGAACATGTTTTCTACTTTACATCATCATCGTCAATCCTCATGTAGCATATCTTGGACATGATGTAGCAGGCATCACATCCTTTCGATACCCCTGCCGACCGTGAGTCAATCTTCCTGCTTCTTTGTCATGTTAATTTGGTTTTTCATATTGCGCTCATCCTCTACCTTACATACGAACTTTTTATTCCATTGCTCATCCCTACCTTATGTACTGAAACACCAAAACTTCCGTTGTTACCGGTGTACATGATATTTTGACGCAACGTTTACTCTTCATCAATGAAAAATACTTATGCAATTAAACAATATTTTTAATGATTTTATTTCTTATTGAAATTAACCTTTAAGTTGCTCTACTACGATGAAATGGGGATTAGACTAGTCATACTTATTTAATGACTGCGAGCCACTTATATGATGTGTGTTAATCCTTGCTCTGAACGGTAGTAAGGATACGTCAAAAGTAGAATATAGATGTGAAACAGTATTTGGCACACATTAGAACAATAAAAAAATGTTAACCATAAGTAAATTAAGTACTCACTCTGGGGGTTTCCCTTGAAGAGAAAATTGCGTAAACTGTATTTTGATTCGCTGATTACTCCGACCAATGAATTTGTATTTACAACTTACGCCATTCGGGTAGTGACTCGGGTACCTGGGCGACTGAAACTCTCCTGAAGTTTTCTGCAGATCGAAGCTGGAAAATATTGTGTCGTTACAGCCTGTAGGATTAAATAAGCAAGCAAATATTGTCTCGTTACAGACTCTGAAAGTAAATAAACAAGCAAATAGTGCTTCATTACAGTTTGATGAAGTAAATAAACAAGCACATATTTCCATGGTTACAGCCTTCGGAAGTAAATAAGCAAGCACATATTTCCATGGTTACAGCCTGGAGTAAATTAATAAGCAAATATTGGCCTTGAGAGTAAAAAAAGATCATTCCGAGTTTTGTTCTGTAGACTCTTTTTAATACTATTTTATCCTAATTGATATTTTCGTAAATCTTCTTCTACTTATATGGTATGCAGTTACATAATTTGTTTGTATATATTTATCTATATGTATGTCATATAGTTTTACTGCATTTATTCAATTTAAGACTTTATAATTTTGTAATGTCTCTTTCCATCAGTCACTAGCTATGAACGAAAGAAAAAGTGTTACATAAAATCTGAGGAAAATACTTCTCAAGTAGAACCGAAAGTATAGAATATAACTTCTTGTAGCTATTATTTGGCTTGAATAAGGCAGCACATTTCATAATTTACATTATACTCGAATCTTTGGCTCAATGAAGGCAGCACATTTCACCATTTACATTATACTAGTATCTTTGGCTTGAAGAAGAAAGTACATTTCACCATTTACATTATACTCGTATCTTTGGCTTGAAGAAGAAAGTACATTTCACCATTTACATTATACTCGTATCTTTGGTTTGAAGAAGAAAGTACATTTCACCATTTACATTATACTCGTATCTTTGGCTTGAAGAAGAAAGTATATTTCATTAATTACAATATAGTAGTATCTTTGTTTGAAGAGGGAATCACATTTAATCATGCACATTATAATCGTATCTTTGGCTTGAAGAAGGAATTCGATTTCATCATTTGCACTATACTCGTATCTTGGCTTACATTATACTCGTATCTTTTGGGGGCTGTCTAGAATTACGACAACACTTTTTTGGCAACTTGCGATCGCACCCCCTCCCCCTAATTCATTTCAGCCCCTCCTCTCAGCAACTTGTCAAGAATTAGGTTTATTCGGGGTGAACTGTGTTTAAATTCTAAAACAATTCTCCTCCGCCCCCACATACACATGTTTATGCAGAAAAAGTGCGAAAAAAATATATTACTATATTTATTTCACATATTTGTGAAACAAATGAATTTCTCACAATATTGATGTATAAAAAAGCATTTTGTCGACGTCAGCTTTTGCTAAACCCATCTCCCCCTTGTCAAGCTTTTTAGAAACGTCCTCGATACTATTGGTTGAGATAATTTATGTGCGGCATCTTTGCCCTTGACTGATCCTGGTTTTGAATTATTATATCTAGAGTTAGCTACCTTGTTGGATCTTAATGTAATAGGATGTACATTTCAGCTGAAACTTCCCAAGCTTATCTCGAATAACGCACATCTCATTACTTCTTATAGTAGAATTCAAATCGGATTGGGAAAACTAAAAGAACAATGTTGCAGATAGGGTTTCTTTTACAGTACACGGGACAGTACATTCGTCGTCTGTTAAGGGGGGAGAGGTGAGGTGGAGGGGACGGTTTGATTAAAAATGGAGAAAGCTCACTTCGATTTTGAGGGTTTCGAAAGACCCTTTTTTCGGAACATCCATTAAGGTGGTTAGGATTGTTACCTGTTTGCTTATTTCCTATATTATAGTTCACTAGCTTTGCCCACCTTCAAAATGTAAAGCAAATATCTAACGCATATAATTGAAATTGTGTGTGCATTTGAAATGACATAGACCATATTAATTAATTATTTTCATTAAAATGCAGTCATTAGCATCAATTTGTGTTCATTTGAGATAAATATCAAAAGCCTGCGTTGTAAACACATACCTCACATGTATTTGAAAGATGTTTACAGTCAATTATAAGACCTCCTTTATACATGATTTATTTCATACAATTGGCATTATTTAAGCTTGAAAACGCATTAATTTTTACTCTTGAACACAAAATAGACGGTGTTTAAGGTTGTATCCGGTGTACCGTTTATGTAGTCCGTCAGCAGTGTTTCTACAAGTGTTGTATAGTTTAGTAGGAAAAATGAATCTGCGAGTACATTTTATGATATTAGAGAAGATTACAAACAAAATTTCAACGTGTATCTGCATTGAATTTACTTAAGGAAAATTATATGATTCTATTTCAAACCCAGATAATAATTCATGCCTTGGGGATAAGTAAACAATCATTGCACTATTGGATAGCGACATCTTAAATTTTTAACTCAAGCTATTTACACAGAAAAATAATGCCAAACGTGGTGGATAATTTTGACAGAGAATTGATGAGAAAAGAAATTTTGCAATGTTTCAAAATAATGAGGCAGTGACTTTATGGAAATTGAAAGGTTGGTTAAGAACGAATAATGACATTGATATTTCAAAATCTACGCTTTGGAGGACTATTAGGTTTTTGTGATTTACATTTTAGAAAATATGTTGGTGGTAGAAAGCTTATTTGTAAGAATCCTTATATAGTTGCAATGAGAACCAAATATTTACGCGAGCTCAGCGAAATGAGAGGATATTGTTATGATATAGTGTATTTACATGAATCTTTGATCAATGCCTATTACAGTAATGAACGAGAACGGCAATCATATGATGGGACAACTAAGACTAGCACTAAGTAGCAAAGCGGTGATGCCTAATAGTTGCACATGTAAGGAGTAGCAATCATGGACTTCGAAAGAAATTGAATTCATATTTGTTTCAAAATTTACAGATAATAGGGATTATCAGAGTTAAAAGACAGGATATTTCAAGATTGTATTGTGAATCATGTACTTCCTTCATTGGACAGACTATAGTCCGTGATAACGCTTCACATCATAACGATGTGGCACCAGAAGATAAATTCATCAAGTGCTAAGGATGTAATAAAGATTTGGTCGACCAAAAACAATATTCCATTCAATGGAATCTTAAGCCTGAATCACATGGTATTCTTAGACACATCATCCGAAAATATTGTATATAGACAAAACAATCCAGGAACATCGTCACATATGTTTAAGACTACCACTTTACCAGGGGCGTACCTTGTTATGATGCAGAGAGGAGGTCGCATCAGGCGGCACCAATCAAAATATATTGTCGAGGGCAGCACTTTGAAGAAAAACGATTGGGGGGGGGGGGGGGGATGGGAAGAGGTAGCGGTACTTCGAAGACTTGCAAAATATTGAGAAAATTTACCGCACGTTCCTTACCTTACCATTCTCCCATAAACACAAAATAATCAGTTTTGGCTTAAATCAAAGAACAAATAGCAATAGAAAATAGAAGGTTCATATTAAAAGATGTTGAAATACAACCGCCGCCATCTCAAGTATAGCCATTGATAATTGGAAGAAATCTGAGAACCATGTGTTACAAGAGGAAGATAAATCTTGGAATAACGATAGTTTTGTCTTTCATTTAGTCGAAATTGGTGATCAATTTCTCAGAGATATTAGAAATCGGACGAAGTTTAATTTCGCTAAAGATGACCCAAATGTTGATAAACAAGTATCCAGGATTATCATGTCCTACCTGGAGCAAAGCACACACACTTCTGGGGCTGTCTTATTACGAGTTTTTAATCTGTCAGGTTTATTGACCAATCATCAAGCATGGCAAATCTAGCATTTCCCATTAAATAGGAGTCTTCCACAAATGTATAAAGGTGCTGAAGTCCGTTGAAATTCATTTCTTCAGCATCGATGGGATTATTTGATAGAGAATAATAGATAGAAATTCAGATAAGTTGTAACAATGATGACTGTTTCACAGCTGACAGGTTGTCAGCCTATATCTCAACTTTCCTTTGTCGCCGTCTAATACATGTCTGGAAAAAATACTATGGTCCTATTCTGTGCACCCTAACTAGATGTCCATGCCCATGTTTCTATCTATCCATCTATCCATCCACCTATACGATGTAGCCCTTGTTTGCCTTGCCGCATCAGGGGTAGAATAGTTCTCTGGAGATAGCCTTCCTGTGTGCTGTTTGTAAGCTTTTCCCTGTGGTTTCTTTGATCCATCTTTTACATGGTCTGCCTCTGGCGTTATAGTTGTTATGTCTTTGTGTCATGGCCATCTGTGGCATGCTGTCTGTCGGTAGTCTGGAAGTGTATGAAAACCACTTGATCTGTTGCCTTTTGATGTGTTCCAATACTGAGTATTGTGTTGGTTATCTG
The DNA here is from genome assembly GCA_034231615.1 of Meghimatium bilineatum. Taxonomy (NCBI): domain Eukaryota; kingdom Metazoa; phylum Mollusca; class Gastropoda; order Stylommatophora; family Philomycidae; genus Meghimatium; species Meghimatium bilineatum. The sequence continues at coordinate 19,584,811 of CM067319.1, read as the reverse complement.
TCTGATGTTATCGTTTATAATTCTATATCTTATGAGACTCTGAGTATTCTTCGTAGACATGTCATTTCTCCATGCTGTCACTATTTTTCTGTTGTCTTGTGATGTCATTGTCCAGGTTTGGCACTGGTAGCACAGTGATGGGATAATAATAGTCTTGTATAATGTAACTTTAGTGTCTATGTTTACATTTTGGTTCTTAAAAATACCTGCCATCTGTTATAGGATCTGGTATGTTTTAAAAACTCTCCATTGTTTCCTACGTGAGACCCTGTTTCTACACGGATTTTTACTGAAAAAATAGCAACACTGTATCAACGTTTTCCACCATTACCACTATCGCCACCACCATCATCATCCTTATCATGAACTATTTTTAAAGTTCTATCTCGTCATCTACAATTCTTGCTGATCAATATACACAATTTTCGTGACTATCGCGTTGCCCATTTTGTAATCTTCACTGGCAGCTGTTAGTTGCATGGGCTCATTCATTGAAAGAGAACAGGACCTTAAATATATTGGGATAACCTTTGATAGAAGTCTCTCATTCAACAAACACGTCACAAATATGATTCAGAAGGCTAAAAGAGGGATCAGCGTTATCAAGGTTATCATTCGACATGCAGCTGGTACTGTTTCTGCTTCTGCAAGTGGTGGTGCTATCTGTAATAGATTATGCCTCGACCTACTAACTTTGTCAGTGACACAAGTCGATAGATTGGAAAAAGGTTCAACATGAGGCAATGAGAGCGGTACTGGGGTGTACTAGAGATACACCCATCTCTGCTATGAGATTTCTGCTTCATCTCCCCAGCATTAGAGTGCGACATTAGGTAGCACAAGTTAAGTCGTACCTTAAAGTGACAGAATACAACAACCACCCATTACACCATCGTCTAGATGAGTCAAAGGGAAAACGAATCAAGCGTGGCAGATCATGGATGGCAGAGGCTGAAGACACACTGCGAAGAGTATGTGAATTGGAAGAAATAGGAAAGGGCAGTGAATAGGTGGAGGTAGACACTGAGAAGAAATCACGAAAGTAATAATACAACTAGATAAAGCGTGTCGAAAATGGACGGCAGTCAGGGCTCAGGATACAGTGCACGAACTAGCCCAACTACACTCGAAACCACAAGACATAATTATATACACAGATGGCTCCGTTAGCAGAAACACAAATAAAAGCGTTTGGGGTTCTGTTGTCTACAGAAACGGCGTGAAGTTGGTTGAGAAATCTTCAGCATATTCTACTGTCACATCGAGCATGAGGATGGAGATAGAGGGAGTTACAGCAGCTCTTAATTGGTTGATAACTGATACATCAACACATGCGGTAATACTCACAGACTCTCAAAGCATGTTGCGCAAGATAGAAACGTTCATGCTAAGAAAAGAATGGTGTGACTTATTGAACAACTCAGTTGTCCAGAGCATTACATAGATATACTGCCCTGGTCATGCTGTGGTCAGAAGAAACGAGAGAGCCGACTTATTGGCAGGCAATGCGGCGATAGACGGCACATTGCTGAGAAGAGATAAAGCAGACTTAATGAAGGCAGTAATAAATTCATTTCAAGATGTAGATGATGTCAATGAGGCTGAGAATGTACACATACAGAGAATGTTAGAAATGGGAGTATCTAGGGGTGAGGGAAGGAAAAGTAAATTTTTTGTAAAGTCCCGAAGATCACACAATCAACACCTGACCGGGACTCTGAGTCTACACATACTGGGATCGCTGCTGGAGCGGAGGGCGGAGCACTTATGGGAATGTCGCGTGTGCTGTGAAGCCAGTTTCTAATCAAGAATCAAGTAATCTTCACTGCTCCCGGTCATTCACTAAATATAAATTAGAACGCCAGGCACCACTACTCGTGATTAAGTTCGCCTTGAGGAAGAATCGAGAGGCAATATTAAGCGAGTAACCCTTTTATAAGAATGGTGATTTCAGGAAGAAATTAAAGCGAATGAGTGCAATTTGACTTGTGCGAAGTAACGAGTTATGTACGACATATATCTGTCATTTCTGGTATAGCCAAAACGGAAGTTGCTAATGTTCCTCTGTCTTCGTCTTTTTCTTTTCTGTGCTTCTTTTAAAAATGTGTACTCAGAGCAAGACCGGCACACGTTCAGAAAGTCATCAATGATTGTTAATCATGTAAATCATACGCTACTTGATGATGTTATCTGAATGCCTCTTTCTACCATGAAACCCCACTACAAGCCTTTTGTATTCTCGCATCAACCTTGTGGATGAGTGTATGAAAATTATGCCTGGACCATTCCCTGATGTGTATAGCAGATTTTATTTACCACAAATTCTCCTACCCTCATCAACTATTCTTTGCAGAATAGTTTTAATAAGTTAACCATGTTTGTAATTTGTCCAAACAAAACAAGTTGAAGCCTGCGAAATGTGGTTCTTGATAGTCTAAACGTTTGTTTTTGTCCCGCCTAACCTCCCGTGTGTTTCTGAGTCATTCAGGGAAGCAAAAAAAAATAGCAACACTGTTTAATTTCCATGCATGTCGCAGGAAGAGACTAAGCATCACTGTCTACTTTCCATGCATGTTGCAGGAGGTGACTAAGTAGGTTAGATGAGATTAACTATCCTTTGCCATAAAGGGCGAAAGTGACCCAGAAGCTATGTTGAAGTCGGATTTGTCATGTCGAAAGGTGCTGATATTAGAGCAAAACAGTAAACTATGACACATCGTATTCACATCTACTGAACATAGTATTCACATCTAATGAACATAGTATTCACATTTACTGAACATCGTATTCACATTTACTGAGCATGGTATTCACATCTACTGAACATAGTATTCACATCTACTGACTACATGCTGATAATCAGCACGAGTCTGAGAATGAAATTGGAAGTATATAAATATATCACCAGTGTCAGGGATAGCACAGCAAGCTGGAAATAGAGAGGCCTCGGTGACTTAGGGCAAATATATCACCAGTGTCAGGGATAGCGCATCACGCTGGAAATAGAGAGGCCTCGGTGACTTAGGGCAAATATTTCACCAGTGTCAGGGATAGCACAGCAAGCTGGAAATAGAAGGGCTTCGGTAACTCTGGGCAGATACAAGTATATGAACGGAAATAAGTAAATTAAACTGTGCTACGTTATCAATAGTAAGCTATAACAATCAAACACAAGGACATACAATGTCTCGAAATCAAGATGAAAACTTCGCACAAACTCACAAGAGAACACATAACTAAAGAAATAGTAATTCATCCGTTCTAGTTTTCTGTTATTGATCTTAGTTCTAGTTTTTTGTTATTGATCTTAGTTCTAGTTTTCTGTTATTGATCTTAGTTCTAGTAAATACACCCAATTATTCTATACATCCACATCTCTCAGACGTCAATTTTCTTCTATTTGTCATTCAGATTCTACCTCAATGTCCATGTTTCTGCGCCATACAGCATAGAAGATTATTCAAAATTATTGGGTATTAAAAAAAGACTGGGTGTAGCATTTTATAGGAGCTTCCGTATGAATTCCAAAGCTCCCGTGTTTGGCTGCTGGTAAGAGCTGTGCATACAGTTCCCGCCGTAATCTAATCAGCACTGTCTGATGATCGTCTGTTCCTAAAACTTTCCAGTGAAGATCTTGTTTCCCCGCTCTAAAGAATGAGTAGTGTAGAATTAGAGTTTAGAATATTGAGCAAGGGCGAGCTAACGAGTTCAAGAAATATGTTTCAAACGAGTTGAAACTCAACTATACAGGCGCGTTATTAGTAAGTCTCTCTCTCTCTCTCTCTCTCTCTCTCTCTCACGTGCACATGAAACTGTAATAATAAGAAATAATATTATTACTACATTAGCGCAGTCAGTTAATTAGTTCTTCTTCTTCTTCTTCTGCGTTCGTTCTCAAACTCCTGCAGATTAGCAGGATGTAGTCTGGAGAACGGAATGCGTTGTGTCATGGTTTACAGCACTGCTGAAATATCTGCGCCTTTCGTCCTGACACATCCGACTTCAGCATGACTATGTGTCACTGGCCCTATATGGGATGGGGCAGCCAATTCCATCCCATAACCTCCTTAGTCGCCTTTTACGACATGCATGGAAGGTAAATAGTGTTGCTATTCTTCGCTCCACTTTCGGGTACCGGCAACACACGGGCGAATTAGTTATCTAATAACCGAAATGAAAGAGAGTATCTGACACAAAGAGGAACGGACCGCAAACCAGAGTAACACAGATACACAGTGATAGTATTGACGTCTGTAGCTATGTCGGTAGGACGCAAGACAGTGTTGAAAGGTCAAGCACGTTTGGCCGTGATTAGCTTTGAGGTTGGTGACCAACGTGTATAATTGGGAACCATATCTCTAGTACGGCTGATATAATAAGGATATAGTTACTGGCGTCGACCATTCAGTGGAAGCGTTAAAAAAATAAGCGAAATAGTCTGATCATCACCGAAGTGGGATATATTGGGCCATTGGCAAAAACGGCGACACAACGTTTTCCGTTGTCTGGACTAAATCTTACTGGACATACAGTGGGACATTTGTCCGGCTATAAGAAACCCAGTGTGAGTTTAAGAACTCTATGCCACCTCCCACTACTCTCTATGCCACCTGCTACCTGTACATATTTCATACCTCCCACTACTCTCTATGCAATCTTCTGCTTCCAAATATATTCTATTATTCTATCCCCCCCCCCTCAATTACTCGCTATGCCACATCTCACTACCCTCCTACGTCACCTTCTACAGCTCCATATTTCATATACCTCTCATTACCTCCTACGTCACCTTCTACAGCTCCATATTTCATATACCTCTCATTACCTCCTACGTCACCTTCTACTGCTCCAAATTTCATATAACCTTCCACTAATCTCTACACCACATTCTACTTCTCCACATTTCCTATAGCTCCCACAACTCTCTACGCCACTTACTACCTCTGCAAGCTCATACTAACAAAAAGAGTCATTGAATGTTATTGATAAAGATAAGAAAAATAATTATTAAATATACATTGTAAGAAAATAATGATTTTAACGTTAGGGCTAAAGGGTATTTATTTATCAAGAAAAAAAACAACAAACTAAACAAAAAATATACGAAATGAAAATGTACGCTTTTTTTAAATGTAGAGTTGGCTTCGAGAATAGTGGGAAGTATATGAAATATGTAGAGGAAGAAAATGGATTATATAGTAGTGGGAAGCATGAAATGTGTAGCTACAAACTATATGAAGCAGTGTGTACTGCCAAGGTACATCTCTAATTGCAACCTATGTGTACTTCCAAGGTACATCTCTAACTGCAAACTATGTGTACTTCCAAGGTACATCTCTAACTGCAAACTATGTGTACTTCCAAGGTACATCTCTAACTGCAACCTATGTGTACTTCCAAGGTACATCTCTAACTGCAACCTATGTGTACTTCCAAGGTACATCTCAAACTGCAAACTATATGTAGCTGTTTGTACTGCCAAGGTACATCTCTAACTACAAACTATGTGTACTGCCAAGGTACATCTCAAACTATATGTGGCAGTGTGTACTGCAGACATACACCAACTATGTGTAGCAGTGATATGACTAGGTGGTTCTTTCATTTGGAAGTTGGATACCATAGATCTTCTGACAAGGTGGTGGAATAGTGTAATCGCTACGAGTAAGTGTATTATAGCGGACGCTAATCATAAAGCTTTTTTGTCAGTCACTGGCTGTGCAGCTGATCGCTGCTGACAAACCGTGTACTGATCAGTGATGGCAAATCGTGTACTGATCATTGACGACAAACCGTGTACTGATCACTGATGGCAAACTGTGTACTGATCACTGATGACAGACCGTGTAGTGATCAATGATTGCAAACCGTGTACTGATCAATGATGGAAAACCGTGTATTGAATTCTGATAGCAAACAGTGTAGTGATCACTGATGGCAAATCGTGTACTGATCACTGATGACAAACCTTGTACTGATCATTGATGACAAACCGTGTACTGATCACTGATGACAAACCGTGTACTGATCGCTGATGGCAAACCGTGAACTGATCACTGATGGCAAACCGTGTAGTGATCAATGATGGAAAACCGTGTACTGATCACTGATTACAGATACCTTTTACCTCTTGTCCCCAAGTGACCGGGGTAGTGTAATGATAAGTCATTCGTCCGCTCCTTAGCAAACCCAGGTATCGATTCTATTTGTTATTCGTGGTATGAAAAAAAAATTACTCCCGTATTTCACCCAGCCAGCATGTAGTAGGGTACCAGGGTTCAAGCTCTGGTGCGTCGAGGAGTGGCGATTTCGCTACCGAGCAAGTGTGGTGGACGCTTCTTGTCAGATGGTTACTGCCCAACCACTGACTCTTATGAGACTAAAACATGTGAACACTTTTGAGAAAACTTTATACTATGACGTTGGTCCCAATTCATATTAACTTTGCTATTATCTTACCTCTTAGAGAATACGAAGGGAAAAAAGTTATAAACTATATTTTCAAACCCCCCCCCCCCCATAAAATTGCGACTACTTTTGAATTCATCCCAAGAAGAGAAGAAACGAAACTCGAAATCAATAAAGAAAGGCTAGAACAATACAAATTTACTACTAAAAATCATTTTCTCATGTGTTATGTGTTTTTGGAGAAAGTTAATTCCAGAACATGTTCGTATTAATGCCACGAGTTAAATAGCGTACATAATTTGGAATCAATACTTTCTATCGTAAATCAACGTTGAGGATAGTAGTGGAGATTTATTAGACCTCACCTCCACTTATATGCCAGAATTTCCGCCTCTGAAAACGTAATTTAGGAATTCATCCCAATTACAGATATACGGATATTGATTATCGATTTTAACTTCACATTTGAAGAGCGGTTTGGGTCGAGTGAATGGCACACTGTCTCTTCATCTCCTAAAAGTGAACTAAACTTCCGAAACGGTTAGGTGTGTATGTGTATTTTCTCGCAAATAAAATAAAAATCTAATCATTGATACTGCGTGACAACAGTACGGACCTCATGTAATTATTAATCACTCTTAAGCAGAGGTGTCAACATTTTTTGGGTATGCGGGCTGGATTGTGTTTTCTAGTGTAATATGGGACCATATAGATTTTATTACTCGCTTGAGATTCAAATCAGTGCATTCTAAGCTTAGGGCAAATGTATAGATATACAAAAATAGGCAGATGTGTTATCAAAATAAAACATAAAACAACCTAACAACGAGATACAGCTGTTTAGGGTTGTTACCCTACACTGGAACATTTATCCCTATTCTAAGCTTAGGGGTCGGTCAGAATTTTTATATCAGCCTGGCGGGAACAAACAAATTGTTTAGTGGGGCAATATTTGGCACATGAGCCGTATTTATGCAACCCCTGTGCAATAGAGACTCGTAGGTAGTTTATAAATGAAAAATTTGCAGTAGAAATATTCTGTTTCTGATGGAAGCGGATGGGGGAAGGGGGGAAAGAAGGGGTCTTAAAATAATTCGATACCTAAAAATTAGAAGGGAATTGACATGCAGCAAATATCCATCAAGTACCGTACTTGAGTGTATAAATATGTTGGTAGGTAACACAGGTATACATTCTTAAATCTTAGTGGCTACAATTTTGTTAATTGGCCACTTTGAGTGTAATTTGTGTCCCAACCACTGAAAAGTCAGATCAATGAAAAGACAACTATCTGTTCTGATCGGTCGTAAGGTCCTTGTACATCAATTCGGCACAAGAGCCCTTTGGGAATACCATGTCACTACTACATGTAGATATGCTTGCTCTTCCTGTATATAGGACTATCCATATTTAGCTATGTCATGTGAAAGCTCATAGGGTCATACTTACTCGTTGTTTGCTATGTGAATGTGTTCTTGATAAATGCTGTTTATTCGAAACGTCGATTTTCGTGAGTTATGTTTATATCCAGGTATTAGCAAAGATTAATGATTAGTTTCCTAGTTTTTCTTGTTGAATTTATGTTGTGATGCAGTTATTTCCTATAAACGATTATGAAGAAAACAACTATTAAAGGACAAGCGAATCAAGCAAATAAAATATGTTTAGACATATTAAAAGACATGGAATATTGTTAAGGACATTACTTGAAGGTAGCTTCTAGGGAAGGCGAGCAAGAGGTAGGCAGAAATACAAGTATGAGAGAAATAAGAGATGGACATGATATAGTCTATCAGCTTGTGTTTGTTGTTCGTCAATCACAAGTGAGGATGACATTTTGTTACATCCACTTTTGAAAGTTCAATTAGTATTATGTCCTTCATTATCATTTCGTTAATGGTCAATAAGCCCTTTTTGGGTCGCAAATTTCCGTGGACAGTTCGGTCATGGAATGACCACAGTAGACGGTGTTTTGTCTATCGTGGTGAAAATGATTTGCACTGGAGATTTTGACGTAAGTGATGAGGAATTGTGCAAAGCGTCGACCTCACTCTCTTGTCGAACCTCATTTCAAACTAGTGACAAGATGAATCGATACGACTGGAAATGAGATTCGATGCAGTGAATGTCCATGTTTTTCTACAAGTCTCACCATGTTCAATGCAGTCTACACCAAGTTGCTGGAGTTCATCTGCATTACCGATGGGCTAATAAACTATCGTTCCTCACGCGCGTAAAGTGGTTGATAAGACCGTCATACAATAGTCTCAGCACGACAGTCTTAGAGACAGTCTTAAAGAGTCTCAGCACGATATCACCCACTGTATGATTGCCTAACAGGATATCAGTCAAGCGTGGAGCCTCAACAAGTCACAGACTATAAACTGGTTAGTGTGTTTTAACATTATTCGTTAAAATGGTGTAGCTACATATGAAGACATACGCAAGTCACGGTCAAGTTTGTATTGATGCTGCTCGGAGTTACACGCAAGTCACGGTCAAGTTTGTATTGATGCTGCTCGGAGTTACACGCAAGTCACGGTCAAGTTTGTATTGATGCTGCTCGGAGTTACACGCAAGTCACGGTCAAGTTTGTATTGATGCTGCTCGGAGTTACACGCAAGTCACGGTCAAGTTTGTATTGATGCTGCTCGGAGTTACACGAAAGTCACGGTCAAGTTTGTATTGATGCTGCTCGGAGTTACACGCAAGTCACGGTCAAGTTTGTATTGATGTTGCTCGGAGTTACACGCAAGTCACGGTCAAGTTTGTATTGATGCTGCTCGGAGTTACACGCAAGTCGAGGCCACGTTTGTTTTGAAGCTGCTGGGAGTTACAATCAAACCGTGGTCAAATGTGTATTAATACTGCTGGGAGTTACACGCAAGATGACGCCACGTTTGTATTTTCTGCTGGGGAACACACGCAAGCCGAGGTCACGTTTGTATTGATGCTACTGGGGGACACACGCAAGCCGAGGTCTAGTTTGCATTGATGCTGCTGAGGGACACACGCAAGGTCTCGTTTGTATTGATGCTACTGGAGGGCGAAAGCAAGTCGAGGTCACTTTGTATTGATGCTGCTGGAGGGCACACGCAATCCGAGGTCACGTTTGTATGGATGCTGCTGGGGGACACACGCAAAGTCTCGTTTGTATTGATGCCGTTGGAGGGGACAAGGAAGTCGACGTCTCGTTTGCATTGATGCTGCTGGAGACACACGCAAGCCGAGGTCACGTTTGTATTGATGCTGCTGAGGGACACACGCAGGGTCTCTTTTGTATTGATGCTGCTGAAGGGCACAAGCAAGTTGAGGTCATTTTGTATTGATCCTGGGTCACGTTTGTATTGATGCTACTGGGAGACACATGCAAGCCGAGGTCACGTTTGTATTGATGCTGCTGGGGAATACACGCAAGCCGAGGTCTCGTTTGTATTGACGCTGCTGGGGGACACACGCAAGCCGAGGTCTCGTTTGTATTGATGCTGCTGGGAGACACACGCAAGCAGAGTTCTCGTTTGTATTGATGCTGCTGGGGGACACACGCAAGCCGAGGTCACGTTTTGTATAGATCCTGGGTCAAGTTTGTATTGATGCTTATGGGGGACACACGCAAGCCTAGGTCACGTTTGTATTGATCCTGGGTCACGTTTGTATTGATGCTGCTGAGAGACACACGCAAGCCGAGGTCTCGTTTGTATTGATGCTGCTTTGGGACACGCCCAAGCCGAGGTCACGTTTGTTTTGATCCTGGGTCACGTTTGTATTGATGCTTCTGGGGGACACGCGCAAACCGAGGTCTCGTTTGTATTGATGCTGCTGGGGGACACACGTAAGCCGAGGTCATGTTTGTATTGATCCTGGGTCACGTTTGTATTTATGCTGCTGGTGGACACACGCAAGCAGAGGTCACTTTTGTATTGATCATGGGTCACGTTTGTAATGATGCTGATGGGAGAAACACGCAAACCGAGGTCATGTTTGTATTGATGCTTCTGGGGAACACACGCTAGCCGAGGTCACGTTTGTATTGATGCTGCTGGGGGACACACGCTAGCCGAGGTCACGTTTGTATTCATGCTGCTGGGGACACCCGCAAACTGAGGTATAGATTGTATTGATGCTGCTGGGGGACACACGCATGCCGAGGTCACGTTTGTATTGATCCTATGTCACGTTTGTATTGATGCTGCTGGGAGACACACGCAAGTTGAGGTCACGTTTGTTTGATGAAACTGGGAGACACACGCAAGTCGAGGTTAAATTTGTATTGATCCTGCTGGGACATACACCCTATATTAATGGCAGCTATGACAGGATCACAGTGAGCTGTTATTTATTTTTACACCAAGGATACACAACTGCTTATTATTTAGCTCTGAATTGTTTTATTTGTTAAAATACTGCAGATTTAATTCACCAAATAATTCAGAAAGATGGGGATAAAATTGTTTCAGTTAATTTAAATTCAACGCTTGGAGCAGCTCATCTGAAATGATACTGATGCGTTTTTAATGGTTGCTAGTATATTTTAAACTATGGTCAAATTCAGTACTTCTCAATGTTATCATTATACTTCTGCAATTAAATGATACCAATTGTCGTCCAATATCTCCTGTCAACCTTTTTCCGTTTTTAAGTCTGTCTTGTATTTCATTGGTTGACAATTTAGGACTCACAATGAAGTTTTTTCCCCTTCCTATTATTGATTTTAACGCGCGAGCTATTGTCTAGAGAATGCTGCGGAAGATGTTCCATCGCTCGAGATTTTGTTTTTTTTGTTTTGCCCTTCGGGAGGAAGGAAGTTAGCGCTAGGAGATTTCCAGGGATTGTAGGATTGAATGTAGGATTGAGTGTCCCTGGCAGTTGATGTAGTTTGTAATTAAGGATAAGTCGTTTTAATGAGGGTAGCGTCAATGTAGTAGACACGAACAGCTGAAATTGTTGAGACTAAATATGAAGCTTAATTATTGTAACAGGAAAAAAAATCGTTCTATGTTCTTAGTACAGGAAGAAGATTAGGGAAGTTTAGATCAGAGATTTTAGTGCGCAAAGTGAGAATTAGTACTGAGATTAGTGCATGTAGTGAGAGTAGAGGGGAGGCGTTAGTAAATATAGTGAGAGTAACGAGGTTTGTACATATAGTGAGAGTGGGGTGGTTTGTACATATAGTAAGAGTGGGGTGGTTTGTACATATAGTAAGAGTGGGGTGGTTTGTAAATATAGTAATAGTGGGGTGGTTTGTACATATAGTGAGAGTAACGAGGTTTGTACATATAGTGAGAGTGGGGTGGTTTGTACATATAGTGAGAGTGGGGTGGTTTGTACATATAGTGAGAGTAACGAGGTTTGTACATATAGTGAGAGTGGTGTGGTTTGTACATATAGTGAGAGTGGGGTGGTTTGTACATATAGTGAGAGTAACGAGGTTTGTACATATAGTAAGAGTGGGGTGGTTTGTACATATAGTGAGAGTAACGAGGTTTGTACATATAGTGAGAGTAGGGTGGTTTGTACATATAGTAAGAGTGGGGTGGTTTGTACATATAGTAAGAGTGGGGTGGTTTGTACATATAGTAAGAGTGGGGTGGTTTGTACATATAGTGAGAGTAACGAGGTTTGTACATATAGTGAGAGTGGGGTGGTTTGTACATATAGTGAGAGTGGGGTGGTTTGTACATATAGTGAGAGTAGGGTGGTTTGTACATATAGTGAGAGTAGGGTGGTTTGTACATATAGTAAGAGTGGGGTGGTTTGTACATATAGTAAGAGTGGGGTGGTTTGTACATATAGTAAGAGTGGGGTGGTTTATACATATAGTGATAGTGGAGATACAAAGAATTTCAATTTTATTGACATAAGTTTTGCGATTAGTATGTTCAGTTATGAGTACATTTAATATGTTCAGTCATCAGTACTTATATTGAGATTAGTATGTTCAGTCATCAGTACTTATAGTATGTTAAGTCATGAGTACTTGTAGTATGTTCAGTCATGAGTACTTGTAGTATGTTCAGTCATGAGTATTTGTATTGAGGTTACTATGTTCAATCATGCATACTTGTAGTGCGAATAATATGTACAGTCATGAGTACATGTATTGAAAATAATCTCTTCAGTCATGAGTACTATTATTGAGATTAGTATGTTCAGTCATTAGTATTTATACTGGTATTAGTATGTGTAGGTGGGTATACAAAAATAGGTAGGTGTGTTACTAAAATAAAACAACTCAACAACGAGATACAGTGACATATGACGTTTCGACTATAAAGCATTCATCAGGACAAACAAATGACCACAATAAAACAAATCTTACATGGAGACAAATAGGGTTATAATGAAGAGGACAATAGCAGATAGGTAATGGGGGAGAAGAAAAGACGTGGAAGCATGACAGGTGAGAGAAACATATGGGGAGAGGCTAGTAGTAAGTAGGGAGGAGAAAGTAGATTGAAGAAAATGAGATGGACAAAGGAAAAGATATGGTAGCAAGTAAATTAAAAGTACATTAAAAATATATTAAAAATACTTATCTCAAAAGTAGCAACAGAGAATGAATGCTACAGACAATCAATCATAATGTAAGGGAAGAGCAAAATGAGATGGTACGAGAGATCATGTGTGAGAGAGAGAGAGAAAGGGGAGAGAGAAAGAGGCCAAAAAGGCAGGAACAGAAGAGAAAGAGCAAACCTCATTTTGCTCTTCCCTTACATTATGATAGCTTGTCTGTAGCATTCATTCTCTGTTGCTACTTTTGAGATAAGTATTTTTAATATATTTTTAATGTACTTTTAATTTACTTGCTACAATATCTTTTCCTTTGTCCATCTCATTTTCTTCAGTCTACTTTCTCCTCCCTACTTACTACTAACCTCTCCCCATACGTTTTTCTCACTTGTCATGCTTCCACATCTTTGATTCCCCCATTACCTATCTGCTATTGTCCTCCTCATTATAACCCTATTTGTCTCCATGTAACATTTGTTTTATTGTGGTCATTTGGTTGTCCAGATGAAGGCTTTATAGTCGAAACGTCGTCTGTCCCTGTATCTCGTTGTTAAGTTGTTTTATGTTTTATTTTGGTAACACACCTACCTATTTTTGTATTTCTTGACATTATGCCCAGTGTTACCCCAGCCACCTACTTCCTGTTTAGGGTTGTTACCCTATTCTGGAAGATGTATCCCTTGTGTAGGTGGGTGCCTGTGACTACATCGATAGCGATGCCTACAGCGGCATAAATATTAAGCATGTCTGACTATGGTTAGCTTTCACGTTGGCATGCCAGTTTTCTAGTACGGCTGGCCCACCATCAATATGGTTACAGACGCACATCGTTTAGTGGAAGTGTTAAAACAAAGAAGTTATTAGTTACCATGCCGAAGTCGGATGTGTCGAATCATGGCGTAAATAAAACGTCTATGCAATGCGTTTCTGATTCTTGGACTACATCCTTCAGGAAATCTAGTATGACTATTGTCCAACTATAAGAGAGATCCAGTGGTAGTGTCAGAAAAAAAAGTACTTGTATGTAGATTAAACTGTGTTGAAAGATAGTATTTTAAATGATATCACATGTGAAGAAATGTTTTGACAATTTCTCCCAATTTATATATTGTTTATCTTCTTCTTCTTCTTTCCTTTCTCATTTACCCTTTACGGGTGTCGAGGGAGATACAATGTTCTTGTTGTCACTTTTCTGGCAGCTTCAGATAATGTTTTTTGGAGTTCATGTCTCTTTGATGTTGTCGATCCAGCGTACTCTAGGTCTACCCTTGGCTCTTATTTCTGCTTCTCCCATTGTTTATGCTGGACAATAAATGTCGTTAGTTATCATTAAACATCTGCAATGTTTGTATTCCTGTCTATTTTATCGAATCTGATGTTGTCTAAGTTACTACTTTCATATCCATTTTTTCACCTCCCAACTTCGCTACACATCTTCATACCCAACCATCCATCTATTTATTCATCTATAGATATCATGTTTCGTGATGAAGTCTAGTACGTGTCTTCTGATGTTTCTTTATGGAGTCTAGTGTAACAGTATTCTCTTTGATGAATCTATGATCTATAATCTATTGTGTGATCAACAATGTCTAACCATGTAGATCTATTCTGGCATCAATAAATACAGATGCACTTCTTGTTACAGAAATAAAATGTCGTTTAATATAAACATCAAGCCAATGGTACAAATCAATATTAAATTCCGGAGTATTTAATATCTCCGTGACGTATAATACATCACCAATACAAAATGCCAAGATTTCACAAACTACTCTAGCACATCCAGGAATTTGGCGCACGTTATAATATAAGCTTAATGAGATTATACACTATCTCATTATTCTACTATTAATCTCACTTTTGCTCGACTATCTTTCTTTCTATTTCAAGTCGGACCGACCTTCTACCAAGACTGCAGCTCTCTGCCTGTCTGTTGCCAAACTAACTAGGACTTGTCTCTCCGGGGAGACAAGTACTCTCGACTGTCTGGACTGTCTCCGGGGACTCTGTGGGACACTCTCTGCTCCTGGAGACCGTCTCGCTCGGCAGTCGATAATGCAATCCTTCTTCCTCCTCCACTCCTAAGTTTCTCCAAACTTCCAGAAACTTCCAACCAATCAAAAGCTTTCATTTCCCCAGAGGAAAAGCTCTGGCCAATCAGAAATTGATCCTTCTGGTTACAATAAACCCACGTTGCCTCAGACCAACCAGGAAGCTTCTACCTGGTATGATTCCCGTCTGTCTATTATCTGACATGTTCTTAGGTAAACAAACGTTGCACTTGATCATAGCTTGACACGTTCCTATAAAAACACACGTTTGTGTTTTATCGTCGCTTGACACGTTCTTAGATAAACACACCTTTGCATGGTGTGCCACTAGCATCCATAGTGACAACATTTACACAAGAGCAAAACATTCAATGTATTGCATTTCACGCCGTCCATCTTTTGCTATATGTGAAGGGTTCTCACTTCTTACTGTGAAACCCCCTGCCTGTGAAGGGTTCCGCAACCAGATACTATCACACTAGTACATGTAATATACATACATGTCTCCTGGTGTTTCGTGATGGTGTTTACTACAGATAATATGCCCACCCGTCTCTTGATGTTTCCTGACGGAGTCTAGTACAGGTGATGTAACCACGTTTCTAATGATGTCATCATTTGTAATACTTGTGAATATTATATGTCTTCGTAGACAACTGAACATTCGCGATATTTCTTTAACTGGTTCACACATGTACCTACTTGTTTTAACTGGTTCACACATGTACCTACTTGTTTTAACTGGTTCACACATGTACCTACTGGAATTAAGTGATTTACGCCTGTATCCACTTTATTTATGGACACAACTTTCCATTTATAAAACTTTCTGCAAAAGACAATGAGTCGGCATCGAAAGTAGTCGTGCCAGCTGATCGATACTTTGCAATGAATCAAATATATCATAGTATGCTATGGAGTTTTAAAAAAGGTGTTTTTTTCGAAACGCCAGTGTGTACGTTTTTATGTTTCCGGTTATTTGCAAATTTTCATTACCATGTATTTCAATTGTTCGTATGTCGAATCAACAGTTTTGCAGCAGTTAACCTACCACCTATTGTTAAATACTATATCATTCCAGCTGTGATAATATCAGTACAAAAACTATTCGTCAACTTTTTATTGCACAGTCATTAATGATAGACTGCATTTTAAAACTTGCGTCTTAAATCCTGTAACTCTAATGTGACATCTTCTCAAGACATTGCACACCGATGAGAGTTGGAGTTTTCTCAGTATGAAATAAAGCTATGGAGAGGCAATACCGCTGCACATAGGAAGTAATAGCTAAACGCACGTAGTTCCTAGAGATCGAAACACAAATAACAACATCAATCTCGTGCTGTCCGGCCTCACCCAATATCTAATAAAACACAATATCACAATCTCACCCAATCTATAATATAGTAGCCGTGTTCTGTCATTCTCACAGGAACGCTCTATAAATCGCGCATTTACGTCATGGAATTACGTGCGGCATAAATTCAAAACGATTGATGTCGAGACGGAATTTTCCCTCGCACGTCTCAAAGCAGACGCCATTGTTGTATACAGATGTTACTGTGAAACGCGATCATCAATCTGATCAACGTTGCTATAATAAACTAGCATCAATGGTTTTCGTCAAAGAAGATGACAAATCACCCTTTCACCGCCACATTCGTATTTATTAATACATAAAATATTGGTTATGGACTGTATAATATCATGCTCGCTGTTATTCCCATATGTGAGCCAGGTTGGAAAGCACATTGGCAATATGAGGCATATCAGGGTAAGCAACACAATAAATTTCGACCCGAGGGGACGACGGGTCCCGACGGGATCCGAACGAATCTAATATCTAATAAAACACAATATCACAATCTCAAGAAAGGACTGAAAATGCATAGATGATTTATTTCAATTTACTCAGATTTTCTCACAGGTACTCGGCATCCCGCCTGCCAAGAGTAGCACTCATAACACGTAAATTCGTAGCTTCAAGCAACAATCTCCAGGGATCTATCGAAAATCCACTTTGTAAAAAAAAGATCTCACAAGTCTGATTCTAACCAGTGACCTCATGAACACTAGGCGAAAGCCTAACCACTAAACTAGGGACCACCACAAAATGTTCATACGGTCTTATATTGTTTAATAACGCTATAATTATATAATTTATAATTGTGTACACACTGCCACTTTCTTAAATCAACAATTGCATTTTATCTTTGCCGGGGACATAATTATTGAATTCCTAACAATATAATATACTGTAATTTTGTACATTAACTTTTTCAGAGTCAAAGATATTTTTGCATGTGTGTAACACCAACTGCCATTTCAAAGCTTTGTAAATGTTTGTGTCAAATGATATGTTTGAATTGTGTTTTTCTCATAACTTTTGAAATATACTAATGAGTGAGATACAAATATGAATTTGAAATATCAAGAGACGTTTCGTTTACCTGGAAAATGTGTACTTTTACTGCAATGTTCAATAAAGTAATATCATTTTGATGTTAATTTATGAAATAAGAAGCGTTGGAAGCACTGCTGCTAAAGATTGTATATTTTGATGCTTATTTTATGAAACAAGAAGCGTTGGAAGCACTGCTGCTAAAGATTGTATATTTTGATGCTTATTTTATGAAACAAGAAGCGTTGGAAGCACTGCTGCTAAAGATTGTATATTTCGATGCTTATTTGATGAAACAAGAAGCGTTTGAAGCACTGCTGCTAGATTGTATATTTCGATGCTTATTTGATGAAACAAGAAGCGTTGGAAGCACTGCTGCTGAAGATTGTATAACGACTAACTACAATGAGATGTACCGACGACGTTAACATGAACATTCGCACACATAGAGATATATACATGTAGTAACATAAACGTTCGTTTACATGAGGACATTAACATACAATGCTATAACACATGTACACATACACTGCTATAACACATGTACATGTACACATACAATGCTATAACACATGTACACATACACTGCTATAACACATATATATGTACACATACAATGCTATAACACATGTACACATACACTGCTATAACACATATACATGTACACATACAAATGTGTGGCCCAAAGTAATTGTATGGATACATAGAACCATGTAAAAGAAAATGCATATACAAATAATTATACATGTGTAGGCACCAATCAGTGAGACAATTGCAATAACAAATACAGGAAATCAAAGTCAAGATATGTAAACGATTGAACAAAATTATAACAATAAGGTATACAAATGCACAATTGATGGACTAGAGTACAAAATAATCACATGTTGACATACAGAAACAAAAAAAAGGCAATGCAAATTTACACAAGTCTGACAAACAAAAACAATAATTACTACTGAACGTGTACAAAGACAAACAATTGCAAGGATCAGTACAATACGGGAGTAGAGGTTATAAAGAAGTTATATTCACCGTTCGTTTTCTTTACTAACATCGGAGATTCCCAGAACTTCTAAATTCTCATTTCCTAGAACAGGAAACAGACCATTTGTTATTTTATATTTTTCTTCGGGAAAACTAGCGTGTAAACAAGGGGATTGAACTGGCAATCGTACATAAGGAAGGGGAAATCATTCGCACTTTACAGCTGTCCATGGCAACTGGCTCATAGGTCAGTAGTTGTATTATACAGAACAGTAAGATAGATCTGTAATAAATGATCCAGAAAATGGAGAGGAAGCAGCGCCGGATTTATACTTGATAAAGACTTACGCTATGTAAGATTTGATGCCATTTAACAATTAAGACGTATATAGATAGAGAAATTATTATTTTTTAATTAGGGGGGGGTGGGGGTATGAAAGTCTGGGCCCTAAGATATAGCTTGTTTAGCTTATAGGTAAATCCTGCACTGAGAGGGATGAATATATTTAAGAAACAATACTCAAAACATTCTGTCAGTTGTAATTGTCAATTGCTCATGTTTCTATCCCATTTGTTTCTCTGCCTACTTTCTTGCTCGTCAGCTCTCTACACTACCTTTAAGTATAATTCCTTGCTTAATTATCCCCTAAAAACAGTAGAAGAAGCGTAAATTTGTTGTGAAAACGGACACATTCAGTTCGTTCTGTAAAAGTTAACTCTGGGACCCACTAGGACCACTCAAAGGAAGGAAGATCTGAAAATACCTGTCAATAGGAAACTAGTACAACTTAGATGGGAACCTCATTACACAATATAGATAGTCGAACCAATATGTGAAGACTGTGAAGAGGAGAATATACAAAATAAATACGACGGACAACGATCAGATATAGTAGAAGATATATTACGCTTAACAAACTTAGACCTCGTTAGTACGAGAGTTAATGTAACGTGGATTACAGCCCATGTCAGAATCACAGTAAATGATGCAGCGGACAAAGAAGCTAAGATAGGACGCGAAGTTGGAGTAGAGATCAACGTAGGATGTGGCAGAACTGAAACCAGAAGTTTAATAAAGGACACAATGCTACAGGAGGGGACAAAAATATGGGACAACACTTCAAAACGGAGACATTCACATGCTCTGCTAAAGAGACCCACTAGGACCAATCAAACACGAAAGAGCTGAAAATCCCTGCCAATAGGAAACTACTACGACTTAGACTGGGAACCTCATTACACAATATACTCGAACCAATATGTGGAGGCTGTGAAGAGGAGAATAAAATATACCATTTACCTACTCCATTGTCATAAATACAACCATCATAGAAAAGACCTAAAAGATAGCTATCTAAATAATAAAATCCCTTGCAACATAGAAAATTTTCTTGGCCACGTTGTACCAAGAGATAGAGTAAAACTAATTAAACAATTTATAACCAGAACTAAAGGCCAAATTTAAATGGTTAAGCAATCTAACAAATGTAATATAAGTAAGTGATTGTTTGTCGTCAAGTTTGCGATCTCTGCCCAGCACATAGTAGTGTCATCGTGTTTGTGTCTCTTATCTAAACCAATCTCTAGGGATAACACTATCCCCTTTCAGTCCTTTTCAGGACCCAACTCTAGTGTTTCAGGTCACATCACTCTCTAACAGTTTTTTTCAGCCACTCGTACAGAGGAACGCTCACCACAGGATACGACTGGCACTATGGACTGTCTTTGACAATAATTGCACGCACGGTTTTCGATCTCCCCAGACCATAGGGTCACATAGATAAAAGGCAACGCTGCCGGAAACAACCAACATAGACTCCACCTAGCACTATAGATTTTCTTTAGCAATAATAGCACGCACGGCTTTCGATTTTCCCAGACCATAAGGTCACACATAGATAAAAGTCATCACGGCCTGATATAACCAGCATAGACTTATGTCTTAGTTGGAAAGGGTCGAAAGGCCAGAGGCGTTAATCCCCCACTTGACAAACAAACAAACCCTGCTTAATAATGTTAATTAAAAAAACATTGTAACCAAAATATATTAACACTATTAACTGCGTCTAAATCTTACTGATATGTTTCTTATATTATGCATTTTTAGTGAAACGATCAGAAAAGTAATGCAGCACTACAATATATGACCAAAAATGTGTCTATAATATATGTTAATATGTGTTGTTTATCTAAAAACAGTAAAAGAAGCACACATTTGTTGTGAAAAGGGATCTTTTAAGTTTGTTGTGTAAAAGTTAAATCTGGTTTATCTTCACACACGCATACATCTTTCGCGTTTTACTCATGATTTCCGTGTTTTCTAATGTATTATCAAATATTTACACTTTTTAATTCGTTTAGTGAGTACAGTTTTTCTAGTGTATTATCAAATATTTACCGGTAAAGTTTTAAATTAGTATTGTATGTAGTAGTGTTTTAAGTGCATTTGTTTTGGAATTCATACAACTTCTGGACAGTACAGTGTTATTCACACTTTGGACATCAAACAAGTTTTGAACCACTTCGATAATTTTCTTGTTTTTCAAATCGCATCACGTGTCATATCTACGTTGGACAATATCGTTCAACAGTCAACGCTTTGTGAATACCACGTGTTTGTTCTGAAACACATTTTTCAACATCTTCGACTTAAATATCTCACCATGTTATCTAAAATGCTCGCTCTGTAACTCGACAAAACTGAGGATTTTGAGGGGAACTCCCTTCATGACCCTCGAGTCCTGGTTGTGTTGGGACAGCTAGCTGCTCGAACATCATCGGCAAGTATCATCAGTATCCTTTCTGGTTCAGACGGAGTAACAAGAGGTAGTTAATGAGTTTGCCACTCTTTTAGAGAGGCGTGCCCGTTTCAACCAGCGGACAACACAGTCCAAGTAAGTTATATTGGGACACACTACCATAAAATATTAGAGGTAAAAAAGACCCCAAGTAATAAATGTTTAATTTAATGAGTGAAAAGAGAAAGTACAAAATCAATTTATAGGCATGAAAAGCCATTCAAATGGTTCATCCTTCTAAAAGAGGAAGCCCACGCTGCCCATTACGATCGTATGCATGGAAAGACATATAAACGCACACACCCCAGCGTGACGGTATATACTGAGCATGTAGCGAAAGATAGGACAAGGGCAATCATACGCTGGATACCACCCTCACTGAAAACAGAGTCAGCCCACAAAATATCGGCACAGCTATCTTGGGATTCAGAAGCTATCATCAATCAAATAGAGACAACGACATACAAGTCGGTCATGGTCTGTCGGCTAAAAAAACCCCTGTCTCACTATGCTGAACTGCGTTAGTTAGTTAGTTAGTCGTTGGATCATCGTCATTGCACTCCGGAAAAGTCCATAGGTGCTCAGATCTTTCCTTGAGTGTATCCGCCATTACACGTTGACTGACAGTTCCAGTACGTTGTTGATTGACCATCATTCTTTTTCGCCCACGAAAACTCTCCTTTCTAGCGACACCACATTTTAAACCAAGTTCCTTTATTCTAATCATGGAACAAGAGTCATCGTCACTTGTACAGTCATTTGTTCGTGCATTTTCCCGTAGGGCATTCAAAATGTCTGCCCAATCCATCGCTCCACCAACAGCCGTAGTAGCAGCGTGGGAGGCCAACCTATCTACTCTCTCATTACCCCGGACTCCCGCGTGTCCCGGCACAAAAATAAAAGTCACTGTACGCACACATGAATTATTCACTGCATCCAGCAACTGTTCATGAACGTACCCCGTCTGAACTTTCACAATCATGTTCATGGAGTGACTGAGTATACAGGCATGCTCGCAGACAGTCTGTTAGCAGACCCATTGCAAAACTTTGGTCACCGCCAGAATCTCCATTGTCAAGCTGCTTGTCGTCTGAACAAATGCACCACTTTCCTCTCTGATAGTCTCCCCCCACCTTTGAGCCGTGAAAGCCCAGGAACTCCTGATGTGTCTCTCAACCGACCCATCTGTATATATAATTATATCACCTTCCCTGGAATTCTCACTGATCAGAGCGAGAACCTCCGACTCGACCACTGTCGGATACCATTCCCTGCACTCTCTATTGAGTGTTATTACTCCTTCGAAGGCTGTTGGGTAATCCGAGGGTGCCAGACTCCATTCGGCACCAGGTAGTACATCTTCCAATCTGCAGACACTCTGTATAACGTCCTCTGCGCGCCCCATCCACGACTTTCCTCTCTTTAGTCGACTGCCTTTCACTTTGATAATTTCTGGGTGTTGAGGGTGCTCTTTATCAGCGGTGATTTTTAGGTAGTCCCGCGCCCTGCATATTTGTATTCTTTGCTCCGCAGTTGGGCAATCAACTAGGTATCGCATAGCCCGAGCTGACGTATCTCGTCCACCCCAAACTGCGTATTAAGGGAGACCAAATATCATTATGAAAGTGACGATCACTGTGCTGGGTCGAGGCACAGAATGCCCCCCACTGCGGTAGTCAGAACTCTGGATGAACAAATGTCCTTCTAACAAACGACGAAAACAACAGAAATTAATACCACCACCACCGAAACTACAAGTTGAAGCTACACCGGAGACACATGGCTTCGCCAAAGTCAAGAGGAAAAGGCAAAGACAAATCTCTGACCCCACAAGCCCAACAACAGTGACACCACCACTACAACACGACGACACAGACTATCCAACGCCCGTACAGGCATACAGGAAAGATAAAGAACAAAACAACATTATTCCAACGAAACATGACAGAACCATCAAAATCAATAGTCAAGCTGAAAAAAACCAGGTTCCAATGAGAAAAATCAAAATCTACATGCCTACCCGATGCCTCAGCGATACTTCACCGATACTTCACCGATCTTCATAATTGTCGTGGACAATACCGAGGAGGATCACATCACAAATTGAAAATTATCGAAAATGATATAATGTTATATTATATACAATGCACCAAATATATATAATTACATGCTGCAGTTTTTTTTATAAGAAACAAAAAATGGATGAAGAAATAAGAATAGTTAGCATTAATACACGTGGCATGCACACAAAACTATACCAATTAATATCCCTCATACACAAATACAAACCACATTTCATATTAGTAAAGGAGACAATTATACCTACGCAAACACACGCACATCAGACAACCACACGTTGGGCTTGAAATATTCACATTTTACTCTTCTTCTTCTTCTTTCTGTCCTCATGTACCTTTCGGTGTTGAGGGGAGAGTGAGTGTACGGTCTTTTGCCCTTCTATTTGCCTCCTCTGCTGTTATATTTCCGAGTGTCTCTAATACACTATCTATCCACCTTTTACGAGGGCGTCCAATAGGTCTCCTGTTTTCGTATCGTTTGTTAAGTGTTTTTTTGGATAATACTTTGCGCTTTCTGTCTGTTTATGTGGCCGTACCATTTAACTTGTTGTTTCTGTATGTATTCTATTGTTGGCTTGATCCCTAATTGTTTCCTTAGTGCTTCATTTCTGATTTTGTCTCTCAAGCTAACTCCAATCATACGTCTCACACATTTCATTTCAGTGGTGTTAATCTTATGTATTGTTCTAGAATCTAATGTCAAAGTTTGACACTGATAACACAATGTTGGTAAGAAAATGGTGTTGAAAAGCGCTTTCTTTGTTTCTAGTGTAATATCTTTGTTTCTTAGTAAAGATAAAAATTATATCACCTTCCCTGGAATTCTCACTGATCAAAGCGAGAACCTCCGACTCGACCACTGTCGGATACCATTCCCTGCACTCTCTATTGAGTGTAATTACTCCTATTATTTTACTGTTAGTGTTCAGAATGTTGGTTCAGGAGTAGAGCCATCTTACAAACATCAGGCATATGTTGAGAACAGAGATAGTGAGGGTAAGATGGCAATAGTTCAGGTTAAAAATAATATGCATACTTACACAATAGTTAACATACATGCACCAGCCACCTACAGGTACCAACCACTTTTTTTACCAGAATTTGGAAACCACACTCATACATTTTTATAGAGGGCACAATATTATATTGGCTGGAGCTTTTATCTGTGTTCTAGATAAGATAGATGTAGTAGGCAGTAATGTCAAGGTACAGTTGAAAGGTACACATAGAGAACACACAAATCAGCTAGACACACTACAAACAATAATTCACACACATAATCTAATTGATGTCTACAGACATACACACCCACAAGGTACAGAAACGACACACTCAAACACACCATATCACAGTGCATCACGTTTTGATAAAAAGTTTTGCAAATTCAAGTCATCACACTTGAATTGCCTCCCTGCTGTTCCTACAATATTTACCTTACCCTTATTTCTTCCTGCTCATCTCCTTGATACTGTTGCTCTCTATTGTGGTGGCTCGGCCGGGGCCCCCACCTTGGGTTTGGGGCTACGGTGACATGTCACGTTGCGATTGGTGTGTTGGTGGGTGGTTACGCCATGGGACTGGGACCGGTGCAGCTTCATCCGGGGTGGGTCTGTTGCGGTTTGGTACGTCGGTTTGATGGTTGATTTGTATCCCCTCGCTACCCCACTCTACTCTCTCTCTCTACGGGTTGTTTCACCCATGCTTCATCCTCCTCTTCTCCTTCATATTCTTCGTCATACTCTGTCTTCTTTCTCCATTTCCATTGCTTAGGGCTATGTCCGCTCTTTCTCGTGTGCCATTCTCTGTGGCCCGTGGGCGACACCACGTACCTATTACCATATTTCGTCTGGCCACTTTCTTATCAATTGGGGCGGCTACCCATACAGTTACGTAGCATGTGGTATGTGGTGACTGTTTGATGACTGACAAATGTTTTTTTTTTTTTTTTAAATTAATAGACTTTGCAGCGCCAACAGGCTTCCTGCTTCGCACGACTTGGATGGCTCGGATGCAGTGGTTCCCCCGTATATATTTATGGAGCCAGCGTGCAGTACGGGTAACGCCCCCAAACGGGTTGCAACGTACGGTTGGTCTCACACAGATGCGAACCTCGTTTCATCGGACACTTCGCTCCCCACGGTGCATGCCCCAAACCAAGGGATCGTGTATCGTGGCCAGAGTCTCTGTCCTTTGATCGTTGTTCCCATAGATGAGCTAGTGTACAGTGCGAGCAATACCCACATAGGGGTTGCGACGTGCGGCTAACTCATCCCTTTATCATCTTCGGTTTATGCGACCGGTCTCATTTCCCAACACCTGGCCTACAAGGTACTTGTCGTTGTGGTGACCTTGGTCCATCTTCCGTCACATTTTATTGGAACCTCTGCTACACCGACCTCCTTTTACTACGACACTGTGGACAGATGACCCTTACTTTGTCACCTACGACGCTACGACCCTCCACTTCCTCACATGATTTGGCTGTAACTCCGGGTCTGCCTCCTCCCGCTATGGTCTTCTTTTCCTATCTCCTTATTCCCTATCTTCTATAGTGCCCTTATCTCCGGCACCCTCTTCCTATGTCTCGCTATATCAGCCGGATACCATCTCACGACGTGCTTCCCCGTGATAGTCCCATACCCTCCCTTGTTGTACCCTCCCTGTGTCCTCTGGGCTCCCTCCCACCCGCACTTCACTTGCTTGCGTGACGTATCTCCGTCTAGGGGATTTCGTCGATCCACTACGTCCTTTTTTTTTTTTTTTTTTTTTTTAACCTCTGCATTTGTCTTATACTCTGTCTTCTTTCTCTATGGCTATTTACTTACGCCCCTTTACTCTCATCAGTTGGTATGCGCTGTGACCAAACTAGGATATTGTCTTTTCTATTGTTCCACCTTTCGCGGGTGTGTTTTCTTTTCACTTCGGCGCCTCGGGTACCGTCTATTACTGTGGCATGTCTTTATTTTTCTAACCTGTACAAATACGTGCTATCATGACCCTTGATAGGAATCTGACTTTCACTGTCCATTCTTTACTGTATTGCCATTATGCGTGTGCTCATTCACATGGGAGGACCATAGACTAGTCGCTGCATCAGTTAAGTTATTTTACTACTATTTTATTCTCATATATCACAATTATCTGCTCATATTCTCTTCCTGCTGTTTGCTCATTCTCTTCTGTTCCTGCCGTTTTTGGCCTCTTTTCTCTCTCCCACCTGATCCCTCGTACCATCTCATTTTGCTCTTCCCTTACATCATGATTGCTTGTCTGTAGCATTCATTCTCTGTTGCCACTTTTGAGGTGAGTATTTTTATTTTAATGTAATTTACTTGCTACCATATCTTTTCCTTTGTTCATCTCACATTCTTCAGTCTACTTTCTCCTCCCTACTTACTACTAACTTCTCCCCATACGTTTTTCTCACCTGTCATGCTTCCACATCTTTTCTTCCCTCATCCCTTCCATCTGCTATTGTCCTCATTATAACCCTATTTGTCTCCATGTAAGACTTGTTTTATTGTGGTCATTTGTTTGTCCTGATGAAGGCTTTATAGTCGAAACGTCGTCTGTCTCTGTATCTCGTTGTTAAGTTGTTTTATGTTTCATTTTGGTAACACACCTACCTATTTTTGTATTTCTTGACATTCATCATTGTGCAATGCCGTCTCCGCAACGAAGGTTGACTGCTCCAACACGGAATACAACTTAACATCATATATAGAGCTGTTACAACTATTACTTTTAATTTCACTTCGTTGAATTACATCTAATTCTATTGTATTTTTAGTAGTAGTTGTACATAATTTAGGAATTTGACTTTTTTTGGCTTTTTAAATATAAAATTCATCTGTCTATAAACCATACGTCATCAGGGTTGTATGGACACTACACACGTCATCAGGGTTGTATGGACACTACATACGTAATCAGGGTTGTGTGGACACTACATACGTCATCAGGGTTGTGTGGACACTACACACGTCATCAGGGTTGTATGGACACTACATTAGATGCCTCAGCACACATAGTCTTCCAATAATTTATATTCTAAGCTGTACAGATAAGCATAGAAATATATTAACCCGCCCAGTTTTTATACAGTCTGCCCATGATCATCTTTTTCCTTCTCTGCTGCTTGCACCTTCAATTTTACCCTGCAACATCCTTCGTGACATGGAATCATGTCATTATACAAGACCAATCCATGGAAGCTTCCATAGTTTTACTATTGAAACCAGTGATTGTGAACTTTCGAGATTGTTTATGTACGTCCAGAAATCTATTCACTACAGTTTGTAGTATTTCTATGAGCGTAAGGTATATTTGGCGGGGACCAACTCCTCTTCAATCCCTGTTGAGCTTGTTATATAATTCGTATCTCATCACTACTAAGTGCTGACTAAGCATGTGCTTCGTTGCTATGGCGTTGTTTAGGTATGACTGTTTTTTTTTATATCGAGAAATGCCGATATTACGTTTTGTAAGAAAGGTACATATACCAGGAGAGTAAGAGCTGTGACACTTCACAAATTTACGCTTTCGAAGTTAAATACCCGCCGGACAGATGTGTCGGGACATTGAGGGAAATAAAAGGGTGACAAAACGCATTTCCATTCTCTATCTTTCATTCGCATGCTAGAAATATAGTAGCCCTATGGTTCTGCTATAAGACTAATATCCAGCGGGAGTTTGGGAATTAACGCTAAAGAACAAGAAGAAGAACCTTAAATACAAACACTCCGCCGAAGACGGATGAGTCGCTCAGAATCGTTAGGAGTTCAATGCATCCATAAAGAAGACTCGTTTCTTGAAACAAAAAACCCGCCGAAAACGGATGTCGGGTCATTGGCGCAAATAAAACGGCGACACAACGCATTTCCATTTTCTTGACTACATCCTGCTGGAAATCTTGTAGGACAATGGTCCTGCTACAAGAGAATTCAGCAGGAGTTTGAGAATGAACGTTGAAGAAGAAGAAATACAAACATTAACATAAACTTAGGCATGAAATTCCTGTGGGATGGGACACATCACGCAATGAAAACATATCAACTATTTTATATCTTTTTTCTAAAATATTAAATTTTGGCCACAATAACTTCACACTATTTGGCAATACTGGATTAACTCTCCTTTATTGCAAGATACGTCCCTTTCAAATGTGGATCAAGTTCACTTTGTTCATATTAGGACGCACAACAATTTAAAATATTCTGAGCTGTTGAAGACACTTCATCCGTCGATCTCAGTGAGTGCCTCTATCTTTCTCTCTGACATAATCTGCGTGCTACATAATTCATTTCATCGACCCTCCTCGCTTGATCATTATTTAATATGGGCAAATGTAATGACACGGCGTTCGGGAACTGAAGCACTCATTAGCGCTTTGATGAACAGAGTACGACGGCATGGCCAGGGTTATTCAGTTTTACTGGCAGAGAAATCACTAGCACATGTTCTTTTGATAGGTCAGATGTTTCTAGAAATAGGAAGTGACCAGCATGACACAATTTTAGGAGATTGGCGTGAAACTGAATGGTTATCCAGTTCTGTGGGTCAGTTTAGAATTAACAATTCTTCTGCGTTCATTCTACACAAGCCAACAAGTTAACATAATGTTATTTCGAGAACTGAATACGTGTTGCCGTAGTTCACAGGCTGCAATGTCTGCGTCATTTCACCTGACTCATCTAATTTCAAGAAGTGTTTCGGCTCACCTTGACCTAAGGGGGTGGGGCAAACAATTCAACACGAAGTCTTTTTAATGATTAACAGTTACATGCACCTAAACAATCTACACAAGACTCCAAACAGTGTAAGCAATCTACACAAGACTCGAAACAGCATACACAAATATGCCTCTGGTCTCTGAATATGCAAGATTGTAGAATACGTGTTACATATCAATTTAATGATATGTTTTTTCCATTATGTGTACATTTGAAGTCACGAAGTTGAATTATGAATTATAGAAGAATACAGTAATTACCGTAAACCTTTTACAAGAATGAATTAAAAATACACAATTCTCAAGCGCATAGAAGGAACAAATACAATTTATTTCAGTTATCATAAAAAAAGAAACGTTGTGGAGCATGGCTGCACTTCTCTTCCGTTGTCATCTTAAAAGTTATACCATATCGAAATATAACTTGTTGATTACTACCTTACCATTCATACCAAAACCCAATATAACTTGTTGATTATTACCTTACCATTCATACCAAAACCCAATATAACTTGTTGATTATTACCTTACCATTCATACCAAAACCCAATATAACTTGTTGATTACTACCTTACCATTCATACCAAAACCCAATATAACTTGTTGATTATTACCTTACCATTCATACCAAAACCCAATATAACTTGTTGATTATTACCTTACCATTCATACCAAAACCCAATATAACTTGTTGATTATTACCTTACCATTCATACCAAAACCCAATATAACTTGTTGATTATTACCTTACCATTCATACCAAAACCCAATATAACTTGTTGATTATTACCTTACCATTCATACCAAAACCCAATATAACTTATTTGGACTAGAGTCAATGACAGGTTGCATGAAAACAAAATCTGAACACAGAATGCCCTATCAAAGATAAAAAATGCACACTTAAGAAAAATAAAGAACACGTGCTACAGATAGAGGAAGGAGAATAGTTAAAACAAAGATGGATTGTGCTTTATTCCGCCAACAAGCAACAACAGATGTGAACGTTTTGGAATCATCCGATTAATATTCAGCAGTATTCAAAACAAAGAATATTGCCGATAATCTCCGTCTACTTGTATTTGTAATTGTAAACTCATCTTGTTTTTTCAATTATCTTTCCTTTTGAAGTACTTCAATAACATGGATAATGACAGAATACAAATATCTATCGATACAGCACTGTAGTGCCCAGAAGTAATAGACTTCCGACAAGAACTATTACCACCACTTCCAGCTATACACAACACACTCTACACAACTGCACCACAACTAAGGTAAACATGTGCATTCGCCAGAAGGGCTATGGGATGTCAAGAGCTTCCTGCTCACAGATAAAAAGGGATTGAATCATCATCATCGTCAACATCATCTATACAGCAGCTAGAACAATGGATGGATACATGATTGCTTCAAGTAAACAGCCGCAAACTGCGCAATGCTGTTTTCTCTTTATATTTTCATTTCTCCTATTTATCTCACTTCACAGCCATCATTAGAAAAGTAAATCAACTTGTCAATTCTCGCAAAGTGAATGTAAACGGAGTAGACTTGGTCGAAATCTCATCTCCAAGGTTCTGATTTTCTCTACAATTCCAGTAGGCTTTCTAATAATATGAATCGATTTTCTATGAAATATGCAATATATATTTAAATAATCTTTGAACAATATTCTCTGTTAACCTTCAACCCTACGTGTGACGAAGTTGAGTAAAGTAAAGGTATGTCCCATGGTAGCAACCTGCCGTCGGGAATGACTAAGCCGCAGCAACTATTAGGTGTGGTGGCCAGTTCCCTTCCTTGCTGTCTTTACCTCCCCTAACTTATGGGTCAGGTATGTGAAGTTGAGTGGCAATGCATTAAAATATAATGTTTGAAC
The DNA here is from genome assembly GCA_034231615.1 of Meghimatium bilineatum. Taxonomy (NCBI): domain Eukaryota; kingdom Metazoa; phylum Mollusca; class Gastropoda; order Stylommatophora; family Philomycidae; genus Meghimatium; species Meghimatium bilineatum. Next base: position 19,553,965 of record CM067319.1, on the reverse strand, counting down.
AAAATATCTTGCAAATAATCACAAACGTCTCAGGAATTCGCCTATGTGCACAATCCATGATACCTGTGAACTTATACCATTATTTTTGTAACGTTATCGATAATCTATGACTTCACGCAAATATTTAGAAGAATGTCTGCAATGGTTTTTGTATACAACTGCATTCAACTGAGAGTACTAAATTCTTAACAAACTTTAGTAGAACTACCCTTGCTATGTTGAAAAACTGGGTTTGCCATGTCTTAATGGCATAAGGAAACCAAGTACGAGTAGATGTTCCACAAATATGTCGCCGAGGCCCGATAGTAGAACAAACAATAACAACACATTCCATGTGTCATAAGAGGCGACTGAAGAGATTATGTAGTGCATTTGGCTGTCTCACCCCATATAGGCTAAAGTGATACAGAAGTCATGCTGGAATCGGATTTATCAGACCGAAAGGTGTAAACCTCGATACAGCGCACAGGATTACATTCTACTAATCCGCGCCGCAATTTAAGAACGCAGAAGAAGAAATAGATGTAAACCAGTGCGCCACAAGAATCATAATCATCATCCAAAACCTACTGGAAAGGGCTGAACATCTTGTGGTCTGCACATAGAGCGATGTCATTCATTTAAAAACCAATAACAAAATTCCTCGTTATTCATGACAATATTCTGCTATTTTAGTAATCTGTCACCAGCCTTTATTTTCGTAGCTCTAATGATCAGAAAATCATTCGGATATTTTCTGTATCTTTGGACTGACAAGACTGTCTACACTAATCCCTTGTCGCCATTTGAAAGGATAAATCTGTCATCTATGTCATAGATGTTCTGAAATCGCATTTCCCTCAATACTGACTGGATCAAAACGTACAGAGTTTTCTTCGTTTATGACATTTCTCATTACATTTCTGCATATAAATAAAATAGAAATGGGGAGAGAATTCAACCCTGTCTTACTTCCCTTTGAACCTTCAATCGTTCTGATTTATCACTGGCTACCATGACAACTGCTTGTTGTTTTTGATATTAGATGGATGGATCAAATTCAGGAAAGGAAGACGCTTTTCGCATCATTAGTAAAATCAGCGCAGAGACGAATAGCATTACCTAAATCGAGCAAAACAAATAATTGTGTGTGAGTTTTTAGCTGTTGATTATTGAACACCATCTACATCGATTAGGATGCATAAATCGATCATGTGTCAGGTCCGTTGATGCGAAAGGGAGTGGGGTTCACGTTTTAAGGATCTACCTTTTCCCTTCTCTTAGATGAATATCAATTCATAATTAGCACTATATTTCAGTTATTTTGATGTATTTCAACTCATAATTAGCACTATATTTCAGTTATTTTGATGTATTTCAACTCATAATTAGCACTATATTTCAGTTATTTTGATGTATTTCAATTCATAATTAGCACTATATTTCAGTTATTTTGATGTATTTCAACGCATAATTAGCACTATATTTCAGTTATTTTGATGTATTATTACTCATAATTAGCACTATATTTCAGTTATTTTGATGTATTTCAACTCATAATTAGCACTATATTTCAGTTATTTTGATGTATTTCAACTCATAATTAGCAATATATATTTCAGTTATTTTGATGTATTTCAACTCATAATTAGCAATATATATTTCAGTTATTTTGATGTATTTCAACTCATAATTAGCAATATATATTTCAATTATTTTGATATGTTTTTTTGTTTTCTTCTTCTTCTTCTTCTTCTTCAGCGTTAATTCTCAAACTCCTGCTGGATCTCCTTTGTAGCATGACCATGGTCCTACTAGATTTCCAGCAGGATGTAGTCCAGAGAATGGAAATGCATTGTGTCACCGTTTTATTTGCGCAAATGGCCCGACACATCCGTTTTCGGCGGCTTTTTTGTTTCAAGAAAGGAGTCTTCTTTATGTATGCATTGAATTCCTAACGATTCTGAGCGAGTTGACCTGTTGCTAGCAAGGACATGTTTAAACACTCTGCGCTATCCCATCTTACACCAACTACCAGCAACCATGCCTTCCATTACAAATTTTCCTTGCTGTTAGGGAAAGAGACATGGCAATGGATAAGAAGTAAAATGTATCTGTTCTCACAAATCGAATAAATAAATACAGGTAGTGAAATGTAGAGGATTTTAATGTTCACGAAAAACTTCTCAAGATATAGCGCAAGAAATTAATGAAATGTTCAAATCCACCAACGATCGAAATAATAACCACTCACAGATATAATGTAATCATCCCTATCATAAAACAACAAAACAGATGTTAAGACATCAACATAGAAACGCCTGTGGTTTCAACAATAAAAAGCAAACAATAGTCGAATACATAAAAGGAAAATTGTAAATGCAATTTTCATACCAACATCTTGTTATCAATGTTAGACATGTACACTAACTAAATAACATGAGAGAAAGCTTACTACGTGTGAAATGAGTTGTCCAATGAAAACAACAAAGAGAACAAGAAGAGATTATTTGAAGAATAAAGAAATTACATGAACTGTTGCAATAACATCTGTGGTAAAATTATTGAAAAATAAAAGTGAAACTGACAGGTTGGGTGAGTAGGTGGATAGATGAATGGATAACTATATAGATAAATAGCTTCGATAGGATATGATAAGATATATAGACAGCCAGAATGACGGACGGACGGACGGACGGACGGACGGACGGACGGACGGACGGACGGACGGACGGACGGACGGACGGACGGACGGACGGACGGACGGACGGACGGACGGACGGACGGACGGACGGACGGACGGACGGACGGACGGACGGACGGACGGACGGACGGACGGACGGACGGACGGACGGACGGACGGACGGACGGACGGACGGACGGACGGACGGACGGACGGACGGACGGACGGACGGACGGACGGACGGACGGACGGACGGACGGACGGACGGACGGACGGACGGACGGACGGACGGACGGACGGACGGACGGACGGACGGACGGACGGACGGACGGACGGACGGACGGACGGACGGACGGACGGACGGACGGACGGACGGACGGACGGACGGACAGACAGACAGACAGACAGACAGACAGACAGACAGACAGACAGACAGACAGACAGACAGACAGACAGACAGACAGACAGACAGACAGACAGACAGACAGACAGACAGATAGATAGATAGATAGATAGATAGATAGATAGATAGATAGATAGATAGATAGATAGATAGATAAATTAGTTGCATTGATACAACATCAGGCCGGATGAACTAGTTGCATTGATACAACACCAGGCCGGATGAACTAGTTGCATTGATACAACACCAGGCCGGATGAACTAGTTGCATTGATACAACACCAGGCCGGATGAACTAGTTGCATTGATACAACACCAGGCCGGATGAACTAGTTGCATTGATACAACACCAGGCCGGATGAACTAGTTGCATTGATACAACACCAGGCCGGATGAACTAGTTGCATTGATACAACACCAGGCCGGATGAACTAGTTGCATTGATACAACACCAGGCCGGATGAACTAGTTGCATTGATACAACACTAGGCCGGATGAACTAGTTGCATTGATACAACACCAGGCCGGATGAACTAGTAGTATTGGTACCATCAATGACAAAAGAACGGTAATTCGTTTCCAGTGTCCTCACTTGAGTGAACTAAGGAAATGTAGTTGGATGGAGTGTGGGAAATTGTCTGATTATTAGTGGTCAGCGTAGTTTAACCAGTCACAGAGGAAAGAGATGTTGTAAGATTAAAAGATAGACACAGAAGTGTTATATCACGTTAAAGAATGTGAAACAGATAAAAAAAAATACATATAGCTAAACCGCTGAAAAATAACACAATTAATATTTCTAAGATCTTGCATATTCACAGTGGCAATTTGTGGTTGTGAATCGATAATAGGTATCACATGATGCATCGAATATATAGAGAAACAACAGATAAATGGTGTGGACATCTTATGAGGATGAATGATCAATTTCCCATGAGAGCTTATAACAAGATGGAATCAGGATACAGAGCCAAGGGAAGATCTAGGTAAAGCTTGATATACAATATCAAGACTATCTTGAATAAACATAACTACACCTCAAACAAGACAACACACCTGGCTCTGGAAAGCAGACCATCTTCTTCACAAACCCCTACGCTCAACAACAAGTGTGAAAGCTACGACAGCACTAACAGGGGATAGATAATAGACAATAGTTGTGACATATATTGTAATTGACAGTTTTCCAGTTGGTGTTTTCCAGCTATCGTGTTTTCCAGCTATCGTGTTTTCCAGCAGAACATGCGAGAAATATGAACTATGCTCATTATACTATTTCTTTCTAGTGTGATGGAGCAGAGGGAGAATTGTTCAGCTACAAGATCACGTGCGCAAGTATTTATAGAGGCGGTACAGCAGAAACTTTCATTTTGAGTCTGCAATTCTAGATTGTATGTGCTGATAATTACATTCCTTTGCTACTCTCTAGCGAGAGACGCATTTGCTTAGTGGCGCATTTTTCAGGGAACACTAGATACGAGATTAGAAGAAGCACTGACGATTTATATTAAGAAACTCAGAAGTGAAAACAGAGCAGAGCATGAAAAAAACAAAAATCTAACGTAAAGTGCAAGTCAACATTGTTATTTGAGAGAGATATAAAAGAATGGCGCTGTTTTTATTTGTTGTAAATGCCTAGAACTATACTGATTAATAATAAATAGTGTGACACAAATAAAACTTGGAGATATTTTTAAAGAATCCACAAAGAATTGAGAGAAGAACATCATATTTAAAGTACTCAAAAATATTTCATAAAATGGAAAATTGAAGAAGATTAAGACTTACAGAAAAAAAATCGAGAAAATTGATTACTAGAGAACATGAGATTTAAAGATACGACAGAAGAGTAAGAGAAAAAGGGAGAACACTCGATTAAAAGATGAAAACATCAATGCCGAGTTACTGTTATTATTTCAAGATTCATACCCTTGATTCCAGACTTCAAGATGAACTGGAAATGACAGATAAAAGCTCCGACGCATCTGGAACTGGCAACTGGTACACAAACACGTTCACTGTGCCACTTAAGGCGGTATTTGTGTATGGAGATATTGAAAACCAAAACGTTCAGAGAAATACTACTTTGCGCTCTAATTTCATTACTTACGTGTAAATTAATCACATGCTATGGTCACTTAACTCCCTATCTGACAAGCCGCTGAAGCAGTAAGTTAATCATATTTTATGGTGACTTAATTATCTATCTCCGACAAGCTGTTAAAACAGCACGTTTAGCAGATCCCTTCAACGTGTAAACCGATGAAACATCCATTTGAACAGTTAATCCTAAACACCTACATGCATTATGACAGGATAGGAAAACCGTTACAGAAACAAAGAGTTATGGTTGAAGATTAAATATCTAGTTTCAAGATCACTGACAGTTTTTTGTACTGGCATTGTTGATCTTTTGTTTACAAAAAACAAAAGCGAACAATTCAGACTTTCTCGCTGTTTCGACGCTATTATTTATGTTTCGACGCTATAATTTATGTTTCAACGCTATTTTTTATGTTTCGACGCTATTATTTATATGTTTCAACGCTATTATTTATATTTTTCGACGCTATTATTTATATGTTTCGACGCTATTATTTATATGTTTCGACGCTATTATTATTGAGAAAATAATGTTTAACCTCTCAGACACCAAGCTCCGAAATGGTATGCAGGAATTCGTTTCTGCAAGAGTAAAACAGTGACTACTCTTAGCCCTGCAGAATTGTATTTATGTGATGTCTCATTTGTTGTTGAAGTGTGTCCTTCCCAAACTTCCAGACACGCAGCAATAAGCATTTATAGTAGAACGAGATTATTCCGATTCTAGGGATTGCGAGTAATGAAGCGTTCTTTCCTTTGTGTGTTGGGGGAGTTTCTATAGAACGTTCTATCATATCCAGAAGACTCCAGCTCTTAGCATAATGCAGTTCTGTGAGAGCAAGCCTCATATTCATAGAGAGTTTATTATAGAATCACCCATGTGTAGCCATGGCCTGAACGATAAACATATAAACTATTATCTTCCATGTATGTTTTGGGACGAGACCAAGGAGAATGGGAGAGGGGCGGTTGATGGGGAGTAAAGTTGGCTCAACTTTCTTGACATGATGAACTCACAGTAGCATTTTAATGAGCTCCTTCACTCATATAGAAAGTGCATTGGACGACATAATTACTAACTATCAATTATTGCGACAGGATTCACAATATCTCCAAATTAAAGTTACTTTCTAGTACATGATGATGATAACGGCTCTACTCACTTTCTATTATAAACATCCACTTATGAAACAACACATTTATTCCTGTAACTATTTCGAACAACTTGTACGCTACACTAAAACAGGTCTAGTCCTGAAAGCGGCCCGTAACACTTTCTACTTCTACATTCTTGACATGTGGTTTTTAAGCTCCGTTCCAAATGAATATATTTCGGAAACTGATTATAACTCACCAGAGTTTCTTTTTACCAGCTCTATTTTGCACACATTACTAAGCTATATTCTCGTGATATCCTCCACTGACCTTCCAATCTCTCTCCTAATGTTTGCTTCCAATATTTATTTACCCAGGTTCAATCCTTCTATTTCAATTCACATTTTAGTCACAAACATATTTACTCTTACTCAAAGTCGTGTTTTTGTCGTCGAGAGTCAAATCCTTCTGCAACAAATCTTCAACCTTCTTACATTTTTCACTTCATAATTCAGTCGACGTTCTTCGACAATCTGTCAATTATTTCAGAGCAGCCATAGGTAAGTCCTATTAATTATTTTTTAATTCTTTATTGAGTCAGTTCCCTTTGTCCATGATAACTTAATGATTTTCCTTGTCTATAGTAAAAAATCATCTAAAGTCAAAACCAATACTTTAGTCTCCTCTCCAAACTTGTCACCCAGTTACATCGCAGACAAGTTGGAAACCACGATACATTATTTATGTTTAAGACAACATCCTGCAAACCTGCATGAGTTGAGAACTAACGCAGAAGATGAAGATCGCAGGTAGACCACATGTTCTACCATTATATATGCAGAAGTCAAATAATAACAATATCTGCAATCACTTGTTAGTATGACTGTTAACTACTTTCACCATACAATCTATATGACTGTTAACTACTTTCAAAGTACAATCTATATGACTGTTAACTACTTTCAACGTACAATCTATATGACTGTTAACTATTTTCATCATACAATCTATATGACTGTTAAATACTTTCATCATACAATCTATATGACTGTTAACTACTTTCACCATACAATCTATATGACTGTTAAATACTTTCACCATACAATCTATATGACTGTTAACTACTTTCATCATACAATCTATATGACTGTTAAATACTTTCATCATACAATCTATATGACTGTTAACTACTTTAACCATGCAATCTATATGACTGTTAACTACTTTCACCATACAATCTATATGACTGTTAACTACTTTCAAAGTACAATCTATATGACTGTTAACTACTTTCAACGTACAATCTATATGACTTAACTACTTTCATCATACAATCTATATGACTGCTAACTACTTTCATCATACAATCTATATGACTGCTAGCTACTTTCACCATACAATCTATATGACTGCTAACTACTGTCAACATACAATCTATATGACTGCTAACTACATTCAACATACAATCTATATGACTGCATGGATTCAATGTAGCCTTCAAGAAGATATGTTCTACAACTATATAACAACATAATTATAACTTGACTATTCAATGTTTTCCGGCTCTGTGGCTGAATTGTACAGAGCGCGTCTGTGGCTGCCAAGGTACCGAGTTCGATCCTCGCAACAGTCAATTGTGCATCTGGGACGTTTAGAAAGCAATGGCAAACTGTTGAACGTATTTATAATGCCTAGAAAAAAAAACCACAGCCAAAACATGCTGGGTTGATAGCTACGCCCTGAATAGGAAACGCTACAAATTTTTGTTTACTCAAAATTAAGGAATACAAGTAGCAGAGTAAAATAACAAGATGGAAAGGTTACAGTTTCGCAGAGTGTACAATCAAAACAAGAGACAGTGGATGTTGGAGGTCTGTTGTAGCCAACCTTCGTTGCTAAGACGACACATGATGGTGATGACGCAATGTTATATAAATAATATATGTTCTCGAACAATATAATAACACATTTTTGACTTGACTAAGCAATGTTATATTCAAAGTACTACGCCACGTCCACACAAATATGATTTGTTACAAGCGAACAAACCAAAACACCAACGAAACTACGAAACTGAAGGGCTATAAGTCTATTTCCAAACTATCAACTATAACTCAATCCCATAGCAGCCTAATCATTTTGAAAGTGTATGGGAGACAATCGATACACTATTTGGCTCATCCTCAAACTAGGTTTATTGTCTCAACTCTTTCTAGAACGGCGCTTCTCAAAATGATGGTCTGTAGATAGATGCCGGTCCGCAACCAATCAGTGATAAGTTCACAAATGCGCAAGTCATCAGTGCAGTTCTTATATACATCACATAAGACGTACGTTCCTTATCACCCAAGCCGGTTCCTAGCTGATTGGGGAAACAATTTCAGACCCACAGCAGGAAACAGTTTGAGAAACACGGGCCTTCAACAAATCCTCGATTCTCATAAATGTGGTTCCATCTAATTTCTCTAGGTATTTTACTGACGTCCTCTTTTCCTCTTTTCCTGTGTGCTTCCTGTATAATACCGTGTTTTAATTCATTCAATAACTTCCTATTGTACATTCTTTCAATCGTCTCAATGCTGTTTCTTAAACTCTCCTTTTACTTATGTCTAGTTTATAATTCGTATTTTTTTTCATTGAGTTCATTGATCGAATCATTTCAATCTTGAAATTCTAGGCAATTATCGATTTATCACAGTTTATAGTTTTTTAATGCAATCTATCTATATAACTATATATCAATATGACGTGTCCTTTACAGAAGGTTGCCCTCACTGCCAACCCTGTAAGCCTCTCGATTCTGTGCAAGCTGTTCAGCCTCATTCAAGATTAATTTTGGAGATTTTCACTGGAAGAAGGCCTGCTTTTATACAGTGTACTAGGCATTTCACCCAGAAGAAGTATAATATTATGTGGTTGTACTTTGTTCCGCTCGACTCACCTGACCTAGAGTACCACTCATAGCACGTAACTCCGTAGCTTCAAGCCATAATCCCATGTGATCTCCGAAATAATCTACTTTGTAAACAAGATGTCACGAGCGAGATTCGAATTCGTGAGTTCTTGAATACAACGCCAACACTTTAACCACTGCGTCAAAAAGATAAGCATGACTCTTTAATTAAAGAAATTGACAAGACACAAAAAACACTCAGAAAGTAGATCCAGAAAGGAAAATAATAAAATATAAACAGTAGTTTTGCTATAGGATCTCTGTCAGCACACGACTTCTCATGCAGTCATCCACTGTTTATCTTTCCTGCAATCGTATCCGTTGTTAATGTTCTCTACATCCACTGTCTCTCATTTCTTCGATCGTACCCGTTGTAACAATGTACTCCAAACCTCGTCTTTCATTCTTCTACACTTTTCCATTGTTACTATGTTCTTTCTCATTCCTTCAATCTTGCTCATTGGTACAATGTTCTCCAAACCACGTCTCTCATTCTTCTAATCTGTCCCACTGTACTATAACTATGTTCTCCAAACTCCATGTCTCTCATTCCTTCAACCTTGCTCGTTAAAAGTATGTTCCCTATACCCCATGTAACTCTTTCCTCCAATCTTATCCCTTGTTACTATGTTTCTTCAAATCCTGTCCATAGCTTGACCAAGAACATAAACTGCTGTCTATTTCCTATATAAGTTAGCAACCCCAATTTAGTACGTGAGACTACACATACTGACCAATTTTTATAACAGGTCATGTGCGGCATTTTTCTATAAAACTCCTATGTTACCTGTAATCTTGTAGTATCAAGTATATATATTGTCCAAGACTCGCGTCGATATCCGGGAATCTGTATCATGTCTCATTGAAGAACTCTTTCTTATCTCTATTGTGGCGTACCAGAAAAAAAAGACAGATACTCTAGCAAAATATGGAGCACCACTGCAACAGAAAGTACAAACACACCATCTATCATGAAAATAACAAACACACCATCTATCATGAAAATAACAAACACACCATCTATCATGAAAATAACAAACACACCATCTATCATGAAAATAACAAACACACAATCTATCATGAAAATAACAAACACACCATCTATCATGAAAATAACAAACACACCATCTATCATGAAAATAACAAACACACCATCTATCATGAAAATAACAAACACACCATCTATCATGAAAAGAGGACGCCCATCAAAGCTATTAACGATGTCTACTGCCCAGAAGACAACTATTATTATTTCAACAGAGCTGAGAAAGTTATCTTCCGCACCATGGCATGATACACCAGACTAGACAGTCATTTAAATAGAGAACTTCTTCCAGCACACCCGTGTTCATGTTGCAAGCAGCACAGACCACGTAACATATTCTGCAAAACAGTATTACATTACACCAGTTGAGGGCGGAGCATTGGTCCGCAAAGAGAGCATCAATAACAAACTGTACGCGAGCCCTGAGGAGCTTTAAAATATAGCAAACATTTATGAAGAAACCGGGGCTTGCTGTACAGACATGTTAAACTAATCAACTAATCAGTTTTCTAATCAAGAATCAAGAACATGTAAAACTAATCAACTGATCAGTTTTCTAATCAGGAACATGTTAAACTAATCAACTAATCAGTTTTCTAATCAAGAATCAAGAACATGTAAAACTAATCAATTAATCAGTATTCTAATCAAGAATCAAGAACTAGTTAAACTAATCAACTGATCAGTTTTCTAATCAAGAATCAAGAACATGTTAAACTAATCAACTAATCAGTTTTCTAATCAAGAACATGCAAAACTAATCAACTAATCAGTTTTCTAATCAAGAATCAAGAACATGTAAAACTAATCAACTAATCAGTTTTCTAATCAAGAATCAAGAACATGTAAAACTAATCAACTAATCAGTTTTCTAATCAAGAACATGTAAAACTAATCAACTAATAAGTTTTCTAATCAAGAATCAAGAACATTTAAAACTAATCAACTAATCAGTTTTCTAATCAAGAATCAAGAACATGTTAAACTAATCAACTAATCAGTTTTCTAATCAACAACATGTTAAACTAATCAACTAATCAGTTTTCTAATCAAGAATCAAGAACATGTAAAACTAATCAATTAATCAGTTTTCTAATCAAGAATCAAGAACTAGTTAAACTAATCAACTAATCAGTTTTCTAATCAAGAACATGTTAAACTAATCAACTAATCAGTTTTCTAATCAAGAATCAAGAACATGTTAAACTAATCAACTAATCAGTTTTCTAATCAAGAATCAAAAACATGTTAAACTAATCAACTAATCAGTTTTCTAATCAAGAACATGTTAAACTAATCAACTAATCAGTTTTCTAATCAAGAACCAAGAACATGTTAAACTAATCAACTAATCAGTTTTCTAATCAAGAACATGTAAAACTAATCAACTAATCAGTTTTCTAATCAAGAATCAAGAACATGTAAAACTAATAAACTAATAAGTTTTCTAATCAAGAATCAAGAACATGTAAAACTAATCAACTAATAAGTTTTCTAATCAAGAATCAAGAACATGTAAAACTAATCAACTAATCAGTGTTCTAATCAAGAATCAAGAACATGTTAAACTAATCAACTAATAAGTTTTCTAATCAAGAACATGTTAAACTAATCAACTAATCAGTTTTCTAATCAAGAATCAAGAACATGTAAAACTAATCAACTAATAAGTTTTCTAATCAAGAATCAAGAACATGTTAAACTAATAAACTAGTCAGTTTTCTAATCAAGAATTAAGAACATGTAAAACTAATCAACTAATCAGTTTTCTAATCAAGAATCAAGAACATGTAAAACTAATCAACTAATCAGTTTTCTAATCAAGAACATGTAAAACTAATCAACTAATCAGTTTTCTAATCAAGAATGAAGAACATGTAAAACTAATCAACTAATCAGCTTTCTAATCAAGAACCACGAACATGTTAAACTAATCAACTAATCAGTTTTCTAAACAAGAATCAGGAACATGTTAAACTCTGAACGAGAATAATCTTATAACAGCGCTATATTACATAATATATTCTTATTCTTTTCTACCGCTGCCTTTGTCTATCCTATTCAAATTTTCATCCCCAGTGAATGTCTTCCATTTGTTGTTATTGTTCCTAAATACTTGAGATAGATAGATCTGTGAGTATTAAGCCATCTGCTATCACATTGCACGCTGGGGGGGGGGGGATTTTTAATTCTAACAAAAAATCCTCACTTTTGACTTCTCGTTATTTAAGATCGTTGTTATTGTTGTTTTTATCCCTAGGAATTACGACCAATTAGCTTTTACTTCCTATATGAAATGAGGGTGGTTTCTCCAGCGCCTTATTACATACGCAGTTAACTCCAATTCTCGATGGTACGCAATGCTGCTGTCAGGAGAAGAATCTACTACTGATAGGGGTGGTGATCATGTTATTAAAAATGCAACTTTTCTCTTTAAGTTCTGCAACTACTATATTGATTAGTTCTTGCAGATCTTCATCATTTTACACAATCAGAAAAGTGTCATCTTCATATCTCAAATTATTTATGTTATTTCCACTCACTGATATTCCTGGAATATTATCAAGTACGTGCCCGTGATTTAGAACATCATATGGCAAGACAAGATTATGTATACCCCTGTCCTTGACAGATCTGGTATCCCTAGCATTGACACTATTCTGGGCAGAAACAGATTATGCAGGTCATGTAGTACGTATGCCAGAATATCGTCCACCAACGATTCTTCTCTTTAGTGAGTTGCAGAAGAGATTACGTTCTCAAGGTGGCCAAAATAGACGCTACAAGGATTCGTTAAAAACCTTACTCAGGGACTGCAAAAGAACAATATATATGGCAACCACTGCAGGGAATATAGCTGCATGGTGGGTCTGTAGTCAAAATATGGCGCAGCATCTTGTGAGAAGAGGATAAATGCATCATATCAACAGCTGAGAATAACAAGAAAGCCGACGTTAGACCAAAACAAAAACCATCTACAGTGGTCATTCCATGTCGGAACTGTTCAAGAAATTCAGTTGAACTTCAACGGTGGTTGTAACAAATGGTCATAATCATTTGTGCTGGATGAACAATATAACGTAACAACAACTTCATATCAAGTGACATATTCTTTCCAGAACGTTGTCTTTGTCGTAGATACTCTGTACGCCTCTCTGTAACGGACAAGCAGGCCTGCATTGGCCAGAGACATGTGCATACATTCTTCGGTGTCGCTGACCCTTCGTTTTCTTTAATCTCCGTCTTCTCTCGCCTATCATTCTACCCTCTAGAATCAGCCTTTCGATACCATCATGTCGCTTTAATTGTCCAAAGTATTTTAGAATTCTTCTTGTGATGGTATTTATAAGCCACCCTTCATTCAGTGTCACCTAATTTCAAAATTTCAATGTTCTTCTTTTTCTCTGTCCATGATATTCGTAGGATCTTTCTGTAGCACTTCATTTTAAATGAATATATTCTTTTCGATATTGTCTTGATAAAGTCCAAATCACGCATCCATATAATGCCACTAGGGAAATACATTATCTTAAAAGGGTTACTTTAGCGTCGCTAATACTATTTTGCCATAGGTTTCTATATGTGTTAAATTGAGTGTTGCAATTGCGAGTCTTCTTCTAATCTCGACTGAAGAATCTCCATGAACTGTTTATATTTGCTCCCAGATAGTCGAAAAGCAACAAGCACATCAATTACTTGCAAAATTTTTACACTGTACTTGGAGATTATGAGTGCCGAAACTATTCATCTTTATATTACGCTTTATTTTATCTGCTGAGAGTTTTTTGTTTCACACTCTCCTAGAAGTTGTTTGTTGTCAATATATGTTCTTGATTATTCTTAGATATTTACGATCATATAAACTGACAAAAACTTGAGTCGAAACAATTCAACAATATTTATAATGCAATACTCTTGACAAAATATGCTTCAAAAATATGTCATCAGTATTCTCATCTCCATCACGTCATTATAACTACATCGTACAATTTTAAAAGTCACGTCATTACCACTATATCTTACAATTTTAAAAATCAAACACCTGCAAGGATACAATCTGAACACAGCATCTAAAGAAAATATTAATAATAGATTTCTTATGAAAAGTTCCAACCACATAACAAACGAGTCATGTATGCAATATGCTGAATCATTAGACCATGATGTTAACATATGTGAGATTTTATTTACTGAACCATGGACTCTGAACCAAAAACAAATACAAAAATATTCTTCCAAATATCAAACATAAACTCCAAGACCACTCACAGAGAAACAGAACAAAGAAATTTATCACATAAAATGCTACCAGCCATATATACCAGAAATATCTGGATCATGCGTGCATAGACGGATCAACAACAAAAACAACAATAAATGGGGCGGGAAAATATACATTTATGCTTCCAGACGACATCACATACGAATAATTCCATGTCATAGGAATAAAATGCACAAACTTCAGGGTAGATGCCACTGCCATACTCACAGCTGTTCAAATACTCTAAATCAGTCCTGTAAGCCATCTAAAATACCAAACACGACAAACCACTTCACATCAGACAAAACATATTGGAATTATCTAGAAAATCTACGATAGTAGTACTATGCCAGATCAATGCGGCATCACTGGTAACGAAAAATCAGACGAATTCGAAAAAAAACAGGAGGCAATCTCTCTTAGACACGCGTACCTCAAAGCATCAGTGAAGTAAAGTCTTTGCCAAAACAATCTATGCGACTTAAGTGGATATAACTAACGAAAACTACAGCTCCAAACGAGACAACATTAACAAATTGAACATAAATGAAGAGGTCACGATATTTCAACTGAGAACGATGCACTGACGTCTAAAAGCACACTTAACCGACTCGGTATAAGCTACACTACGGAGTAGCAAAACATAGGCTTATACCAGAACACATACTACATAATTGTCCCATTTTCGCTGTTAACAGAAGGACACAGAACAATCTGTGACACAGAAGCATCTCTGCAAAACAAGTTCCGGGGAACTGAAGTTGACATAAAACAAACCGCTGTACACAAAACAAGTAGCGGGGAACTGAAGATGACATAAAACTAACCGGTGTACAAAAAACAATTAGCGGGGAACTAAGTTGACATAAAACAAACCGCTCTACAAAAAACAATTAGCGGGGAGCTGAAGGTGACATAAAACCAACCGGTGTACGCAAAACAAGTAGCGAGGAACCGAAGATAACATAAAACAAACCGGTGTACACATGACCAATATTCAACTGGATGGTTAACAATTGATCGCAGAAGGAAGAGAATGATCAATATCATCATCGTCATCATCGCCATCATCATCATTATCATCATCATCATCGTCATTATTACAACCCGTGTGTTTCCTGTGCCCTAAAGTAGAATAAACAATAGCAACGCTGTTTACTTACATGCCTGTCAAGAGTTGCATGTAATATAGTGTAATTACCATATTTATGTAATTACCCATCACATATAGTGTAAGAAACACATACACCCTGCTGAAGTAGAATGTATCATGCCGAAAGGCGCAGATATCGTAGCTAAGCTGTAAGCCATAACACAACACACTTCATTATCTGGATTACTACACATACATACACACGCAGACCATGTTAATCTGCAGGAGTTTCAGAACGAACGCAGAAGAATTACAACTGCAAAGTACCACTATATATAAGTATCACAACATGTGTGATATCAAAAGACACAGGCTTTGAGCATTTGTATTCCTAATAACATCACATGACAGTGAAACATGGACACTTAATTATACGTGAAAACAGGCAATTATTCGCAATGAAGTCGAACAGAAGTCTGTCTCAATATCTTACAAAAAAAAGTAAGGATAAAGTGAGATATTTGGCATAATAAATGTCAAGAACAGGAAAATGTATTTCCAAAAAATAGCATCATAGTTAAAAAAAACGTCCTCCTCATAACGTTTATAATTCACTAGACTCAGAATTGTGTCTTCGTTTCTTGTCTTAGAAATTCATTACCCTTCTCTTCATGCCATTAAATACTGCTTCTTTATTTTCTTGTTATGTCTTTATATCTCTCCAAAACTGCCACATTTTAAAGGTTAAAATTGTGCAACGCAGGTGTTCCCAGTTTTTTACGCCGCATTCTTAAATCCGTAAACTTTTTGTATTTTTACCCTTTGGTATTAACACACTACATTCTTATTGTTTCACAGTTCCAATCTGGTATAGAATTAATCACTTGGAAGTCTAGTATAGAATTAATCAATTGGAAGTCTAGTATAGAATTAATCACTTGGAAGTCTAGTATAGAATTAATCAATTGGAAGTCTAGTATAGAATTAATCAATTGGAAGTCTAGTATAGAATTAATCAATTGGAAGTTTAGTATAGAATTACTCACTTGAAAGTCTAGTATAGAATTAATCACTTGGAAGTTTAGTATAGAATTAATCAATTGGAAGTCTAGTATAGAATTAATCACTTGGAAGTCTAGTATAGAATTAATCACTTGGAAGTCTAGTATAGAATTAATCACTTGGAAGTCTAGTATAGAATTAATCACTTGGAAGTCTAGTATAGAATTAATGACTTGGAAGTCTAGTATAGAATTAATCACTTGGAAGTCTAGTATAGAATTAATCACTTGGAAGTCTAGTATAGAATTAATCACTTGGAAGTCTAGTATAGAATTAATCACTTGGAAGTCTGGTATAGAATTATTCGCTTAGAGGTCTGAAACAATGATTCCGTTTATAATATACAGTATGAGTTGATGATATTAAAAACTGGAAATGGCTAAGGTAGTCTACACTCAGGCAAGGAAATTATGAAAGAGGGGCATGACTTGACTTTCTATATTAATGTTTCTAAAATGGCGCATCTACGATCCTGAAAGGCTCATATTGAAAGAGACGAAGAATATTGTAAACTTCCATTTCATGAACTTTCATCATTTATTTTTATCATAGTCTATTTTTGAAATGTGATGCTTCATCCAGTTACATGATGATCGTGTTGATGATGGTGATATTGATGATGATGATGGTGGTGGTGTTGATGGTGGTGGTGTTGATGATGGTGGTGGTGTTGATGATGGTGGTGTTGATGATGATGGTGATATTGATGATGATGATGGTGGTGGTGATGATGATGATGTTGATGATGGTGGTGTTGATGATGATGGTGGTGTTGATGATGATGGTGGTGTTGACGATGATGGTGGTGTTGATGATGATGATGGTGATGATGGTGGTGTTGATGATGGTGGTGTTGATGATGATGGTGGTGTTGATGATGATGATGATGATGATGATGGTGGTGTTGATGATGATGGTGATGATGATGGTGGTGGTGTTGATGATGGTGATGATGATGATGGTGGTGTTGATGATGGTGATGATGATGGTGGTGTTGATGATAAGAATGACGATATTATAAGCTTATAATATATATAATGTACTCTACTGTATTTCCATTGATTTCTTCTATGGTAACGCACATGTCTTCGTACTTTCATTTAATGCCGATTGTGTGTGGTTTAATTTCAGCTTTCGTGTCTGTCTGTAACTTGACGAAAACCTTGTGGCCGAAACATTGTTTTTGTATATATTTTAATTTACCACGTGGTAGATAATTTTACTGCAGTTTTACTTTCAATCTCATAATAGATATACCATGTACTAGAAGCATAATGGCGCATGGTGGTAGGCAACTGGTATGACTCGCAGATCGTTCTTATGAGATTCAGATATGCATGAAATATAACAACAATTCACATTGAGAGGAAGTAGTTACAGGAGACTTCAATCGGAAGTTTGACATAGGAAGTTTGACATAGGAAGTGTGACATAGGAAGTTTGACATAGGAAGTGTGAAATTGGATAGTTTGACATAGGAAGTTTGACATAGGAAGTTTGACATAGGAAGTGTGAAATTGGATAGTTTGACATAGGAAGTTTGACATAGGAAGTTTGACATAGGAAGTTTGACATAGGAAGTTTGACATAGGAAGTGTGAAATTGGATAGTTTGACATAGGAAGTTTGACATAGGAAGTTTGACATAGGAAGTGTGAAATTGGATAGTTTGACATAGGAAGTTTGACATAGGAAGTTTGACATAGGAAGTTTGACATAGGAAGTTTGACATAGGAAGTTTGACATAGGAAGTTTGACATAGGAAGTTTGACATAGGAAGTGTGAAATTGGATAGTTTGACATAGGAAGTTTGACATAGGAAGTTTGACATAGGAAGTTTGACATAGGAAGTTTGACATAGGAAGTTTGACATAGTGATATGGTAGAAAGTCAGAAGCGGAACTTACACACACTAGATCAGATCGATCCATCCATAAATCCATAACCCGTCAGGATCGTAAGGGTGCTACATTGGATACATCAGCACAGAGTTTTCCATCGATTGTTATGAGCGATGCAGATGAGTGTGGACAAAAATCTTAATCTGTCTAGATTTTGATACTGTCTGCCCATTATTTTCTTGACCGCTGTGCTTCTTCTACATTTAACTGGACAATGAAATATAATTCTTGACAGGGATTCATGACGTCATATATGACCAAACCATGGATCGCATGATTCATGACGTCATATATGACCAAACCATGGATCGCATGATTCATGACGTCATATATGACCAAACCATGGATCGCATGATTCGCTCTAGATATAACGATGGGGAGATCAATGACCATCTATAGTACCAACCCACACGACACACGATGATGATGATTCATTTTTATCCGGCGCATTGTTGCTATTTCATGATAAAAAGCGGTAGTGCCACCAATTTCAATAATTCTTTTCTGCATTTCTCCCTCCCTTACCAGCATGACGTGACCTCCATGGGTATATGTTTCAATTATTCCTATCGCATTTACAGCACCAACCTTGACGATGCCGACCGTGGGGGTGGGAGGAGTAGGGAGGAAGGGCTGCAAGGAATGTCCAGGGACGATACACCAGAAATTAAGTTAGTTATGTAAAGTCAATGGGAGAGGGGGGGGGAGGAATTGTCGAGGGTGTTAAAATTCATAGTATCAGTGTTGCTTATTTAATATCGGATAGCACAACTGAGGACATGTCGCGTTCTGTTGCTGTTAGACATGTCGCGTTCTGTTGCTGTTAGACATGTCGTCTTCTGTTGCTGTTAGACATGTCGCCTTCTACATGTCGCCTTCTGTTGCTGTTAGACATGTCGCCTTCTGTTGCTGTTAGACACGTCGTCGTCTGTTGCTGTTAGACATGTCGCGTTCTGTTGCTGTTAGGCATGTCGCCTTCTGTGCTGTTAGACATGTCCCTTCTGTTGCTGTTAGACATGACGCGTTCTGTTGCTGTTAGACATGTCGCCTTCTGTTGCTGTTAGACATGTCGCATTCTGTTGCTGTTAGACATGTCGCGTTCTGTTGCTGTTAGACATGTCGCCTTCTGTTGCTGTTAGACATGTCGTTTTCTGTTGCTGTTAGACATGTCGCCTTCTGTTGCTGTTAGACATGTCGCGTTCTGTTGCTGTTAGACATGTCGCGTTCTGTTGCTTTTAGACATGTTGCGTTCTGTTGCTGTTAGACATGTCTTCTGTTGCTGTTAGAAATGTCGTCTTCTGTTGCTGTTAGACATGTCGCCTTCTGTTGCTGTTAGACGAGTCGCCTCCTGTTGCTGTTAGACGTGTCGCCTCCTGTTGCTGTTAGACATGTCGCCTTCTGTTGCTGTTAGACGTGTCGCCTTCTGTTGCTGTTAGACATGTCGCCTCCTGTTGCTGTTAGACATGTTGCCTCCTGTTGCTGTTAGACATGTCGCCTTCTGTTGCTGTTAGACATGTTGCCTCCTGTTGCTGTTAGACATGTCGCCTCCTGTTGCTGTTAGACATGTTGCCTCCTGTTGCTGTTAGACATGTCGCCTCCTGTTGCTGTTAGACATGTCGCCTTCTGTTGCTGTTAGACATGTCGCCTCCTGTTGCTGTTAGACATGTCGCCTCCTGTTGCTGTTAGACATGTCGCCTCCTGTTGCTGTTAGACATGTTGCCTCCTGTTGCTGTTAGACATGTCGCCTCCTGTTGCTGTTAGACATGTCGCGTTCTGTTGCTGTTAGACATGTTGCCTCCTGTTGCTGTTAGACATGTCGCGTTCTGTTGCTGTTAGACATGTCGCCTCCTGTTGCTGTTAGAAATGTCGCCTCCTGTTGCTGTTAGACATGTCGCCTCCTGTTGCTGTTAGACATGTCTCGTTCTGTTGCTGTTAGACATGTCGCCTCCTGTTGCTGTTAGACATGTCTCGTTCTGTTGCTGTTAGACATGTCGCCTCCTGTTGCTGTTAGACATGTCGCCTCCTGTTGCTGTTAGACATGTCTCGTTCTGTTGCTGTTAGACATGTTGCCTCCTGTTGATGTTAGACGTTGTTTTGTATATTGAACATAATTTTTTAATTGTTAAAAAAGCGAATTTAAATAGGCGTGTGTGAATTTTGTATGGAAAGAAATTGCTGGTGAAATATATTGCCCCCCCCCCCTATAAAAAATGAATGACTAGAAAGGTGAGAGTTAATCTTTCTCAACAATACACCAATCTATTGTCCAGCTCATACCAGAATCAGAGGCTATATTGTATGTTAAATGGATGAGAATCACGGCTGAATTAAGTTTAGAGACATAACTCACATTTTTGTCTTACTTATGTACCTTTTCTATTTTACAAACTATAGAACTTCTATAAGTTTGCTATAACGAATGTGAGAAGGACATATCTCATAATGTTTACATTAAAAACAAGTTCGCAAGGTTTAACGATGTAGAGGACTGACTTCATTATTCTCAGGCTTTCCCATATGTTCTTCGTTACTCTCAATAAAAGGGCACGCCGCATGTCCAGACTACTACTGGCAGCAAGAAACTCCGTACTAAGAGAGTATCGAAACCCCGGGGATCTCGGGGAAAAAAATCTCACTTTTAAACAAGATGTTACGAACATGATTCGAATTCGCGACCACTTGAGCACAAGGTAAACAGCATAACCACTACGCCAGCGAGTATATATTACCACTAATATGTTGTACTGCAGTAAAACTTTGCACCTAAAGACGAATAATCAAATAACTACGTAATCTAGCATTACAGAAAACCTCGGACTGCACACCGCATCTCTATTCTCTGGACTTTTGGTAGCTTATCATATTGAGGACGTAGCCATCAACCCAGCATATTTTGGCTGTAGTGATTTTCTAGGCAATATAAATACGTTCAGTAGTTTGTCGTTGCTGTCTGAACGGTCCAAATGCACAATTACCTATGGCCGGATTTGAACCCGGTACTTTGGCCGTCACAGACGCACTCTGTACCACGACGTCACACTGCTACAATAGTGAGTCAGCGGGAGTTTGAGAACGAACGCTAAAATATTCGTATAAAGTTACAGGTCATACAAATCATATTGAATCTACGCTTCATTTAAAAGGTCTTTATGTAAAAACGCAAAAAGGCTCCCAACGTTTAAAAAAAACATTCTCCAAGTTTGAGATGCATAAAACTGTTCATAATTCTGAAAATAAATTGTGTGTACCAGAAGGAAGAAAGACAACGGGAGTTCTAAAGTTGTGCTGGAATAAAGACAAAGTTACACAATGAAAAATATCGCAGCAAATATGTTTCTTTAAGCAAGAGAGCCTGACGTTAGACGTCAAGAATTCAGTGCTGATAAAAATAAAAGAATATATTTGAGTATTGATTATTAGATATTGGTTAAAATCGATATCATTGCACTCAGGAAAGGCCAATTGGTGCTGAGTCTCCTGTAGCAGATGATAAAAGTTAGGCATACTGATAGTTTCCATTTCTTGCTGGTTGTCCACGTTTCTCATTCTGCAGCGCAAGTGTCCAGCTTTGTTAGTTCCTCATTTAATAGCAATTTCCTGAATCTCAGCCTGGATGTTTCATCAATCTCAGCCTGGATGTTTCACCAATCTCAGCCTGGATGTTTCATCAATCTCAGCCTGGATGTTTCATCAATCTCAGCCTGGATGTTTCATCAATCTCAGCCTGGATGTTTCATCAATCTCAGCCTGGATGTTTCATCAATCTCAGCCTGGATGGTTTCATCAATCTCAGCCTGGATGTTTCATCAATCTCAGCCTGGATGTTTCATCAATCTCACCGACCGCATTAAGCAGACGCTAATCAAACAGCTTCACAACAATCCCCATATCCATTGTCAACTTCCCACCCATTGGTACATTGGATGCGAGTCTGACTGCTGTTTCATTACCGCGAAACCGCCGTCCCCTGTGCTATTGATCCTAGTAATGTCCTGGAGGTTTGGTATACCTATAGATACTTTCCACTTATATCGATACACATTATTTTGGATTCTTCACATCATAGACTGGGAGTCTAAGAAAATGACTGCTTCAGTGAACTTCAATGAAGCTCATAAAGATATTAAAAGCCCATGTTCCTTTAGCGGAGAACATGGTTCATACGTTAGAAACTAGTATTCTTCATGTTTCTTCAATGCAGAATATGGTTCGCAAGTTAGAGATTAGTATTGTTCATGTTCCTTCAGCGCATAATATGTTTCATAATTTAGAAATTAGTATTCTTTATGTTCGTTCAGCGCAGAATACGGTTCATAGGGTGGAAACTAGTACTCTTCATGTTTCTTCAGCACAGAATATGGTTTGCAAGTTAGGGACAAGTAATCTTCATGTTCCTTTGGCGCAGAATGTGGTTCATAAGTTAGAAAATAGTACTCCTCATGTTCCTTCAACGTAAAATACGGTTCATAGGGTATAATCTAGTACTCCTCAAGGGTAGAATACGGTTTATGGGGTAGAAACTAGTAGTCTTCGTGTTCCTTCAGCGCAGAATATGAATGCGAAATTCATAAATTAGAAACTAGTGTCCGTCATATTTTTTAGCGCAGAATACTGTTCATGGGGTAAAAACTAATTTTCTTCATGTTTATTTAGAGCAGATTACGGTTCGTAGGGTAAAAAAACTACTCGTCCTATTCTTTCAGCGCAGAATGTGGTTCAAAGGTTAGAAACTAACACTCTTCATGTTTATTTAGCTCAGAATAAGGTATCAACTAATGCTCTATGTTTAGTGATGTTGTGCTACTGTGTATAGTTATTGCATGTTGTGGAGACCCATAGCCATACCCTCTTTGACAGTTGTTCTACGAAGAGTTTCACTTGGTTCTACATGACCATCTCTGTCTGTGACCCTTTCTTTCTTTGTCCCTCTCTTTCTGTATTCCCTCTTTCTGCGCCCGTCTCCTTCTTTGGCCCTGTCCTTCTTTGACCCACTCTTTCGTTGACACATTCTTTCGTTGGCCCTTTTTTCTGTGGCCCTCTCTTTCTTTGGTCCTCTCTTTGGAACTCTCTTTCTTTATCCCTCTCTTTCTTTGGCACTCTCTTTCTGTGTTCCTCTCTTTCTGTGTTCCTCTCTTTCTGTGGTACTATATTTTTGGCCCTCTCTAGCTTTGATTCGATTTCTTTCGCCGTCTGGTGCCGTATTCTTCTGCCTTTCGCGAGCAGAAAGTAATCAGGCAAACGAATGCGCTGTGTCACAGTTTACAATTTAGCAGCGATATCTGCGCATTTTCGCTCATCACATCGAATTTCAGAAAGATTTATGAGTCACTATGATCTATGAAATGAAATAGCCAGCACCAACCCTGAAACCTACTTACTCGCCTCTGACGACATGCACTGTGGATTACTTTGTTGTTACTCTTTACTCCCTTCTTGGACCTGACAACATAGGCTCGGCTATACGGGTAAGCTTAAATGCCAACCGGTGTCCCACTGCTCCTCATAAGTATTAAGCTGTATAATCAGTTGCTCATATAAACCGCCTAACTAGCGTCGCCGACCGAATTTGCTCAGAAGCAATGACGCAATTTCTCTACCTTCCCAGAGCATAAGCCCTGGTACTCTACTTTCTGGTGGCTGGAAGAACCACTAAAGTATTTTATATTTCACTCATAAATAGCAAGTGGACTACCGTTCCGGTTTGCTGGGCAACTGGCGAATGATTTAACATTACACTATCGAACCCCCAGCAGACAGCCGCTATCTGATAACCGTTTTTTATTATTATAGTAGCAGCCTATGTGTGGCGCATGGCCGGGAGGTTAGAGCGCTGGTCTCACATTAGTGAGGTCCAGACTTCGATCCCAGGTGATAGTTTTTTTTACCCTATCATAAACTGACCCTATACATGACGTAGAAACAGCAGGCAGCCATTATCACACAGCTACAAAATCTCTCCCTGCAATTCCCTAATGGGCAACATGCAGTATTTGACAGTTTTTTTTATACAGTGGCAGCCTATTTTCATTCATTCAAAGTACACATCCATGGTTTATATTTCACCTTTTTTTCTAGGTAGGAGTACGGTATATACAAAGAATGGATAGTCTGTATTTTATTGCGACCCCTTGCCTCCACCCTCTCTACTGTTAGCAGTGCAATTTTGATATTAGGCAATTTTTATAAAAAATATTGTTTCATGTCATAATATTTCCTGTTTGTGTTGTTTCACCTCTGACCAAGTTTCAACCCTTCCGAGTTATTTAGCTCTGCATGTGATCGTCAATAGTGCCGCTCTTGCTCGTCCTGTTTGTTGTTGTATGTGGTCTTGATAAAGGCCTTTTAGTCGCAACGTCGATTTGTGTGTATTATTACGTGGGTTTCCAATAAATAGCAAAACTTCATTACCCTGTTCCAAGTTATGCCCATCAATTTTCTCCTATTGTACCTCTTGTGCTGATCGTTTCGTTAATTATGTGACTATATTATCGAAGATTCTCAAAATAAACCTGGTCAAAAATAGATGAGATGGATTATTGAGTTGTTCATATTATAATTATCTTTTCCATGAACATAACGTTTCCTTAGACTGTGCAGAATTAAAATAACAACAACAAAATTTAATATTAAATAATGATGTAGGCGTATGCCTGCGTACCCTCCAGAATAAATAAAGGACTGTGAGATGTATTTATATCTAGTGACATTCTTTCGCGAAAGATGTATTCACCGTGGATACTCTGGACATATCTCTGTCCCGGGCAAGCAGGTCTGCATTTGCCAAACAATTTTCATACATTCTTCGATGTCGCTGGTATATATATATATATATATATATATATATATATATATATATATATATATATATATATATATATATATATATATATATATATATATATATATATATATATATATAGTTCAACAAGTCATCATAAACACTTGACTAAATAAGACACTCAACAATGGACAAACAATGTTACTAGAAGAGTCAGATTCTTAATTAATATGCGTGTTTTATCAATGAAAATTTGTTGCAACAGATAGTACTTTGTGCTTTTCCCCAGGTCCTCCACCCCCGCGTGTGTTTAAAAATATCCCATCAATACGTTCAAATAAATCTGACAGTGCCAGTAGGCAACACAAAAATGTTGAAAGTTATGAAACTTCATCTGGATAGTTGCCACTCTCTGTTTATTAATACAGGTTTAATCCAGAAAAAAATTATTGCTCAATACTGTTTATGCTAGCTATTTTTACATGAGGCTCTTGAATCTGTCATCAATATACATTAACTCGATAAATTGTTCAGTTCACTCCCAGATATAAATGTTGAAAATAGTTAAACAACTGGAATTAAGGAGTTACACGAATATTGAATGATAAAAATGACAAACAGTTTACCGACCTCGTTGTGAATCGGTTATTGGTTGTGAACCAAAATCATCGCACTCTGTCAGATCCATAGATCTCTTGTAGCAGATGTCGAAAAATATTCACTTATGGTTACTGTAGCTCAATGATTCTATGCACTAATTATTCTTTAAAGTTGGTGGACATTTCTACTAGTACCAAATTTAATACCGAATTCGCCTAATTGATGTCAAAAATTTAAGAACACACAGTGTCAGTCTCCAGCATGAATTTATGAAGCCGTTTCAGCAGATTTCCTTTAAAGAACCCTATGTCTAAAATTGCAAGGCACTCTATTTCTCGTTACCACCTCGACATGTATGTCAATAAATATGTGTCACATGATGTTGAAATTAGCTGTAGATGTCATAACTCATATTCATACCGTTCATTTGGGTACTTTGAAACATGTGTTGGAGTCTAATACATGAACCATCTTAGTAAATAAAGACCCAGGGTGCCATTTTATGGCGGCTGTAACGATCATAACTTCATGCAATTGACTTGTATGCTCCGCTAGTCTTGTGAATCACTGACCAATCCACGTTCTCATTAAACAAAAATTAATAGGAAATAAAAAAATCTAAATTCGCGAGAAATAACCAAAACTTCCCAGATCTGACCAAAAAGCCCCCGATCCATGGAAAATCCTCGAGTGGTAACGCTGTGTCATCATATCAAATGGACAACTCTTTAGTTTTAAACCAACTTTGTCAGGATAACTCTAATTCACAAGCTAGAACCCTAGAGTTATAGCCAGCAAATGACAATATCGGACACATGGACAGAAGTATGGTGATGTAATTACTGAACCAGCATTTATATTTCATGGAGAACACGGTTCGGGTTATTTTTAATTCTCTCTCTCTCTCTCTCTCTCTCTCTCTCTCTCTCTGATCAGAAGTTTAATTATTGCACAATGTTAAAGACGATTTACTAATCATTTTAAAAAAAATTGCAATGCTAGACTCGAGCAGAAACTACATAATATTTCTGGAAACTTAAAACTAGGAACAATGGAAGCAGTGGTTAAATTGGATTTGGTTGAAATCATATTTTAGAATATGATTTAGTTGAAATCATATTTTAGGATAATTATCATTTCGTTTTCTTCTTCTTCGATCAATTATGTTCAATAATAATAATAAAGCCCATAATCTGTCAGGGTTGAAGAGGTGGCAACGCTGGTGACATCACCTAAAGCGCTTCAAATATCTCTATCCTCATCCATTAGGAGGAGTGTAGCATAATCATTATCGGGCTATTACTTGATGTAATCAACCCAGAATTTCCTTCCCTACCTCTTAACCTTTCGCCCTCGGCTGATCCTTGTACAATAATTATTATACATCGTTCATTATTATTCACGGAAGGAGCGGGCTTTTTCAGTTGGTTGCGTTTTCCTGTAACATACAACATTTGATGAGGCAGTAAACTGTTGCTGTACAACTTCTGCGATGGATTACAATACATCCATCACGATATTGGTTATATAGAGTAAAGTTTGTACTAGGTCGCTGTAGATTCCCCCACAGAGTGATTTAAAAAGA
This sequence comes from Meghimatium bilineatum, assembly GCA_034231615.1. Taxonomy (NCBI): domain Eukaryota; kingdom Metazoa; phylum Mollusca; class Gastropoda; order Stylommatophora; family Philomycidae; genus Meghimatium; species Meghimatium bilineatum. The sequence continues at coordinate 19,526,426 of CM067319.1, read as the reverse complement.
CTTTCATGTGGGTCAGAATGCCGTTCCGTGAATAGCGAAGTTGGAACAGTCATGTAGTAGGTGTTCCGGTGTTTGTGTTGTTGTTCCCCGGATGCAGGTCGCAGAGTCTCTGATGCCGATTCGGTGTGTGATTTTAGACCACAATTGCCAGTTTTTAGTTCAAATATTATGATTCGTTCGTATCTGTTACATTTCTTGATGTTGTCTTGCTCTGCTCTGCTGTCTATCCACTAAAAACATGAAACTTTACCGCCATTGCTTGTAGCTGTGGCAAGTATTTCGTATGTGGTGACGTCTGGAAACATGATATCCTACCGTCATTCACTGTGGCTGTGGCAAGTATTTTGTATATGTAAAAATGATGCCATACCGTCATTCGTTGTGTCTTTTATTGCTGCACTGTCTGTGTCCAGATTTGTCTGGGATATTGAGCTTGTAATATTTGAAGCGAGAAATCTCTTTGTTCTATTTCTGTGTGTGAGTGGTCTTGAAGTTCATGATTGATATTTCAGAGAATATTTGTTAAGTTTTTTGGTTCGGAGACGTTAATATCATATTTTAATGTTTCAGCATGCCGGATAAATTATCGTCTTGATATATGGTTTGGATATTTTCTTAGAAATCAGCTATTAGCTGTTTTATGTTTTGTTTTATTTTGTTCAAATTTTTTTATATTTTTTTTGCGATGCTTTCGTAAAAGGTTGTCATTTCTCCAGGTTTAATTTTTCATACTGTTATTTTTGATATCGTCTTTCCATATTTAGATGTATCCTATTTCGGTAGTAATTATTGCAAGTTTTATTTTAATAATAGGTGCTTATCATTGCTCTTAGCATTATTCTAAGTACTATATTTTGAACATAGTTTTTCTGTTTGTTTGGCTGCAGAATAATAAAGTCGAACATCTAAAGGCATATACCATAGCTGTTCTAACTGCCCATGCAAGTTTACAGCTAAAGGCATATACCATAGTTGTTCTGACTGCCCATGTAAGTTTACATCTAAAGGAATATACCATAGTTGTTCTGACTGCCCATGTAATTTTAAATCTAAAGGCATATTTCATAGTTGTTCTAACTGCCCATGCAAGTTTACAGCTAAAGGCATATAACATAGTTGTTCTGACTACCCATGTTTTTATATTTTAAAACTGTAATGACATCACGAGTTACCTTACTGAGTGTTATCAAACACAACTTTCACTAGATATACGCCCTGCGTACTGATTATTCCAAAAGCAACTTGTCTTGAATAATCGATATTTTATTGGCTGGCGACACAAGTATACTCAGTGACCAATTAAAAGTAGTTATCTTCTTCTTCTGCGTTCGTTCTCAAACTCATGCATATTAGCAGGATGTAGTCCGGAGAACGGAATGCGTTGTGTCATGGTTTGCAGCATTGCTGCGATATCTGCGCCTTTCGGCCGGACATATCCGACTTCAGCATGGCTTTGGGTCACTGACCCTATATGGGACGGGACAGCCAGCTCCATCCCATAACCTCCTTTGTCGCTTTTTACGACATGCGTGGAAGGTAAACAGTGTTGCTATTCTTTGCTCCCCTTTTTACGACATGCGTGGAAGGTAAACAGTGTTGCTATTCTTTGCTCCCCTTTCGGGCCCCTGAAACACACGGGCGAAAAGTAGTTATCAGTCTGATAATTCACGTTTAGTGGCGCGATGTGTGATCTGCACTCAGGACTTTATTGGCGAAGGACGTACACAAACCCTTCCGAAGGCACTGTTTCCACGTTAGATCTTTGTTTCAATTTTCTGTATGTATATTACAAGAACAAATTTCACTTACTTTGAGGAGATGTAACCGTCTCCATGGCACCAACAAGAAGAAGAAAGACGAGATGAACTAGACTCTCCAGCTTCAAGTGAGAGCACATCTTCTGGGGATTAAAGCAAGCGAAAAAACTTCAATAATGATGTCAAACAATTTTAAGGGAACAGTCTTGACAACTCTGTAGTTAAGTTTTAGATGTATGTAGTGTAGGTTGGAGCAGTCTTTCCCAACGTGCGGCATATGGCCTTCATGGGACACGAAGACTGTAACAGAGGGAGGGGGGGACAACATAATTTTCTTTTTATTTGGGGAAACTTCATACCTGTCATGGGGGCACCGGAAGGTATCTACATGAATAATAAACAATACGTTTCTACGAAGTATTAAAATACCATCGATGCCTTATATATATATATAATAATAAAATACACAACTTTTCTTTGTTTTAGAGGGTCCCACACTGGAGATATAATCACAAAAATGTGTTAAAGGCGATTACGAAGATGTTGTCTGCGGTAGTGATAGCTATGTGCATGTGGCTCTGAGTATGGGTAATTAGACAAATGCGATCCTGAAATTTGCCTCCACATTCTGAACATCTGTGGGGGCGGGGGAGGGGGGTAGTGGGGGGTGGGAGTCTGTGAAACATTAAGTAGTTTGTTTCTCCTTTCCAGCAATTATTTGTTGAGCAGCAATATTTCTGAAATTTTCCCCAGCAGCTGCACTACATTCATGCCCGTCTTGAGTCAGACTCCCATCAACCAGTCTATATGGGTGTCCATGATGTCGTACCCGTGTCGTTGCAATGCGTGTGCTATCATCTGATCTTGGGGAACCTGGATAAGATCGTATACACTCATTTTCTATCGTCTTTGCCCGGGTGGATGATTATTTATATTATCCCTACTTGCCGTTAATCGTAAAGGTGGGAGTCACAGTCTTCGTCCCAAGGCTTAATGTATCACCTTGGTTGTGTGGAATCCAAATTTGTTAAAGGTTATCTTGATGTTTTCTATCCACCGTTTTCGTCGTCTACCTTTAGCTTTATATCAGGATATTCTTTTGTTATATGCTCTTATTTGTATTTGGCTTGACTTCATACTCATACGTTGACCGAAATATTTTACTTGTTGTTTTGGTGCACACTTATTGGAGAGAAAGACAAACATTTGTCTAGTTGTGGTCCATGTAAACAGAAACATTGTCTAATGATGGCCCATGTAAACAGAACCATTTGTCTAATGGTGGCCCATGTTTGCTTAAATGTTTGTGACCCTCGAGAAATTTATATACCTGCGCAATTTGTGTGTGTTGTATAAGCGCCTTGATCTACTAGTCAGTAACTAGTAAATATACACAGTGACATGAGAATATACACAGTGACAAGAGAATATACACAGTGACATGAGAATACACCATGTGACATTGGAATATACACGTAGGATTTCTAGGATAAAATCACATCATTTTTAGTAACGCTGATTGGCCGATTCTGAAAACGTTTTGACTTGAGCTGTGAGGGGAATCGATGTCAGCTGAGCTGTGAGGGGAATCGATGTCAGCTGAGCTGTGAGGGGAATCGATGTCAGCTGAGCTGTGAGGGGAATCGATGTCATCTGAGCTGTGAGGGGAATCGATGTCAGCTGAGCTGTGAGGGGAATCGATGTCATCTGAGCTGTGAGGGGAATCGATGTCAGCTGAGCTGTGAGGGGAATCGATGTCATCTGAGCTGTGAGGGGAATCGATGTCATCTGAGCTGTGAGGGGAATCGATGTCAGCTGAGCTGTGAGGGGAATCGATGTCAGCTGAGCTGTGAGGGGAATCGATGTCAGCTGAGCTGTGAGGGGAATCGATGTCATCTGAGCTGTGAGGGGAATCGATGTCATCTGAGCTGATCAGGTTCAAATCACGTCTTCTACCATCTAATTGTTTTCAATAATTCTATTTCTCGAAACTTCCAAATAATATACCTCATTTACCGGAATTCACATTTATAAGCCCAAAAAAGCGTAGATATTGACTTAAATGTACTAGGGTATCTCCCATGTGTACTCGGTCCCCCTCAATGAAAATGTACGCCCTTCTATTAATTTTTCTACTAATTTCGAACTAGTTGCATCGTAAGACCGCGAGAAGTGCTTACTACTATTGCAAAAAACGTTACCACTAACATGTTAGAAATATCCCTCGAATAATTCATATTTAGCAAATAAAATCCCAGCTCACTAGATGAAGGCCAAAAACCCCAGATATAGTGTAACATACACGGATGTGGCATTACTAATAACAAGAGTTAACCCTTTCTGTGGAAACGTTCAACTGAATGGACACAGAAAGCAACCAAAAAAATAGAGATATCTCCAAAATGCAGACGAAGATCAGAGGTTAAATAAGGAAAACAAGTCGGGAAAATATTATAACATTTCCAGGATATCTGATGAATCTTGCGTCGCTCTTATAATCAGTACTGACATCTTAGGGCGACAACTGAAGTCAGAATTTGAGGAAAGACAGAGCCAACACGCAAATAGCCAGGACTAGAAGTGACAAAGTTTTCCTTGCAATAAAAAATAGCGAAGTACTGTGGAGACATATTGAAGGCTTGTACAGAATTTATTATAGATGTCGTTTCCCCGTTTACAACAGATTTTACATCGAAGTCTGTAATAGAGTATAAATAAGTCTGTATCAAATTATGTATCTATCTATCTATATCTATTTATCCATCCATACATACATCCATCCATCTCCATCCATCCATCCATCCATCCATCCATCCATCCATCCATCCATCCATCCATCCATCCATCCATCCATCCATCTATCTATCTATCTATCTATCTATCTATCTATCTATCTATCTATCTATCTATCTATCTATCTATCTATCTATATCTATTTATCCATCCATACATACATCCATCCATCGAATACCCATCCCCCATCCATCCATCCATCCATCCATCCATCCATCCATCCATCCATCCATCCATCCATCCATCCATCCATCCATCCATCTATCTATCTATCTATCTATCTATCTATCTATCTATCTATCTATCTATCTATCTATCTATCTATCTGTCTATCTGTCTGTCTGTCTGCTCCTTGGGGAATTTACTGGGTAACATACGGACAGGTGTAGCATCTAGAGCGTTCGCTAATGATAGTACCAGACTGGTAGGGGACGTCAGGCCTAAGATGACTCTGGACCAGTAGATCCCGGAGGTTCTTGTCCCGTCTGTACGCAACCAGATATGGGTCGAAAAATACTTTACGAGTCTCAGGATCCGATTGTAGAATGCGTGTGGAAAGTGAGAACAAGTTTGATCCTGTCAGAGGGAGAAGACCTTCGAGTGTTAGAGAAGGTATCATGGCGGGAGAGGCTGAACACCCGCGACAGGGACGACTGAGGAACCCAGTCGGAGTATAAGCAACATCGGAAGAAGTCCATCATCTCGTGGGTTATTAAATGCCACTTGTCAGAATTGCTTTCATATCCAGGAGACTTCGGCTTAATCAATGCCGTTCGAAGATACATTCTACACAAGGGTACACTCGTGACCAATAGCCACATATGTTACAAGAACAGTTGATTTTTTTCCTTGGTACATCCACTGTGTATCATTCCTCCGATTGCAGCGATGACTAGAGTGTACATTGATTGCTTCTGTAGACAGCTTCAGATGTTTGAGGGCAGCGCTGTGTAAGGGAAAAGTAATTCACAATATAGTCCATACGTCCAGCGCGAGACCGTTCTGAAAGAAGGTTTGAAGGGCCACGCTGAAAACATAGAAAATGGACTTCCCAAGTTGTCGAATACTAGGAGACATTTCAGATTGTTTAAACACGCCCTTGACTGCCAACTCGCGAGAAATTGTGAGGAGTTGAGAGCTGAATAAGGAGGATTCCGTTCTGGTAGATATATCATATGAATCTCCATATATATATATATATATATATATATATATACACTTCCTATAAGATTAGTCGGGCCTACAGAGATCTTTTTAATGATGTTTAGTTTAGTTTAGTTTAGTTTAGCTTAGTTTAGTTTACTTAAGATTTCTGAGACATCATTGACACTCTTTGGCAAACACATAGGGGATCTCTCTCTCTCTCCGAGCACATGGCGAAGAGATTCATGTTGATGGTTCTTGAAGCTAGCTGGTTATACATGCACCGCACACGGTCACTTGTCGCCATGTTCTACTCGTTCCGGGGGTAATTCAAAATTCTTAAGTCGCATTATCATATCTACTTTCAGTGTTTTATTTTAGGATATTATCCTATCTACTTCCATTGTTCTAATTTAGGATATTATCATATCTATCTCCAGTGTTCTCATTTAGGATACTTTCATGTAAAGATCTTAATATGTTATTCTTGTCAATAACTTAATATGTTATTCTTGTCAATAACTTAATATGTTATTCTTGTCAATAACTTAATATGTTATTCTTGTCAATAACGTAATATGTTATTCTTGTCAATAACTAATCCTCTTTGTATATCTTAATATGTTATTCTTGTCAATAACTTAATATGTTATTCTTGTCAATAACTTAATATGTTATTCTTGTCAATAACTAATCCTCTTTGTATATCTTAATATGTTATTCTTGTCAATAACTTAATATGTTATTCTTGTCAATAACTAATCCTCTTTGTATTGTGCCTGTGACGCTGATGTGTTGGATGTTTCATTGCCGCAGACTCCTTCATGTTTCATTGCCGCAGACTCCTTCATGTTTCATTGCCGCAGACTCCTTCATGTTTCATTGCCGCAGACTCCTTCATGTTTCATTGCCGCAGACTCCTTCATGTTTCATTGCCGCAGACTCCTTCATGTCCTGGGCAATAGATCTAGAAAATTATCCGCAAAAAAACTAAGAATATGTAATGTACTTCATTCATTCATGTTGGAGCCATCAATGTACTTCATTCACTCATGTTGGAGCCATCAATGTACTTCATCCACGAATGTGGGAGCCATCAATGTACTTCATCCACGAATGTGTTAGCTACCAATGTACTCCATCCACTCATGTTGTAGCCATCAATGTACTTCATCCACGAATGTTGTAGCCATCAATGTACTTCATCCACGAATGTGTTAGCTACCAATGTACTTCATTCACTCATGTTGTAGCCATCAATGTACTTCATCCACGAATGTGGGAGCCATCAATGTACTTCATTCACTCATGTTGGAGCCATCAATGTACTTCATTCACTCATGTTGTAGCCATCAATGTACTTCATCCACGAATGTGGGAGCCATCAATGTACTTCATCCACGAATGTGTTAGCTACCAATGTACTCCATCCACTCATGTCGGAGCCATCAATGTACTCCATCCACTCATGTCGGAGCCATCAATGTACTTCATCCACGAATGTGGGAGCCATCAATGTACTTCATCCACGAATGTGTTAGCTACCAATGTACTCTATCCACTCATGTCGGAGCCATCAATGTACTCCATACATTCATGTCGGAGCCATCAATGTACTCCATCCACTCATGTCGGAGCCATCAATGTACTTCATCTACGAATGTGTGAGCCATCAATGTACTCCATCCACTCATGTCGGAGCCATCAATGTACTCCATCCTCTCATGTCGAAGCCATCAATGTACTTCATCCACGAATGTGGGAGCCATCAATGTACTTCATCCACGAATGTGTTAGCTACCAATGTACTCTATCCACTCATGTCGGAGCCATCAATGTACTCCATCCACTCATGTCGGAGCCATCAATGTACTCCATCCACTCATTTCGGAGCCATCAATGTACTTCATCCACGAATGTGGGAGCCATCAATGTACTCCATCCACTCATGTCGGAGCCATCAATGTACTCTGTCCACTCATCTCCATCTTCATATTTATTTGTCGTTCCCCAGGTGGTTTGTTATCTACTCTTACCGTTAAACGTAGGGGTGGTTGGAGCTCAGAGTTCTAAAGCCAGATGTGTGGCCTCGACTGTGCTATGACCGTGTCTGTTCAAGATGTCCCTGACATTTTCTATCCATCATTTTCGTGATCTTCCTCTGGCTGTGTACCCTGATCTCATTTTACCAAAATATGCCTCTACGGACGCCTTGTTGTGATGCATTTTCATAATGTGGCCAAACCACTTGATCTGCTGTCTTTCGATGTAATCTGTGCAAGGTATTATACCTATTCTTTCTCTGATGTCTTGATTTCATAATCTATCGAGTCTGGTGACCCCTGCGGCTTTCCTCAAGCATTTCATCTCACGTGTCACTACCTTTCTGTAATGTGAAGATGAGAGAGACCAGGTTTTGCACAGGTAACACAGTGTTAGTAGGAATATACTGTAGATCATTTCCTTTAATCAATGATTAAATGATTGTTTGTATCGGAAATATATTTTAGTGTAGTAGTAACTGCTTCAATTTCCATTCTCATGCTGATGTGGTAGCTGTATAAACTCCATTCTGTTTCTTTACAGCTCTACCCTCAGCTCTGACTGTAAAATTCCACCCTGACTATGCACCAGGAGTCACACAACCGCTAGTGTATATAACAACATCATCTTCCGTGTTACTAGCAAAGAGCAACTGTTGTATTTCAAGTTCCACTTTCCCATGGTACCAGTTCTGCAACCCATGCCCAGAATAATATTGTCATCTAGCTAAGTCCTCATAAGTGTTTATCCACTATTCTCCTCTAGCTGAGTCCTCACCAGTGTTTATCCACTCCTCTCAAATAACTAAAGAATCAGCTGCCGTAACTGGTGCAGTAGTTGCTTATGCTTGCACAATTCATGACATTTCCCTCTTAAGTCTCGAACAATTAATATCCGTAATGTTTCAGTGGAGTTGGTGATTTTTGGCTGCCGACGACTCTCATGTTTCTTTTGGTATTGTTCAATCTATCTATATATTCACTAAACCCTTTCAGCGTCAGGGGTAGAAGAGTTTTTTTTGGAGACGGCCCTCTTTGTGTGATGAGTATATTGTGGAATTTATCGTCTCTTTTATTTCGGTGGTCCATCGTTTTTGTGGTCGGCCTCTTGGTCTGCCTTCACTGTATCTGTGTAGCATAGCTTTCTGTGGTATGCAGTCTGATGATAGTCTGCTAATGTGTGCAAACCATTTTATCTGTTGTCTCTTAATATATTCCAATCTTGGGGTGGTGCCAGTTTTTTGTCTAATGTCCTCATTCCTCACTCCCTCCCTTAGAGATAATTCTAGGATTCTGAGTAAGCATGCAATTTCAATGGCACAAGTTTACGTTTGTCTTGTACTGTTGTTGTCCATGTTTAGCATTGGCAGCATAGCGTTGGCATAATAATCGTTTTCAATAGCGTTATTTTGATGTTTAATTTTTATGTTCAGTCCGCAAACGCTGATTGGTCAACACATGTCGCAATTTGATGAATAATATGCCTGTCATGTATCTAATTACACAATGGAGTATCTCTAGTACATCCCAAGGCTTCCTGCATTCCTTCATTCTGCATGCGTTCCAACCTCTGACATTGTGTGTTGAACAGAGTTAGAAGACCCATGTCCTAGTCAATTACAGACAGGACTAAATGATTACAGAGTAGGACACGCTGTTATAAAAGCACACCCGCAGCTATCTTTAGATGTCATACTTTAATTCATTATTGTGTTGATCCTGCAAGCTTAGTTGAACAGGTTTATCAAATATGTGTTATTTCAACCATGGTACCAAGCAACTGAAATGGTTTTAATAGGTCTATGCAACACCTCTTCGAATTGTATAAGGATTATTGTTTTAAATGGTACATTTCAACCATAGTTACCACTCAAAGTTTTGAATAATTTCAGAAGTCGCAATAGTGATTCTAGCTACATTTTTGTACATACTTTTTCTAGTCTGTCTGCTGTCCTAATTCCTGAAATTCAATAACGTGCCTGGATCAACTTCAGAAACAGTTCTTTTTTTTATATCATAAGCTATTCTTGTGTTTCCATACTTTTTAATCATACATAGGAGGAAGAGGAGGAGGCGAGAGAGAAAGTTTGATGATATAAATGTAATTAACACTAGTCATGGAACAAATTGTGGGATCATTGCGGAGTGAAGTGTCTCACACAATCTAACTTTTTGATATTAGGCTCGATGTCATACAGCTTCAGTGATGCATAGCTAAAAAGATACGCAGCGGTTGTTACCGATCATTCGATCGGTGCGTATCGCACTGAGAGCGCGCCCCCCCCCAATGGTCTTCCAGGAAAGGGGGAAGGGTTGGACATCTCAGTGCGTTTCTCGCAGACCGATGTATTCTGCAACACATGCGCCTTTAGCGAAAGTTCGTTTCGTTGAATAATGTATGTCTTGTTTCGTAAAAATGTGGACACATCATCCCATAATGGACCAAAATTTGAATTCGATGAACTAATAATCGAAGTAATTATGAATGTAAGCAACTACATTTGTATGAAAAGAACATAATAACATCCGATTCATGTATTTTCTAATGGATATTCTTAACCATTATCTGGTCCCAAATTTTTTCTAACTACGCATATCTTCGTGTCTTCCTCTCCAACCTTGCTCATTTTATAATTTTTTTGACATTATTTCTCTCCGTCTGTGCTCTACAATACCCCCCCCCCCCCCCATCTGTCTCTCTTTCTCTCTCTCTCTCTCTCTTTCTTTATATCTATATATCTCCTAATTTTGTATCAATTCTTGCTGAGCAGGCCTTGATCCACCCCATATCATCCTGGTTCCAATTAGTTCTTGACCCCACTGACCTCTATATTGTGATGGCGTCCCATCAGGGAACACAAATTGTGTCATTCGTGTTTAGCTGTTACTAATTCAATTGCCACAAATGATGTTTACGATGTTAATGGTCAAATGAACGCATGGCTAGCATTAACAACGGAAAGAAGGAAAGGGGAGCGAGAGAATGTCTCTGTAGGATCGTTTCGTTCATTAATTGTTGAATGGGATATGAGAATGGGAAATGGGAATTGATTATGGGATACATGAGTATCAATTATTGATAATATAAATATACAATAAAATATTACAAAATATGAAATATCTCAATAATTGTGGTTGGAACGCCCTTGTATTGACGGAACCTGAAAGTGAAGTAAATAATAGCAACAGTGTCAACTACAATGCATGTGGCAAGTGACGAACAAGAATGTTGTATTCCGTAGGCCAATGCGACTCATAATACATGCTGAAGTCAGATGAGTTGGGGCGACAAGTAGTTTAAGAGAGATATGAAATATAATGGTTTATTGCTAAGTAATGAGACAGGTCTGTTTAGAAAACATAACAAGAATGGCTTATTGCTAAGTTATGAGAGTTTCAACTTTATTTTATTATCTTGCCTTGATGTTTTTCCTATTCTTCTATATAGCCACATTTCAAAAGCATCAATTCTGTTTGTTCTAATTGTTCTCCTAATTGTTTGTTTATTGTCCATGTTTCTGAGCCATACATTAATATAGAATAGATGTAGCATTTTATAATTCTTATTTTTAACTTTGTGATTTGTTTAGATGTTAATATTTTCCTCATCTCATTGAAAGTAATTTTAACCATTCCTATTCTCCTTTTAACTTCTGTTTCTCATCTGCCATCATCATTGACCCAAGTCAGTTATCACTGAGAGATTATAACAAGCGGTCAGCTGGATACAGAGCAAAGGAAAGACCGAGAAAGAGATGGATCGATAACATCACGACCAATCTCCACAAACGCGGATTCAGTACGATTCACGCATCGCATCTTGCCTTGAAGACTTACAGCTCCCACCCCTATACTTAACGGCAAGTGTGGATGCTATCAACTAGCTTCCACCTGGGGATAGACAATAGAAATCATTTCTGATTATTTGTCCGTGATATTCATAATTTCCTACTTGTTGTAGTTTCCATGTATTTCTACGTTTAGTATCTGTTCTTTAGTGACTTTGCGATTATCAATATGAGTGTTTATTTTTAGTATCCAATCCATATTCTTTACTTCATTTATCGACTTTGTCGATCTATTCGTCTGTGTAGTCCACGTTTACTTTCTGCTAAAAGAACAATGCCATCTGGATATCTCAGGTTGTTTATTATTTTTCCACTGATCTTTAGTCAAGGATTTTCTTCTGTATGTTTAAATATACTATCTTTTTGGGAGAAAAAAGATATTCTCACATTTATAGAGTTGACATAACAAAATGACTTTAGGACTATGTTCTCACTGACTAACACAAACTACCGCCGACAGAGCACATTTATAGAGTTGACATAACAAAGTGACTTTAGGACTATGTTCTCACTGACTAACACAAACTACCGCCGACAGAGCACATTTATAGAGTTGACATAACAAAGTGACTTTAGGACTATGTTCTCACTGACTAACACAAACTACCGCCGACAGAGCACATTTATAGAGTTGACATAACAAAGTGACTTTAGGACTATGTTCTCACTGACTAACACAAACTACCGCCGACAGAGCACATTTATAGAGTTGACATAACAAAGTGACTTTAGGACTATGTTCTCACTGACTAACACAAACTACCGCCGACAGAGCACATTTATAGAGTTGACATAACAAAGTGACTTTAGGACTATGTTCTCACTGACTAACACACAATACCGCCGACAGAGCACATTTATAGAGTCGACTTAACCTGGGCACACGCAGGCATAAACTAGTGTATGGATTATCGCATCAACTCTCGATTTTCCATTCTATCTACAACAGTGTTGTCAAACCTATTCCTACCGCAGTCCCCTTTCGCATAGACTTTATAGAAGTGCCAGGTTTAAGATAGTGGTAAATTCATATTAAAATAAGCGCGCCTCTTGTTTTTATTATAAATGTGAAAAAATGTTAGTGTTTTCAATATTTTGTGCGCAAAATGTGTTCAGTATTATCTAAAGATCTTTCACCCCCCCCCTTCCTGAAAGTACATCGTCCCCTACCGCAATCTTGACTGCATGAACCCCCTGAAGTCGCTTACCGCCTACAAAGTGGGTGTTGTCCGCTACTTTGAGAAACTCTGATTTAAAACAATCTCTCCAGTCACACAGAAAGCAGAGACCAGGGCTGTTTTAAGTCAGATTTAATTTGGGAATGCGGAGTACTGGGGGAGGTGTGGGGGGGGGTGTTCTGAATAGTGTCTGAACCATTATATAACTATTGTTAACTGACTCTTTTAGCCAGCAGAAAAGGACTGTGTTCTTATTGGGCGCTATAAATTCACAAATGTTGATAATATACAATTTTTCTGTTCTTCTTCCATAACATTACTTTCACGTAAGATCTATAATGAATGTCGATTTTGAAAATGACCTACTCACTCATGAGAAAGAGAATCGATTTTGGATGTTTGGAATCGACAGGATGTCTCTTTAGTTTTATTCTTTCTTCACGTGTACTTCGCAGACAAGCAAGAAAAAATACCAGGCAATGGATAATAGATAAAGCCGTTAATCTAGATGGATTAGTTCCGACTTAACAGCTTTTAAGCGTCTGCATCAACAATCAGAGCTGAGATGACGAGACCGTTTCGGAAATTCTGTGTCTTATGGAAGAAGGGGATGTATATAGAAGGCGGGTTGCTGTTGTTATAACACGGGGAGGAAGGAAATGGATGATTTGATGTGGTCAGACATTGGATAAATACTTTGTTAAGTCTGGAATAATATTTTGTATATTTTTCTTCTTTCGATCTCAAACTCCTGCAGATTAACATGATGGTGTCCAGAGAGCAAAAGGTGTTATGTCTTGGTTTATAACTTGGTTGCTGTATCTGTGCTTTTCTGCCTGACACATCCAAGTTCAGCACGGCTTTAGCGTCACTTTGACCCTTTGTGGGATGTGACAGACGACCATAACTTTTAAAACATCATCAGTCTCCTTTTACCACATACGAGGTAGCTAACAGTGTCGCTGTTCATTGTTCCACATTCGGATTTCGGAAACACACGGGAAAATATTATTGATAATGAAGGAAGAGCAGGAACTGAGTTAAGAGAGATCGAAAATCGGATGTTAATTATGAATTGCATGTTTGAAAGATTTCTTCTCTTGACATGGGGCAATATTTTCCTCTTCTTTTGGTTTTAGTGTATCCTCTAATCTTCGGATGCTGTTGTACCATACTCTCAAAACTGCATGATATGTGCATCAAAGAGGATATGATAGAAATAGCTAAACATTCGCATGTGAGACACAAAATAAAGAGAGAAATATAAAATAATGAGGAAGCGGAGAGAGAAAATTAGAGAAAAAGAGGCTAAGAGAAAGAGATGATAACAGAGAGAAAAGAAAGAGTAGAGAGAGAGAGAGAAAAGAGGAGAGAGAGAGAAAAAGATAAAAAGAAAAGAGGGAAAGGGGAAAATATAGAAAAAGTGTAAGACCTTACTTGTGGTGCAGGGTTGACGAAGGCGATCAAGAGTTATGCAGAGATATCAGTGGCCATCGCCTTGAATTTTCAACCGCATTTATTCGAGGAGCAACTTTTACAGGCACGAACAAAATATTGTCAGATAGTGTTGTGTTCAGTAACTTTCAGGGATCCTCATGAACCTGTTACGAATTATTGCCAACAATGTTGTTTTGACCTTAACCTCGCGAATCATGAGGTGAGTACAATTCTGGTAATGACCTGTAGTTAATGACCAGGTGGACGAAATCCATTATTGGAATGATGTCCAATCAGCGAATATCTTTTATAAAAGTAACTTAAAAAAGTTGTGTTTCTCTTTTGTACAGTAGATATGCACATTCAAAGAAATGTCGTCGGAACGTCACTCCACATTTTCTCTTCTCATAAAAGAAGTCTTGGTTAGGACGTCTTGGACGTACATGTTGAAGATCATTAGCAACTAGCCTGCGGCGTGGATAGTGCGGTGACTGTGCTTCTACAAAAATATAGAATATGAACGAATATCCCCGATAACTGTGTCCCAGTTCAATATGCCAGTTTGGATCACAAATTAATTTCCGACATAAACAACCTCGTCGCCGCCATTTTTTTGCAATTTCCATTTGAGAAAAGACTTTAAAGCGAAAGTGGAGCATTACATAATGTTAGTAAATTGGAGAAGATTCGATATTACTTTAGCCAAGAGATTGTCAGGTGATAGATTACTGCGACTTGAATTGCATCAGAAGAGGAAATGATTTTCTATGAAAAATTCTGGCACAGACAGGCGGTTGACTGTTGAAAAAACTCTACAGGGAAATACAGGAAATGATAAGCGATGTCTGAGGCATTATTTAGGGGAGATGAACACTAAAGAGGGCTGGGAGGGGCATAGATTCAAACCTTGTAGATTAGACGGATCTGTTGAGGTATGTCAAATAAAGTAACAATCATTCAATGGATACAGTAAATTGGATGTTTTGGAGAAGATGTGATGCGTGGATATGCAGATTATTGGTTTAATGCATATATTGGTATAAAGATGGATACAGGGCTTAATGGATGATACTCTTTTAGATAGATAGAACAATAGATGGATGTATGTATATAGACATAGAACAATATAAGTATGTATGTATGTATATAGACAGACAGATGGATGAACAGAGATAGATCTATATAATAACAATATTATAATAAGACTCATAAGCGGTCAAGGTCGTAGGGGTGCCACATCAGTACAAAATGCCCTCTAAAAAGCTCTGTCCTCAGTCATTAGGTGGAGTGTAGAAAAATCACGCACAGACCATCCCTTGATATTATCAATGCAAGATTTTCTATGTTCCCCTCTTCTCCTTCCACCCTTGACTGTTCCTTGAAAAATAATTTCAGAGAGAGAGAGAGTTAGTTGTGTCTAGTCAATTGTCTAAACCAAACACGTTTACGCCGTTTCCCCACTACAACAAGTGGTTCGTGATAACCTGCAAGTTTGTTTATTTGCTGCTGGACAAATATATTTGTTTTATGTTCTCTATAATTATTGTTTAACATACTTATGTTGCACTTGTTTTCGAAAGCCTGAATCCTTCTTTCTGTGTCTGCATTGAGTGACCAATTTTATACACACCCGTATAAAAAATACCTAGAACTAACAATCTGAATAGATTTATCTTTACTCTAATACTGATCCGACTTCTCCAAATCACATTCAACCTTGTCATTGCAGCCATTGTCATCTAGATTCTAGTAATACATGACAATTTGTCCCACGATGTCATCATCTTGTATTGTGTGGAATTCTACTTATAATGTTTCAAAATTGTACACATTACAAACCAATAAATAAAACAAGTCATTGTCATTACTAAAACATTTATGCAATTCGTAATAACCAAGTCTGCTATAGGCACAACAGTAAACATCCGCTATAATAAACATTGGTAGCATATCATAAACAGAATATAGCCATTAACCAAGCAATTTTTGGCTGTCGTGATCCTCTTGACAGAATCTATTGTTCAGTAGTTGTTTCGTTGTTTTCTGAACGGTCCGGATGCAAATTTGCCTTAAGGGGGTTATTCGAACTTGGCACATTGGCCGTTACAGACGCGCGCTGTACCATGTTAGCACAAAACCGGACATCCATATAAGCAAAACAATATAGATGTAGATCTAGAATAGGCACAACAACAACAACTGAACTGAGCTGCATAACTTTGCTTCCCTATTCGATGTACCTATTTTCAAAACTGTAATTCTTTTTCAATTCAAAAGTTGATTCTCACCAATTCCACTATCGTATCCTTTCCCAAAAATCTGTCGTGTATTATTATCATCTATCCACACAAAATACTTTTCGACCCAACACTGTTATTCTAATAGCTGCGCCTGCAAATATTTCAACGTTATGGAAAGTCATAGAACCTACAACAATTATTTTTGACTCGGGTAACAATAAATGATCTTCGACTCGATCTTCCACTTCCGTGAAGCATTTCTGCGTGCATGGAATACACAAATAAAAGATTTCAACCAGCAAACAAATGCATACACAACTATTGCTTTACTTTTTTTGCTTCACCTGCTGCAAGTTCCTTCTGTCTCTTTAATGTCCTCCATTTTCAGGATTCCATGACATATTCATAGACACTAGGAATACGTAACTGAATCACGAAGTTTTATGGATAAAAGAAAATATATACATCTTTTCGTAGTCTCAAACCTGTATATTTCCAAACTTAAAGTTTCTACGCACCCTCTAGAGAGTGGTAAGTGTGGTATTCAATTTTCTGTCACCCCGAGATACCACCGAATCAGTGGAAAAAAATGGAATCATTGTTACACTGCCGAAAAAAAGATACTTATACGACTGTAACAACTGACCTGGCATCACTTTATTATCCATCACCGAATAAATTTTTCTTAACATCATATTAGAAAGGATAAAATCATCCGTGGACTCAGAGAGGAGCAGGCGGATTTTAGACCGCACCCCTCAATAATTGATCAAATCTTCACATTGAGAATGATTATGGACGAATCCACAGAGATGCAATCAAGTCTTATTATAAATTTCTTAGATTTCCAAAACGCTTTTGATAAGTCTTTATAGACATTGACCATCATTTTTAAG
Organism: Meghimatium bilineatum; assembly: GCA_034231615.1. NCBI lineage: Eukaryota > Metazoa > Mollusca > Gastropoda > Stylommatophora > Philomycidae > Meghimatium > Meghimatium bilineatum. The sequence continues at coordinate 19,509,092 of CM067319.1, read as the reverse complement.
ATTCTCACACTTTATGCCTTTCCAGAAAAATATGTAAACGTTATCAAAGTTTTCTATGTGGATTCAAAATGCGGCGTGAAGACTGATAGTGGAATTACTGGCTGGTTCCCAGTAGACACTGGAGTAAAGCAGGAACGTGTTATGTCACCAATACTGTTCAACATTGCGTTTGACTGGGTAATGCACAATTTTCATAGGACAAAAACAACTAGGCATCAAATGGATTAATAATGGAACTTTAGAAGATCTGGATTTCTCAGACGACATTGCACTACTGAGTTCAACGCATACAGACATGCAGGAAAACACACCACGACTACAATATTTGTCAGAACAAATAATCCTGCAAATTAACGTATCCAAAACAAAAATTATGGATTTTACTAATATAATGTAAACATTGTGATACAAATAAATAACAATATACTAGATAAAGTAGAATATTTCACTTATTTGAGAAGCAGAATAACAGCAAATGGAGACTCAAGTACAGAAATTATGACCAGAATTGCTCTGACATCAAGAGCATTTAACTCACTTTTAAACATTTGTAGATTAAAACAACTCAGCATTAATAGAAAGTTGTTCAACGCATGTGTTATTTCAGTTTAATCGTACGGGTATGAAAGCTGGAAATTAATTAAATCTTTAGAAAACAAATTAATTGCCTTCGAAAACAAATGTGTCAGGAAAATCACAAACACAAACTGGAAAGACTTTAAGTAAAACGAAACACTAAGAGAAGTGACTGATGACGAATACATCACAGAAGTTATTAGAAAAAGGTGTTGGGCATACATCGGTCACGAATTCAGAATAAATGAAGACAGAATACCACGTCAAGTCTTTACATGGTCACCGAGTGGCAAGAAAAAAAGAAGAAGACTAAAAACAACACTGAAAAGAACTATCGAAAATGAAAACACAATAGATTGTATGAAAATGAACAATCTGGAACAACTGGCTGTTGATCGACAAGCGTGGCGAACTATGACATCTGCCGTATGTGTCACACTAGGCATAAGAGGAAAATGATGATGATGATATAATGTGCATGAGCCCTACAACTCGATAACTATTCCCTACCTCATAAATCAACAATATTTTCACATGTTTATATATTAGTTTTCAATGGAAAACAACATTCAACATTTTAATATCAGTATAGGTGTCCGCAAAATCCATACCACATCATCAATACATATTCTTCTCATACAACATTCACACCACATTATCAATACATATTCTTCTCATACAACATCCACACCACATTATCAATACATATTCTTCTCATACAACATTCACACCACATCATCAATACATATTCTTCTCATACAACATCCACACGACATCATCAATACATATTCTTCTCATACAACATCCACACCACATCATCAATACATATTCTTCTCATGCAAACACAATATTACGAGATCCAACGACAACATAGAAATTCAAAATGTTCCATTATTAAAAGTCAACAATTTTACATATTTAGGCACCAATCTAGCATTGGATGGAGACTCATCAAAAGAAATTTTACACCGTATTGCCCTTGCAGCGGGTGCTTTCAATAAACTACGCAACATATGGACGTCAAACACACTAAGAAACACCACAAAACTCAAGTTATTTAACTCCAACATCATCCCTATTCTATCATATGGGTGCGAAAGTTGGAAAGCCACAAAAGCCACAGATAAAAGACTCGACTCCTTTGAAAACAAATGCCTACGTACCATTCTGAATGTTAAGTGGAGTGACTTTAAATCTAACACTACTATAAGAGAGGAAAGCAAACAAACCTATATATCTTCCTTCATTAGACAAAGGCGCTGGACTTACATCGGCCATGTTCTCAGAATGAACAGCCTAAGAATTCCCCAGCAATCACTATATTGGGTGCCACCTGGAGTAAGAAGAAGAGGGAGACCTAGAGAAACTCTACGAAGAACCATTAATAGAGAAGGCATTTTAATGAACCTAAACAACACGCAACAATTGAAAGACCTGTCAACACAAAGACAGAAATGGAAGGCTATGGTTTCTGCCCTATGCGCCGCCTATGGCCCTGGAGGAACATAACAAACACAATTAACAAAAAAATCTGATATCTATTTTAACATCTCGTCATGTTCATCAGGAATACTTGGAATATGCAATACGGAGGCAAATACACTGGCGCAGAGAAACAACAGTAGAAGAGAAACTCTATGGACGTATGTCCGAGTTACAGAACACAGTCAAGTTTATAGAAGAAGCAAGACTTCAGGTGTGAGCATGTTCCAAGAGAACGAAAGAAGAACATCTCTTCACACGTAGGCAGTGCTGCTGACCATTTTATCTTTTCTACCTTTTTCTTTTCTTGTTCGCTCATGATTTCGCTTCCTGTGCATTTCTGTCTCTTCGTCTTGTATCTCCACATCTCTCGCTCATATTCCTCATTCTGCACCCTTGTCTCATCGGTACAGGAATAAAATAGATTACCGTCTTCCTCTCGTACAATTAGACAAATGCCAATGACGCAGTCTCAACCAACTTCATATCTGGTGTTCTGGAATCTGCCGCCACTGATATAATCTTGCTGCTTGATCCTGCATATTTCTGCTATTTCTTCTTGGAGACGCTTGCAAATTTACTGACAACTGCAGATAATGATTTAGGAGTAGTTCTCTACTTTTATTCAAACACTTTTCGAAGTTGAAAGTCTTGTGCCATGATGTGGTCCACAAAATTCTCAATGTCGACCTGGCTCTCGGCTACTTTGCTCCGAAGTTCCCTTACTTTTTCATCAGGCAAATGTTTGTAACAGGGTAATAACGATTTGCTAATAACTTGAAACATACATAACAAGATACACGAACCAACTTTTTGACCAAAGAACCTTTATCAAGACTATGTACACAATAAAAGATGACGAACAAGAACGACATTATAAGCGTTCACAAGCGGAATGAATAGAGAAATAAATTACGAAAAAAATGAGACACATGTCGATATAATAAAAAATAAATTAATAATAATAATAATAGCAAAGTACGAGATTGCAGTAAAGAAATGGCTGAAAAAATGTTAATATGTACTCACTGCGGAAAACTGAAATCCAACAGGCATAGCTTGGAAGAGGGTAATGAAATTTTGCTAATAATTAGAAACACACATAATAACACACACAAATCGACGAGTGATTTATGTGAACATTGTGCCGGTTATATCACCACTGTTTGCCAAGGCTGACAAGGTTTACCTGAAAGAAACTTTGATGATTTTGTCGACGTTTGAATCGGATGAACTGGATGACACCGAATGAGTCCTTTCTTTGTATTTGGAAAACATAGATGACTCTCACAGTCAAGAACTTGTTTCTATTCTAAATTTCATATCATCAGTACATCCTAAAGCAGCTGACAAATTCGTGAATAAGACAACGAAGAATGATTTCTCGGATTTACAAAAAAAAAATTACACATAATTGATTCTGGCTTCAAAGGAAGGAAAGAGAAAAGTCAGCTCACCCAACTCTCATGGCTCATCTCCACCCAAACGACAGTAAGTTGAAAATAAACAAAAACGTGTCAAAGCTGACAGTGAGAATCAGAAAGGAAAAATAGATTCTCATTCTAATAAAGAAGTTCAGTCACTGTTAGATTGTCAACTAATCAACATTGACTTCTAAAGTCAATAACGGGAATAAACAAACTTAAATTATTTTGAAAAAGATGTGTGATCTTGGGGATTTTCTTTTAAATTGTCCAATAATCAACTTTGACCTCCAGAGTCAATAAACGAAATGAACGAATTTATATTTGTTTTGAAGGAATGTGTGATTCTGAACTTTTCTATTAAAATATAATATCAATTATTATGTCTGAACGCCGGATCGATTAGAACAACTCAGTGGGATAATTGTGCAGAATAGCACAAAAATTTGGTGAACGATGATATCCCACCATCAGAATATAATACAATAACGAGAGCATATGTCATGTGTGAGTACCAGATTCACTTTGCTGAAAAACACTAGCGCAGAAATCAGTATACCAACTACCATTACCTCTCTAGATGACAATATACACGGGACTCATAAATAGGTATGTATGTTTATGAATGTATTTATATGTATGGATTTTATGTATGTGATAAATTAAGAAAGACTATTAAACATTAAAATATATTAGTTTGACATTTTGGTCGGCACTATACAAGAATCAGTGGACAAGTTTCTACGGAAAAAAAACTAACATAATTAAACGGAACGAAATTTCGATAAAGACACATATTACGACACAACCAACGTTCTACATGTTTAGTAATGAGATCCCCCTATCAGTCGATACGCGCACAACGTACTGAGTGGGGGGGGGGGGGGAGTTGTCCAGTCTGCCGCACGCAAATCATTAGATCAGTATCTTTAGTCACATTCTTTTTAATCTCCGAGAAATGGAAGGTCAGTGCAATAACATATGCTATTAAAAAGTCGGACTGTTGTCACGTGATTGTACACTGATTCTTGTATAGTACTTTTGGACATAAGAAGACAAAGTAAACACTTGGATTTATAACGTATTTCTAATCAACTTTAAGAGCTAATTTTAAAGAAAAATATCTCTGAGTAAGAATGTTATCTAATTCTAGAAAAGAGAGTCTATCTATCTATTTGCTAAACCACCCTTTGTTGCCGTTCATCGTCAGGGGTAGAAGAGTTTTCTGGAGATGGCCCTCATGTGTGCTAAATATATTGTGGAGTTTGTCGCCTCTTTTATTTTGGTGGTCCATTGTTTTCGTGATCGGCCTCTAGGTCTGCCTTCACTGTATCTGTGTAGTATAGCTTGCTGTGATATGCTGTCTGATCGTAATCTGCTGATGTGTGCATACCATTTTAAAGTTGTCTCTTAATATATTCCAAGCTTGGAATGGTACCCCCGCCGAAGACGGATGTGTCGGGCCATTGGGAAAAATAAAACGGCGACACGACGCATTTCATTCTCTGGACTACATCCTGCCGGAAATCTAGTAGCACCATGGTCCTGCTACAAGGAAGATCCAGCAGGAGTTTGGGAATGAACGCTGAAGAAGAAGAAGAAGAATGGTACCGAGTGATTGAAAAGAGAGTGATCTGTTGAAAATGATATACAAGGAAGGAAGTAGGTAAAATTGGACAGGAAAAAAAACAAGATGGCTGTATGTGTCATGGCATTCTATAAGAGTTTACTCACTATCGAACCTTTATCGAGTTAATCTTTTCAGGGAATACCACACCTGGCCATTTTATAAATAAAATGCTCGTGACAATATGACCATTTTATATTTGGTCGCCATGGACATTTGTATAATGAGTGCTGTGAAAAATGTATAATTTGTCAATGTGAACATTTGATCTAACAGAATATGCGTACTACACCCGTTTCATAGTTTATCAAGACTACATCCTCAACAAAATACGACGGGAAGGAATGATATTATTAAAGTTCAAAAGTGGAATGAACAGAAAAACCAAACACGAAAATATGGGACAAAGATCGATAATAATTACAACAAAGCAGGAGGTTGCAGTAAAAATAATTACAGAAGATCGATAATCTGTACTCACTGCACAAAACTGAAATCCAACGGACAAAGCTTGGGACAGGGTAATGAAGTTTTACTAATAACTGGAAACACACATAATAACATACACAAATAGACGAGTGACTTTATTATTGAATAATGTGAACTATACCACTTGCAAGTTCTCAATCAGTATCAACAACAACGAATTAGAAAGAGTCAATAGTTTTGAATACATTGGTTCTCTTTAACAACAGTAACGATGATGTCTACGAAGGAATCAGAAGGAGGTTGGCTATTGTATCAAAGAAGTTAATACACATGAAAAACATATGGCTGAGCTGCTGAAAAACAACAAAACTAACATTCCTAAGAGCTTGCATATTTTCAGTGGCAATATATGGATGTGAATTCTGGGTAATCACAAAGAAAGTGAAAAATACAATAGCAGCATTTAAAAACAAAATGTTGCAGAAAAATCATCAGAATACTATGGACCAAAAAGATCACCAATGTAGCCATCATGAGAGAAATGTGTGTAAAATAAAACTAGCTAAACAGCATGGTTCTTTCCAGAAAACTACAATTGCTCAGCATATAAAATGTCATGACAGCCTAGAGAAGACCACAATGGAGGGGACTATGCCAGGGAGACGAAAAGGAGACAGACCAAGAAGAAGATTGACGTAAGACATCAAAGATCACCTGAACATGACAGTAACAGCAGCAGGAAGATTGTCTCAAGATTGACTGAAGTTTCGAAAGGCTCTGATGATTGCTACATCCTGTTCAGGATATGCTACCTGATGATGATGATGCTGATGATGATGTGAACAATGTGCTGGTTGTATTAGCACTGTTTGTTAGGGTTGACAAATTTGTAATGAAGAAAGTGTTGTGCTTATGTTGGCTTCTGAATCGGATGAACTGGATCAAATCGAATGACAACTGTTCTTGTATTTGGGCACATAGATGACTCTCACAATCAAGAACTTGTTTCTCTCCTAAATTTCTTAAGCTCAGTAGATCCTAAAGAAGCTGACACATTCATGGAAACGACAATGAAGAAGGGATTATCTGATCTACAAAAGAACTACACAGAATGGGTCCTGGCATCAAAGAAAGGAAAGAGAAAAATCAGCTCACATAACCTTTACGGTTCAACTCCAGAAAAACGAAAGTTTAAAATAAGCAAAAACGTGCGAAGGATGACTTCTTCAGTGAGAATCAGAAAGGAAAAATATATTTTCATTCCAAAAAAGAAGTTCAAGAAACTCCAGAAAAAAAATCATTGCCAATGTTACAAAGAATATCAGCTATTTAGAGTCGAATTACGATCGAAAACACACATTACAGCCTCATTGAAATCTGTCCCTTCCCCTCTCCCCCTGCACCTCCAGCTAAGAAAACACAAATCTCAAGTAATGATAAAGACATCAGTGAGTTATTGCTATTGGGAAATCAGTAAGCTCGAATATGTATTAGTAATAAAAGACATGACTACTAGTTTCTAAACACAAGTATAATCAACACAATAAATATCATTAAAACATTTCCAATTAAACAGAGTTCGTATAGAACCGACAATTCCTCCTGTGGTTTTGGTTTCCGTTGGATTCTGAGGAGGCTTCGATTTCTGTCCATATGTTGGAGTTAAAACCTAAAATTTCTTATCCAATTGATAACTATTAGGGCTGAAATCAGCCACAATCAATTGACTTAACACAGGAAGTCTATACCCTGTTCATCCTATGAATGAAGTAGGTCAGTGCTAATGATTGGCTGTTGGGCGCAGAACGGATAAATCAATTGATAAGTGCGCAATAATATAGATAGTTAGAACATAATACTGTGGTTAATTTAAATAAATTGTTGCTAGATGAAGCATGTCTAGATGAAGCATGTCTAGATGAATCATGTCTAGATGAAGCATGTCTAGATGAAGCATAGTCTAGATGAAGCATGTCTAGATGAAGCATGTCTAGATGAAGCATGTCTAGATGAAGCATGTCTAGATGAAGCATGTCTAGATGAAGCATGTCTAGATGAAGCATGTCTAGATGAAGCATGTCTAGATGAAGCATGTCTAGATGAAGCATGTCTAGATGAAGCATAGTAATATAAGTTTTGAAAGAAATTTGCATATATTCAACATTCCATGATAAATAACTATACCCGCTGATATTTCGTTGCGCAGGCGCAAAGAGGTCAGAGGGACAACCATTATAGCTCGTTACACTATGTACAAATGAAAAACGGCAGATGAAGCATCCACATCAATTGTAAAACATAAGAATTAAAATTATTAAAAAAACAGGCTATAAGACAATGCTTTTAAACGTTTTCCATACACTTGGGAAAAAAACATATCTTTCATAAACTGTAGACGAAATTCTGAAATTAACATCCGAGTTCACCAGCATTTCTTGTACAAGCATATGTGCTGTGCGAAAAGAGAAAGTAAAATCCGGTAAGTTATGTACTCCAGGAAAAACTAGAAATTGTTCCAGAAGTGTTTTGTATGTGACGTTTGATGATCTTGTGAGTTCAGAAATACAACGCAAGGCCCACACTGGCCTTAAGAATAATGATCCCCCAACTTTAGATAAGGTTTTTGATGGCAATAAACGGTGATCCTGATATTCCAAACATAAAAAGAACTTCATTTTACAAATTTCTCAAAGAGATAGGTTTTCAATATCTTACTGGAAATCACAGAATAATGGACAGGGTTGATATTATTCTATGGCGTCAGACATACCTACGGAAAATTCGGGTATATAGGCGATAGGGACGTACAGTTTATTACCTGATGAGACATGGATTAATGAAGGACACACAACTTCTAAAGTGTAGAATAACAGCGCTAAAGAAAGGTAAATGAAAAAGTAAAAGTCAAGCGTTTTTTAAAAATCAGGGTTAAGCACGGAACTAAAGAACACAACTGGAAAGGGTAAAAGAATGATAATACTTTCTATAGGAAGTGAGGATGTTTTTATTGAAGGGGGTGATCTAGTATTTGAGTCAAAGAAATACAGAGACTATCATGAAGACATGAACGGTGATGATTTTTTGGACTGATTAAAAAAATTATTCCCAAACTAGTGCCGAATCGTTATGGAGCCGAAATGTTATCGTTATGGACAATGCGTCATATCACTCTGTAAAAGCAGAGCTCATTCCATATGAATCGTGGAGAAAGGGTGACACAGTTTCCTGGCTTCAGAACAAAAACATCAATTTCTATGAGGGGATGGTTAAAGTAGAGTTTTTGGAAATTGTAAAAATTCACCACAATCAATATGGTAAATATGTGATAGAAATTGTAAAAATTCACCACAATCAATATGGTAAATATGTGATAGATGAGTATGCTGATCATCTACGGCAATATGTCTCTGCGGCATTTATTGAGGTTATCCCTTGTAAGTGGCAGGCTTACATCTATCATGTGTTGACAGAAGAATACAATATGTGGGAGCAGGAAGGTTTAATTGAGGGGGTGGTGGACAGTGACATCATAGACATACACGCTGACAGTTCACATGAAAGTGATGAAACAGAAGATGCGTAAGTTTTGAATAATTAATTATGTTATTGTTTACAAATGTCATCAGCTATATAAAAATTAATTATGTTATTGTTTACAAATGTCATCAGCTATATAATAATTAATTATGTTATTGTTTACAAATGTCATCAGCTATATAAAATTAATTATGTTATTGTTTACAAATGTCATCAGCTATATAAAAATCACCTTTTGCCAAGGAGTAATATGAGAATGTGTCTTGACCCACTTTATTTTTAGGATGAACGAAGTATAGTAGATTCGAAGGTTTCTTCCGATAAGTGAACGAACTCCATACTATGGTGGAATTCAAACCCTTGATTACAAAATACTTGGGAAAAACAGTTCATACATTGAATGCGCGCAGAATGTTTCGTTCTGTTGCTCCGTGTATATATATATACAGCATAATTTAACATCTGAATTGTAACGGGGAAATGAAATTGAGGAAAGTCACTTGTATTCAAATAGCCGAACAATCAATCAATCAATAAACCCATAACCCTTCAGGGTCGTAGGGGTACCACATTGGATGCTTCAGCACACAGAGTCCTCCAGAGAATTATATCCTCAGCGATGCGGATGAGTGTGGAAATATCTAGCCCTGTCCATTCCTTGATGTTGTCTGTCCATGTCTTTATTTGCCCTCCTCTGCTTCTTCTACCCTCGACAGTTCCCTGCAGTATTGTTTTTAACAAGGAATCGTGCCTGCATACATGTCCGAACCATGCTAGTTTTCGTCGTTTCACTATTGAAAGCAATGGCTCCTGGACACCTGCACACATCTCTACTTTATTTCTTACGTACACATTGGTCTTATGTTCCCTATAGGAAATTCGTAGAATTCTTCTGTAGCATTTATACTCGAAAGCATGTAATCTTCTCTCCATGTTTCGCAGTGAGTGTCCAACTCTCACAACCATACCAAAAAAAAAACAGAAATCACCAGCGACCTATACAGTTTGATTTTCACTCCTAGCCGCACAATAAAACACAATGGCAGCCGCACAATAAAGCACAATGGCAGAACGTAGTAACGAAAAATGACGTAAAAAGATTTGCAAACTACAGGACATTCGAGACAGATATTCCATCCGAGAAGGGTTATGTCAACAAATGATATCGACTGTGGTTAGAAATTCGAAAAGGAAAATAAGAAACATGGACAGTATAAGGATAAAGTCTACCAGATTAACAACTTAAATGAATTGAAGAAGAACTATGAGATGAGATTAAGATGAAATGCGTTAGAATTAAAGAAAAAAACCGGTATGAAAAAATGAAGATGATCATTTGGGGAAAGACAAAGTGGACAACACGTGGTCAACTAACATATATAATCTAAAAGACAGAAAGGGACAACCATATGGCGGAGGGTAGTTACAATTGAACTTTTATATATCCTTACAATCCTTGTGATTGATAACAATCTTACATTGAGATAACGGATTTCTCATAGAGATCGATTTGGAACGTTTTTCTAATAAATAAAGTAAATGAAAAAAGAAGTTACCGGTTCAAGTTGTGTTATCGCATGCTATGGTTGCACATTAAATAATGATGAATATTTAGACCGTCATGAGAATATGATGATGTGAAATGTGAAAGTCTACGAGCATTTATTCAGTAAAATTCTGTGTAGATAGCAGTTGAGAAATAAACAATATACCTGTTGTCAAGTTTGAATGGAAGTATATGACCTATCTGGATATGTTTTGTAAATCACATTCTTACCGATTACTAAACCAGGAAGTAGTTCAAATATTCTTACGTTATTCCAAATAGAAAAGGAAAGAAATTGTGAGATTGACATTGGAAATGACAATTCATAAGTTCGACACTGACAATTAACAAGTTCTTATTCCATAGGAAAGAATTCTGATTTTTTTTTTTGGGGGGGGGGGGTTGTATAACTTGGCTCTATCTTGAGTGAACAACTTATTCTGGAAAAATACCACAATGGATTTTGTCATTGACAATTATCAAATTGATTATTTGATAAGAAAGAACTATATTTCGGTTATATAAATGTTTCCAACATGGGGATGGGGGAGTACAGATTCGGGAACATTACAATGCTGGATTTTTATTGGAGTTGACATTGAACATTGAAAATTATTGTGAATTCTTTTAATATAAAACTGGATGCTTAAAAGCCGAAATTAGAGCGCTGAAAGTTGTCATAGTCTGAGTGGGGAGACAAGAGATGGATTTTAGATCATTAAAGAGAAAGTATACATATATATACATATATGAATGTGTGTGTGTGTGTGTGTGTGTATGTTAAATAGAACAAATTGTTGGGTAATAATTATTGAATGGTATAAGTTAAAAACAAAACAATATATATGAAAATGTGAAGATTTCAAATTACGACTTTATAAAAGGATATTGTTAATAGAAGATAAGGATCATGAGTCTGACACACACACGCACACACACACACACACATATATATATATATATATATATATATATATATATATATATATATATATATATATATATATATATATATATATATATATATATATATATATATATATATAAATGTTATGTTGTTAGATAAAGATTTATGTTGTTAGATAAAGATTTATGTTGTTATGTACGTTATTTGTTAACAAAATTTACTCTAAAAAATGTTATAAAAGAAAAATGTTATACAATGACTTGTTATGAAAAGGTTATACTGATAACAGAATTCGGGAAAACAATTTAAATACTTAAACAAAAAGCAAAGCTTGGAATAGGGTAATGAAGTTTTGCTAATAACTATAACATATATAATAACATACACAAATCAAATCTTTGATCTAAAGGTCATCAAGACTAGGTACACAACAAAATGCTGCTATCAAGAGCGACACAATAGACGTTGATAAGCGTAATGAACTTAGAAAACAAGAGCTACACAATAGACGTTGATAAGCGTAATGAACTTAGAAAACAAGAGCTACACAATAGACGTTGATAAGCGTAATGAACTTAGAAAACAAGAGCGACACAATAGACGTTGATAAGCGTAATGAACTTAGAAAACAAGAGCTACACAATAGACGTTGATAAGCGTAATGAACTTAGAAAACAAGAGCGACACAATAGACGTTGATAAGCGTAATGAACTTAGAAAACAAGAGCGACACAATAGACGTTGATAAGCGTAATGAACTTAGAAAACAAGAGCGACACAATAGACGTTGATAAGCGTAATGAACTTAGAAAACAAGAGCTACACAATAGATGTTGATAAGCGTAATGAACTTAGAAAACAAGAGCGACACAATAGACGTTGATAAGCGTAATGAACTTAGAAAACAAGAGCTACACAATAGACGTTGATAAGCGTAATGAACTTAGAAAACAAGAGCTACACAATAGACGTTGATAAGCGTAACGAACTTAGAAAACAAGAGCTACACAATAGACGTTGATAAGCGTAATGAACTTAGAAAACAAGAGCTACACAATAGACGTTGATAAGCGTAATGAACTTAGAAAACAAACATGAAAACAATAGGACGCTGATAGATAATAATAAAGCACGAAATTGCAGTAAAAATAATTGCGAAAGATTGATAATATGTACTCACTGCAAAAAAAACAACTGAAATCCAACGGACACAGCTTGGAACAAGATAATCAAGATGTGCTAATAATTAGGACCACAAATAATAGCATACACAAATCGGCAAATGATTTATCATTGCATGATGTGAACAATGTATACGTTACATTAACACTGTTTGCCGAGACTGACAAGTTGATACGAAGAAACGTTTGTGCTTTTGTCGCCTTCTGAATCGAATGAACTGGATGAAACTGAATGAGTAATTTTCTTAGATTTTGAATACATGGGTGACTCTCAGAGTCAAAAACGTGTTTCTGTTATAAATTTCGTATCCTCAGTAGATCCTAAAACAACTGAAAAATTTGTGAAAAAAATACAACAGCGAAGAATGGTGTCCCTGATCTAAAAACGAATTACACATAATGGGTTCTTGAATCAAAGGAAGGGAAGAGAAAAATCAGTTCACCTGACGCTTTCTGCTCAACTCCAGCCAAATGACATAAAGTTGAAAATAAGCAAAAACATGTGAAAGCTGACAGCTCTCACAGTGAGAATCAGAAAGGGAAAATATATTCTCGTTCTGATAAAGACGTTCAGCCGTCTCCAACAAAGATTGCCAAGGTTTCAAAGGATACCAGCTCTTCAGAGTCGAGCTGTCTTGAAGAACCCACATTATATCCCCCACCACTTAAACCTGTCTCAACAGCAAAGAAAGCACAACTCTCAAGTAGTGATACAGGCAGCTCATATGATGGTAAGCCTCCTAAGCAATGACAGTTACTGCTATTGGGAAATCAGTAAGCTCGACGTATGTATTATAAGAGACGAGAATATTATATAACGTTTTACCAGATTTTAAAATTAGATATCTCAGCAAATATATAAAGCATAGAATTGAAATTTTGTCTGTGAATTGATAGTGTTATAGATCCTGAGAATTAATGTTTTCATTAAAATACAGCCATTGGTTACGATTTTCATTTATAAGCGATATAAATAAAAAGTTTACTTGTGAGAACACATTATACACACACAAATTAGGGTGTTTACAGTCAATTATAAGACGTCATTTACACATGATTTGGTAATCGCACAATTGCCATGACTGAAGAGTGAAATTGCATGATTGTGTACTCTCGAACACAAGACAGACACTGTTTAAATATTGTATTTCGGTGTAGCGCCCAAATTTTCCGCCAGAAACGTCTCAACATAACGTGTGTAGTTAGTAGGGAAAATGAGTCTGCGAGTAAAGTTCGTGACAGAGTAAATCACAAATAAGATGTTTAAGTATTTCTGCCATGTAGATATTCAAGCAAAACTATATCATTCTATTTCAAACGAAGAAAAGATATGTTATTCATGGCTTAGGGATAAGTAAACATTGAACATTGAACCATTGGAAAACAAAATCGTATGTGTACAATTCACATTGGAGGAGCAACGTTCTATTATATCTATAAACCTTAAAGTGGTGATACATATGAAATAATTAGATCAATGAAGACCCAGTATGTTAGTGTACTGAATGTCAATAACGGTGTCAAAAATATATCGTGTACCAATTATTTAAGAAATCATCTTCAACAGGTACTTCTATGCGTACATGGTCGGTACATTATTGTAATACTACACAGCTGTCTAATCAACTCACAGAATCTGTGTCTGAAGTGGTGAAACTTCTTTTTTTCGAGATACAATAATTAGTTTACTGACAATGATCAAAGGATTTCCTTCTTGCACAAAAACTCACATGATGCACAAATATTAAGTATAAATTTGATGGGTCTAACCAAACAACTTTGTATGCAAAAAAGGACATTAATACGTTAGACAATTACTCAGATAATTACAGCTGTTTGAGGGAAAAGCTAGTGAAACACGGAAATAATTCAATATAGTTCATGTAGAACTGTCAACTCTTTCTGTGGTTTTGGTTCCATTGGATTCTGTGAGGCATCGTTCTCTGTCCCTCCATTGGAGTTAAAATCTGCAAATTCTTCTCTTATCAATGACACTGTTTTAATGCTTAAGTTAGCTACAGTCAACTGACTGGACACATGAAAGTGTAGTAGATTCACATTTTCTTCCGCGAGGCGGACGAATCCAATAATATGGAGCAACTCATACTCGTGATCACAGAATACGTGGAGAAAACATGTCATACACTTCAATAGTAGGGTCAAGACGCAAATTATAGGATATCTCTGACAAATGGGACACAGCGCCAATTATATGCTTGTAGGTGGCACTGCATCACATATATCTTAATAAAGAGTCATGGCGTCACTTATAAGCTCACTCATTTATAAGGTAATCTCGGCCTTCTTATAAGATGTTATTGAGTAGTTCTAATTATAATTGATAACAAATGACTAACATCATTTTAGTAACATAACTGTTCTAAAATTTTATGTTACTGAAATGATATTAGTAATTTCTTATTAATTTTGAAGTGCCGAGCACGAATATGACAGTCACATTTCAAAATTGAATCAAGTTTTGTTTTGTAATCTGCAAAAATAAATGTTTACATCGCGAAATAGATACCAATAGTAATAAAGCAACGGTTAATACCTGTAAAAACATCAAGTCATAGACTAGTTCTTAGAGTACTTAGCTTGTCTCTTGTACAGCTGTTTGGAAGCATCTCTGGGAAATGTTCAGCAATATGTGTTTGACCATTTCTCCTTGTATCTTTGTTCCATTGTTGCGATATCTAGATGAAAACATTATCCATGTTCATCACCAACCATGCCACAGTTCTCAGGAAATAAATCCAGATGGAAATAAAGGAAGTGGATCTTTAGAGACATATTTCAGCCAAGTATCAGATACTTCATCAGCATGTCTTCTACTAGTTCCTTGTAGTTTTCTACCCTAACATTACTGAAAACTTTGGTGGACACTTGGCGAGAAGAATTCCATGCTTGTTTCGCATCACACTGCAGCAAGTTTTTTAGCGGTCATCTTTTTAGAGCTTTTGAATCTGAGGACCCATACAAATTCCCTTTTTAATCTTTGCTTCACTGATTCGGGGGAATTTTTAATGCAAGTCTCGTAGAGCTGGCGAAGTCAAGTCCATTGCTTTCATTAAAATCTTCATCAAACCTAGTTTGATGTGAAGGAGTAGTAGCAGGAGTAGTAGTAGTAGTTGCTCGACCAGTGTTGAGTGCTGGATATTCTTCTCTCCAACTGCTACATTTTGTCTGCAAATCCATTCCTTCTGCAAGTAGTGCAATTCCCGTGCTTGGTTATCCCACTCACAGAAAAAGCACAATGTATTTTGTATATCCCTGCTGCCGTCCCATTTACAAGGGCAACTACCTTCAAATCACCACATAGATGTCATGTGTACTTGTTATACTCAATGTAATTCAGTATCTGTTTTAAGTTATCGTATGTCTTTTCCATGTGGACAGAATGCGCTACTGGAATAGATGAAAGAATGTTTCCATTGTTGAAAAGCACAGCCGTAAGACTAAATTTCGACGAATCTACAAACAGCCTCCATTCTTGTGGGTCATGCGGTATTTTTAAGGCATTTATTAAGGCCGTAATATCGAAACAGAATACCAGATAACTTTCCTTTCTGAAGAAAGGCTCCAGCTGCTGGTGGCGTTTTCGATATGAAGTAATTGTGACATCTTCTTCCAGGAGATTCTATTGTTGAAGACTTGATCCGAATAATTCTGCCTTGTTCTTGGTTAAGTTTAAATCACGAACCAGGTCATTTAGTTCTTCCTGTGTTATTTTGTGTGGGGGTTGATGATGCACCACAGTGATAATCTGGATCAATGCATGCTGACGGATCAGAAGGAGAACAGATAGGCTCACCGTTGTTCTCATTAGATGAATCAAGAAAATATTCTGTTGTAGGTTCTGGTATAGGAAGTCTCTCACCATGTGAAACTGGTCTCGATACAGATGGATTGTTTGGGTAGACTATTATCAACTTCATTTGCTTCGTTATTCCGCCGGAAAGCAGAGGAAACAAGCAGAAGTAAAAGTCATGTGGCTGTTTGGCTCTCCCCACACCATGGAGACTGAAAAAGGCATTGATGGTCTTTTGTCATTCAACCACTGTGAAAGCTGTGATAAGCATGTAACACAGAATATGTGCGGTGCTCAAGGCGTGTCTTGGTCACCAACCTTACATCCAAAGTATAGATGATATGTCCTTTTCACTTGAGAACTGAGACTTTTCTTTTGTTTGGCAAATGTTGCTTCCCCACAGATATAACAGAAATTATACACGAAATTAACGTACTGTCCCGGCATCACTGTTCTGTATTGTTAGTAAATGGATAAAGCAATAACAGTTTGATGTAACAGTAGCGTAAAATGTCTTGCACAAATTATGAAATATTTTAAATGCTCAACCTTTCCGACTTGACTTTATATAGTACACTGCTGACGTCAACTTACTTCAGCAGCCTACTGGTAGTAGTATTGGATTGCATCAGAAAATGATTCAATCAACTATGGACAATGTGTTCATGATCATATTATTTAAGATGATGCAATATACATTACTTCATTGTAAACTTATTAACGATTTCGTTGCAGTCGTACTGGAGATATTTACAAGGTGAAGCATAGAAATAGAACTCCATGAAATATCTTCAAAAAGAGAGAAATAAAAATGTGATATGGTAATATTCGTTTTTAAGACACAAAGATACGACATATTAGGGCATTTTAAAGTCAACAACGATTTCAATGTTGACCCGTGTTAAAGGTTTCACAGACGAACATCTCTACTGAAATAATATAATGTACTATTTTATTAAACACATTTTAGCTAACGTAACACTAACAAAATATATATATATATATATATAGATGTTCTCAAAAGAATAGGTTCGAATATATGAAATGTATGTTCCATTCTGGAACATTGTATAAAGATAGTTTCTGTCCATGAATTCCCTGAATAAAACTTCTCATGCTCCATGAATTCCCTGAATAACACTTCTCATGCTCCATGTATTTCTTCTTAAATAATGAAATCAAAATGAAACCGAGATTTCAGTGTTGACCTTTGAGATTTCACCGATAGTTAGCGAAGTTAAGGTTTTTCGTAATTGCAACATCTTGAATCTTCATAATACAGGTTCACCTTGGTTCAATAGTTATTTATATAGCGAATTTTCAGTGCTAAACAGGTCGACTCCTTCAGTGATAATAGAAATATGAAACGTGAACAAATAAATCATAGTGAACTTGTTTATAGCATGTTCCCCAAAACATAGTTGAACTCTCCACTATATAATCTCTTCCTTGTTCATTCAGGAACCCATAAAATCAGTCAGATACGAACATTAATCAATCGTAATGTTGTCCGTTAGGACGCTTCTGTAATAAAAACTTTCATTACTGCATGTTTTCCAGTAAAGGAGTGAACGGAGGCTTTCTATAGGCTCTTCTGTAATGCTAGGATATAAATTAAAGATCTGTATTTGAGTATGCTGATATAATCCTAACATAAATTCTTCTATTTGTTTTCATGCAGTGATTTGAATTCAATTTCTTGAACCATTCCGCTTCATAAAATCATTTATGGTAAATTATACAAGCTCCTGCCATGACGTGAATTTTTTTACATTCATTATAGAGGAAGACCTAAAACAACCCTTAAAAACACCATTCTTAAAGAATGGGAATTAATAGGCTGTAAGACCATCCAGGAACTAAAGCTGCTGGCAGCGGACCGCATCATATGGAGAACCAAAACCTCTGCCCTACGTGTCGCTTGCACGAAAGGAACAAACTAAAACTAATAGCCAATAGCATAGATTGAATATAGACGAATACCTACTTAGGCATATATCTCGATACACTCCTAAATAAAATTTTATTCTTTGAACAAAACCTACTGTATACTTAAAGAACCATAACGTTGTTAATGTTCCTTGGTGAAATTAACTAAGGATATGCTCACAATAGGTCTCCTTAAATCAAATAAATTGAGACATTCAAAAGGCAGCTTTCTCAAGATAACGCCATGTTTTATAATTGTTGTCGGCTTCGTGCCTTCTACGCTACCCGCAGCAAAATTTACGTTCACTTCTGCTAACATCTTTCGGTGCCTTTTAGTGCGACAATTATATTCTAACTTTCTCCAATTTCTCATCCAACTTCTTATGCACAGATTTCAATACTATAACTTACACCTTCCTTTTTATTCATTGTCAACTTATATTTGTTTCTATCTCTCCATCTTGATAAAGAGAGCAGACGTCGTTTGTTTACATTTCAATGCGCGGAGAATCTTCGATTATGATGGCCCGTATATATATATATATATACACACAGCATAACTTAACCTCTAGATGACAGAATACGTGGTAGCAACAGTTTTTATATTTAGATGCAAAGATGAGTCTTCAGTTCCTATTATCAGCACATATGGTCCTTTGCGTCTTGCAGTTTAGCAAATAGATGAAAAATACTTTGTACATGTCCTAAGGAATTGGGTGGTTTCAAGCGATCATGCTGCAACGATATAATTGTTTTGTATGTGTATACACGGACGGGTCTGTCATCCGTCACCAGCAATGCGCATGGGCCTTTACTGTCAGATCAAAAGGGAAAACAGTACACGAAGCCAGTGGTGCCTTTACCGCAGCAACGAGTAGTCTGACTATGGAAGTATTCGCCGCAATGCAGTCACTTTACTGGCTGGAATCGCAAACCTATTCCCATGCTTGCATACTAAGTGATTCACTGAATATGATTCAGAAAGTCAAAACAGGTGATGTACGCTGGGAATGGGCGAAGTCTTTGGAGAGAACTGAAATGCGGGCATCACTACGAAAACTCACGCTTATTTTTGTCCCCGGACATGCGGGCGTGAAGGAAAAACGAACAGGCCGACAAATTAGCTTGTCACCACAACAGATGGTCAGCCTATGGACCGAGCAGACATACTCACTGCTCTTCGTTAGTTCTCACGATCAAAGGATTTTGAGATGAATAAGCATGAGTCAATATCAAGAATGCGCGAGTTGGGAGTGAGGATAGGCGTAGCCCGAAGAGAACCCCTGACAAAGATTTCAAAAAGAGTAGTGAACCAACAAAGAACCGGAACAATCAGCCGTTATATCCTGAGAGATTTACTGAAGCGGAGATCGGAGCACCTATGGACGTGTCCGGTGTTCAAAGAAGATAGCATACCTAATACCTATTTGTTATGTATGCGTCTCTCTTTTCCCTTCCATATCTTTAAACATATTATTTCTGAACAATGTTGCTGATACACTCAGGTTATGCCTCCAGACAGTCCGAGTGTAGGTTGCTGATACACTCAGGTTATGCCTCCAGACAGTCCGTGTAGGTTGCTGATACACTCAGGTTATGCCTCCAGACAGTCCGAGTGTATGTTGCTGACACACTCAGGTTATGCCTCCAGATAGTCCGAGTGTAGGTTGCTGACATACTCAGGTTATGCCTGCAGATAGTCCGAGTGTTTTCCCAGATTTTGGAGTCTATGAAGTTGCCTTTCATTGGGGATTTACTGATGTCTTTATACCTCAGCATTGCTGTACCGTGAACTCACTGGCCTTCAGCAAGTTCTATGAATAGTGCTTGTTTTATGATACGATAGTTTGATATTCTGCAGAAGTGACCAAGCCATCGCGATCTATTGCTATCAAGTGTTTCTATGACAGATTGTAGCTGAGTGCGGCGTAATGCTTCCATGACAGATGGTAGCTGAGTGCGGCCTAACGCTTCCATGACAGATGGTAGCTGAGTGCGGCCTAACGCTTCCATGACAGATGGTAGCTGAGTGCGGCCTAACGCTTCCATGACAGATAGTAGGTGAGTGCGGCGTAACGCTTCCATGACAGATGGTAGCTGAGTGCAGCGTAACGCTTCCATGTTGGTGATTCGGCCGTGCCATTTGATGTTCAAGATTTTGCGGAGACATCTTAAATGAAATATGTTAAGTCTCCTCTCATGTTTTGTATAGATAATCCATGATTCGGATCTGTAGTATAGTGTACTCAGCACGGCATGTTTGATAAATCTGTAGTATAGTGTACTCAGCACGGCATGTTTGATAAATCTGTAGTATAGTGTACTCAGCGCGGCATGTTTGATAAATCTGTAGTATAGTGTACTCAGCACGGCATGTTTGATAAATCTGTAGTATAGTGTACTCAGCACGGCATGTTTGATAAATCTGTAGTATAGTGTACTCAGCACGGCATGTTTGATAAATCTGTAGTATAGTGTACTCAGCACGGCATGTTTGATAAATCTGTAGTATAGTGTACTCAGCACGGCATGTTTGATAAATCTGTAGTATAGTGTACTCAGCACGGCATGTTTGATAAATCTGTAGTATAGTGTACTCAGCACGGCATGTTTGATAAATCTGTAGTATAGTGTACTCAGCACGGTATGTTTGATAAATCTGTAGTATAGTGTACTCAGCACGGCATGTTTGATAAATCTGTAGTATAGTGTACTCAGAACGGTATGTTTGATAAATCTGTAGTATAATGTACTCAGCACGGCATGTTTGATAAATCTGTAGTATAATGTACTCAACACGGTATGTTTGATAAATCTGTAGTATAATGTACTCAGCACGGCATGTTTGATAAATCTGTAGTATAATGTACTCAGTACGGTATGTTTGATAAATCTGTAGTATAATGTACTCAGCACGGCATGTTTGATAGATCTGTATCTTTATTTTCAATTTTAGCTTAAGATTTTTCCAAGCACGCTTTGACAGTCCGCACAAAAATGGTAATCGCTTTTCCTATAAACGCGTTTATTTCCTTATCTAGGGAAAAGTTGAATGTAATTGTGTATCATAGGTAATAACAGTTATCAAATTTGCTTTTCATGAGTATTATTTTTAGCGATGCTTGTTGGTACCGTAGATCCTTGACATATTACCAAAGTTAGTGATACTTAGTGTCATAGACAACAGTTCGTAAACTCCTGCCATGATGTCAATTTTGTACAGATAGGTAAACTCACTATGTGCTACTGGTGCAGCATTATCTGCGGAGAGAGGTTCTCTGATGAGCATTAATGATGTTCTTGTCTTTGTTCTGAGACGCGGTAAGTTGAATAGTCTCCATCGTAACGGGTGTGGATGTAAACCTCACCTTATGTATCTACAAGAGCATTTTGCAGAGGCGCTGCTAAGAAGATTGTGAAGAGGGTGAAGGCTAGAACTCACCCCTGGTTTACTCTATTCTTTACTGCAAAACTGTCAGATGTATAGCCCTGGAATGATACGTTTCCTCGCATGTCTTTATGAAAGGAAGTAAGCACGTCTAGTAGTTTCGGTGGACAGCCAGCACATTTTAGAATTTTATATAGAACTGGTCTGCTAAACATGTCCAAAGCCTTAGTTAGATTGAGAAAAGCCATAAAGATAGACTTCCCCTGTTCACGACTTTTTTTTCCTGTAGTTGATGAAGGGTAAAGATCATGTCGGTATTAGTTCTTTTGACTCTGAACCACACTGTGACTGTAGCAGGACATGTTCGGCAAGCAGATGTGGTGGTTGATCTGCATCCATCACCATCATACTCGTTACTCTCTTCATATGTATTGATCCAATCATGCCTCCCTCACCTCTTCTTACGATTCCTCGTCCTACTTTCTCTACTCGCTCTATCTTTCTATATCAGCCTTTTGTGATACCTTCCTACGACGTGCTTTTCCATTATGTTTTCCCCCTCTTCAGCTGTTCCCTTCCTGCGTCCCTTTGGCCCTCTCCCACCTCCGCATTCCTTCCTTGTGAGACGCATCTCCGTTTTAGTTTGGGGTCCACGTCGATCTGCTACTTTCACGTCTCTTCTTCTTTCTTGTCTCTTTACTTACCCCTCTTTTTATTCTCCATCCGTCTCTCAGCCTCCCTCCTCCTCCTCATCTATTATCATCTCTCTGTATCTGGTTTTATAGGACATTCGGTTCGAGCCATACTCTTAACTCCCCGTCAATGTTGATTCGGCCATTGTCCGATATTATTGTCTCCAATTGCTCAGGGATAACCTTCTCGCACCCGCATCCTTCAATGGGTGGGAACTTCCAACTATTTGCTATTTAACCTGACATCTCTCGTTCATACTCTTTTTTCACCGCCGACTACTGTCGAAATAAGTATTTTAAATTTATTTTATTTTACGTGCATTCTATCATCTATTTTCACTTTTTCTGTGCACTTTTCCGTCCTTACTTACCATCTCTATCCCCCACACCTTCTTTTCCCCTGTCATGCTGCCCTATCTTTGCTTCCTCCGTCGACCACTATTTGTGTTTCTTTGTAAGAGTTGTTTACTGTGGTCTTTAGTTTGTCATGATAAAGGCTTTTCAGTCGAAACTTCGTCTGCCACTGTATCTTCTTGATAGGTTGTTTTATCGACTTATTTTGGTAACACTTATACCTATTTTGTTTATTTTGATATTTTCCTTGTATTACCCCAGCCAGCCATTTCCTGTTTAGTTTTGTTACCCGACACTAACTTTTATCCTAAGCAGTTGGGATCGCTTTTGATGAATACGTGCAATAAACACTTCCCTGTAATGCTGAGAAAGGAGATGCATCTGTAGTTGTTGCAGTCACATTTGTTAGACTTCTTCTTGTAGACAGTTCATATCTTTGCGTCCAGCATATCGTAGGGATTTGGTCTTCCCTCCATCACGTTATAAGGAGTTGGTACAATTGGGAGACAAGGACATCGTTTGATCTTGGATGGCGTGATGAGATTTTGTGAATGGTCTTGGTGGCAAAGAAGCTGTTGTTACAAGCAGATGGTTTAATGTGCAGAATTTGAGTAGTCTCTATCCATTTTCGTTTATGTTTCCAGTATCACGATGACCCAAGAAGTCCGGTCACGTACGTTAGTCTGTATATAAAACTTGGCTTACCGGATACGTCTGTCTATTGTTTTTCTCTTTTTATGCTGTGAGGCGTGGCAGGATTGAATAGCGATCGGTTTTCGGAATATTGCACGTTTGGTCGCATGATAGGCAGTAATACTGTATCGTGTCAGAATGTTGGTAACTTCTTCAATCCACCTTCTTTTTGGTCTTCCTCTGTGTTTTTCTCTTTCCATTATCATAGTGTATGCTCTTGCCGCTGACCAGTAAGGGTGCATTCTCATTAGGTGGCCGATATGGGATACGTCTTCTTCTTCTTTCTGTCCTCATGTACCTTTCGGTGTTGAGGGGAGAGTGAGTGTACGGTCTTTTGCCCTTCTATTTGCCTCCTCTGCTGTTATATTTCCGAGTGTCTCTAATACACTATCTATCCACCTTTTATGGGGGCGTCCAATAGGTCTCCTGTTTTCGTATCGTTTGTTAAGTGTTTTTTTGATAATACTTTGCTCTTTTTGTCTGGTTATGTGGCCGTACCATTTAACTTGTTGTTTCTGTATGTATTCTATTGTTGGTTTGATCCCTAATTGTTTCCTTAGTGCTTCATTCCTGATTTTGTCTCTCAAGCTAACTCCAATCATACGTCTCACACATTTCATTTCAGTAGTGTTAATCTTTGTTCTAGAATCTAATGTGCAAGTTTGACACTGATAACACAATGTTGGTAAGAAAATGGTGTTGAAAAGAGCTTTCTTTGTTTCTAGTGTATAATCTTTGTTTCTTAGTAAAAGGTGTTAATTGACCAATGATCTGACACGTGATGATGGGATACGTGAAGACAACAATTAAAGATCGAAACGTCGACTTGTGTATGTGCCTATGCGTGTTTTGTGTTACTAGCAAAACTTTATTACCTTGTTTCAAGCTTTACCTGTTGGGTTTCAGTTTTGCGCAGTGAGTACATATTTTATATACTAACATAAACAGAGGTAGGAACATAAACAAACGTAGTAACAGCAGCAGTTACATAGCACGCCTAAGCTGTAATATACACAGACATAATGACATAATAAAAGTAATGAAGTAAACAGAAGTTGTAGTCCTATTATAAACAGAAGTAATGATTTAAGCACAATCATTACATTTTTTAATGGGTCCAACATAAACAGACGTACACAGTAACATTAGTATTAACATAACAGTAATAGTAACATAAACAGAAGAATTAAATTAGACAAACATGGGAGCAGTGACCTGGATATCAAGGGCACCACGATGACCATCACCATTGATATGTGTGGCGACAGGCGTAAGTTTTGAGTGTTTAATGGCTTGAAGATGTTCGCAGAAGCGGTCACTCAATCGTAAACCTGTTTCACATATATACCTCCTGTCACAGCGTTTACATATAATAACGTAAATTCTTCTTCTTCTGCGTTCGTTCTCAAACTCCTGCATATTAGCAGGATGTAGTCCGGAGAACGGAATGCGTTGTGTCATGGTTTACAGCATTCTTGCGGTACCTGCGCTTTTCGACCTGACACATCCGACTTCAACATGGCTATGGGTCACTGACCCTATAACCTCCTTAGTCGCCTCTTACGACATGCATGGAAGGTAAACAGTGTTGCTATTATTTGCTCCCCTTTCGGGCCCCGGCAACACACGGGCGATAACGTAAATGACATTACGGGATATCAATAGTGAAAATTGTCATAGGAAATGAAACATAGCGGATCCTAATAACATATGTGCATGTGTAGCAACCACCGCTTTTCCAACAAACACTGCTAAATTGGTCAAGAACATAAGACTTAAAGTGGCTGTGGGTCAAGATGTCATTAAGAGTTTTGTCACGCCTATAGGTAACCAGAGGAGAGTCCTGGAAAACAGCACGAGTTTGAGGAACAAACTGGAGAAGGGAATAATGTTTGAACAAGATTCGACACACAGTAGATTTATGGGGTTGAAAAGTAAGGACAAGTATATCTCTTATCAGAGGAGGAGGAAGTACCCTGCGTATTAGTCAAGGTATCAAAGCGAGATAATTGACTGACACAAGTCAAGACGATTAAAGAGTTTCAGATCAAATAACCAGAAACAGTAATATGAACACATACAGAAGAGTTAACATAATCATACGGAGAGACAACAACAAGTAGAAACATTACAAGATGTAGTAATATTAACAGAGGTAGTTATATAAACAAATATAACAACATAACATAATTATTTGTGTGTGTGTCTTTGGGGGGGGGGGGAAGATATAGAAAAGTAACAGTTGAGAAAACAATTGTGAGAAAACAATTGTGAGAAAACAATTCGACCACAATCTAATAAGACGAACTGCCCGTCTGCGGATTAAATTCTATCTATCTATCTATACGCTGTGTCCCTTGTTTGCCTTGCAGCGTCATGGGTGGAAGAATTCTCTGGAGATGATCTGCGGATTAAATTATACGTTTTAAATTGCACAGCCGGTCTGAGAGGCCTGAGGTACCGGGTTCAATCCATGGTTGGGGTAAGGATTTTTGTCTTTCGGAGGTGCAAGTAAAAAACTGTTACTGTACACGTCGCGGCGACAGCTTTGGCAAAGCGGCCTTTATTTCCACAGCCAAAATGTTTCCCTATAATCCTTAACAGGAAAACGTGAAGTAATGAAAGTTATAACTGCCGACGTACTCAGACAAGTAGGTCACCGCTTGGTCACTTCCCTGGTAAACTGTACGGTATTGTTGAACTTGTTAGAGACCAATGTGATTGTCTGCAATGTGTCTCAACCGTGCCAGTTTTTCATCCTGTTATGGCCAAAACAACTAGTGGCATATTGGATTTAACATTTTCTTCTTAAAGAGCATTGTCTAGAACAGGATCCGTTAATCCTTTCTGTCTTCTTATAATACAATTTTGTCTGTTTCAATGTTTTTGTTGATCAGTTGCTTTAGCCATCTACAAATATCTTTCTCTACCTTTTTTTCTCTGCTTCGTATTTTCAAACGTCTTATCTCCCCTTATTCTGATTATCTATCTATTTATCACTCAATCAAGCACGCTCCTGGAGCTTATAAGATTATAGGCTCGTACGAATTGTCTCGTCTACTCTGGTCTTCGATTTTCTCTTTAGGTCTATCGACGTGATGTCAGAATGACTGAGAACGTTCTCTCCAATCAGTTCTATGCTGGGGTTGAAAAAATGGATATGAAGTTGTGCTAATCACTTGAAAAACACGGCAATCGATGTTTCGACTAAAAGGCCTTTAACAAGATGCTAATCACAATATTATAATCAGTTACAGAAACACGAACATTTACGTGTTTATAAACAGAAATATCAACATGAACATATACCCTACGATATAACTGTTGTGGACGTGTTCTTGATAAAGACATGTTGGTCGAAACGTCAATTGCCGTGTGTTATCATGTGTGCTTTCAGTGATTAGCATAACTTCATTACTCCATTTCCTAGTTTCTCTTGCGAATTTCAGTTTTGCTGATGTTATTACCTATTATCGATTTAATGATGTGGGGGTTACTATATAGAAATAACAGTTATAATCATATCATAGATAAGAGTGAGAAGCCCGTAGTCTAGTAAATAGCGAGCTTGCTTGCTATCACCGGATGTGCCATGTTTGAAACCACGTCTAGACACAAAAAACATCCTGGTCGTTATTTCTCGCCTGACACGGCCGCTCCTCCAGTCGACCCAGCTGTATATTGGTACCTGGCGCATCAGTTGGGAAGTAAACACAGCAATTAACTGGCCACCCCACCCAATAGTTACTTCTGCTTAGTACATGAAGAGTTATCTTCATCCCCGACAGCAGGTTGCGATCATGGACTTACCTTTACATAAGTGTAGTCCCACAATTTTCAATTTCCTAAACAGTGCAGACAATCTACTAAACAGTACAGACAATCTACTAAACAGTACAGACAATCTACTAAACAGTACAGACAATCTACTAAACAGTGCAGACAATCTACTAAACAGTACAGACAATCTACTAAACAGTACAGACAATCTACTAAACAGTACAGACAATCTACTAAACAGTACAGACAATCTACTAAACAGTACAATCTACTAAACAGTACAGACAATCTACTAAACAGTACAGACAATCTACTAAACAGTACAGACAATCTACTAAACAGTACAGACAATCTACTAAACAGTACAATCTACTAAACAGTACAGACAATCTACTAAACAGTGCAGACAATCTACTAAACAGTACAGACAATCTACTAAACAGTACAGACAATCTACTAAACAGTGCAGACAATCTACTAAACAGTACAGACAATCTACTAAACAGTACAGACAATCTACTAAACAGTACAGACAATCTACTAAACAGTACAGACAATCTACTAAACAGTACAGACAATCTACTAAACAGTACAGACAATCTACTAAACAGTACAGACAATCTACTAAACAGTACAGACAATCTACTAAACAGTACAGACAACGTACTAAAGAGTGTACACAATCTACTAAACAGTGCAGACAATCTACTAAACTAAACAGTGCAGACAATATACTAAACTAAACAGTGCAGACAATATGCTAAACTAAACAGTGCAGACAATATACTAAACTAAACAGTGCAGACAATATACTAAACTAAACAGTGCAGACAATCTACTAAACTAAACAGTGCAGACAATATACTAAACTAAACAGTGCAGACAATATACTAAACTAAACAGTGCAGACAATATACTAAATTAAACAGTGCAGACAATATACTAAACTAAACAGTGCAGACAATCTACTAAACAGTACAGACAATCTACTAAACAGTACAGACAATCTACTAAACAGTACAGACAATCTACTAAACAGTACAGACAACGTACTAAAGAGTGTACACAATCTACTAAACAGTGCAGACAATCTACTAAACTAAACAGTGCAGACAATATACTAAATTAAACAGTGCAGACAATATACTAAACTAAACAGTGCAGACAATCTACTAAACAGTACAGACAACGTACTAAAGAGTGTACACAATCTACTAAACAACTGCCTCCAGCGTGATTCGAACCGCTTCCACAGAGCCGAACATATTATGTATAGGTTTGTTAATGTTGAACAAGAAAATATGTAAATATTAAAGCAGTTTTAAATTGGTCAACAAGAAAAGATGCCCAGAATATAAATGTCATTATAATGGGTCATCAAAAAAATCAAGTTTATTCTCCACATCGAAGGCTGATTACAACGGACTTCCAACATCTTCAGCCTCTTACTTTGGTGGTACACTCTGCTAAACTAATCTGTCCATCTCGTCATATTTCCGTCTCCTATGTGTCACTGCCTACCTCTTGATTCTCTCCCCTCAAAACTAGCCTGAAGTAAGGTCTTCAACAAGGTGACATGTCTTATAGTGTGTCCAGAACATTTAATTTTTAATTTTTATTTCAATTAAAAGTGATTTGTTCATGCAAAATGTTTAAATTTGTCAAATTTCTCAACGTATGTCCAATATAGCAACTCATTTCAAGACCTTACATGTATTCATTCCATTGCCATGGGGACTCCCTGTTAATGGCCGTCTTACAACTGTTTAACATCTTTCTCAGGGTAGTAAGTAAGTAAGTAAAGTAACCCATAGCATTTATTAATGCCGTAGGGGTGTGAGATGTTAGCGATCTCACATTTCACAGGCTCTGCAAATGAGGGCGGTAGCCATCTCCTCTCCCTCGCAGTCTTTACTTCCCGGATTAATCCGGTACCCATTTAAGGCTGGGTCGACCTGGGAGCCGTTGCGATCTGAAAAGATTTCCGCCTCAGCTGGGGAATGAACCCAGGACCACTCATATGCGAAGCCAGTGCGCTAACCACTGCGCTAACGCGGCTCCCAGGGTATGTCCAATCGAAAACATCTACATGCAAGAAATGTGTACATCTAGACGTTGTCTAATCCAACTGTTTTCTTGACAGTATTTCTATCTATCTATCTATTCGCTAAATTCTTGTTGTCTTTCAGTCTCAGGAGAAGAAGAGTTTTCTGGAGATGGCCCCCGTGTGTGCTGAGTATAATTTGGAATAAGTTGTCTCTTTTATTTCGGTGGTCCATCGTTTTCGTGTTCTGCCTCTATGTCTTCAGAAAACTCTTCATTTTACAACGAGCCATTGTGTTCTCACTGACGGTTTGCTAATCCAGACAGTATTTGTAAGCACAAATTGGTCTGACATCTTCTCATCCAAACTGCTTCGTTTCTGACACTGTTTTGTCAATTAATATTCACACCTTATTTTTTTGTAAAATAACTGTTATCGAATATTTGTAACATATTTTTAGTTGTCATTACCATCACCCTTGACTTCTTTCTGAAAAGTAAAAAAAGGCGCAATAAATAAAAAGCAATACTGCTAGATAAAAATTGAACTTACGTCGAAAACAGATAACATAGTCTTACTGGACGATGGCTAACAGACTATCACTGTCGGGTGCTCACGTGGAAAAAAAAGAAATGACAGAGAACATGCCATTTATAAAAATAACATTACACAGGACATAATCGATGTTTCGACCAAAATGAATTTATCAAGATCAAAAGGACCTTTACATGAAAAAACAACGAATAGGAACGACACAACTAACGCGTCCGAGCAAAATATGCGGAGAGGAGTAGCCAAAACGACACTGGTATATCAAAAACCATCTACAGTGGTAATCCCATGGCCGAACTGCCCACGAACATGTGTGTTCATAATGTGACTTATATCTGTTACAATCCATTACATTTCATTTTTCTTTTGTTACAATTCATTACATTTCAAGCTTTCAAACTTCTTTTGTTATAATCCATTTTTCATTTGTTACAACCCATTACTTTCCCTTTTCTTCGATTTCATTATCTCAGAGAACCTTCACCCATACCCCCCCCCCCACGTTTTTCAAACATATAATCAAATGACAAAACGTCTCCTTCATAAATATTCATTATTTTTCATCAGTTTTTCTCAGCTCTGTCACATAGCCTCAGTTGAATACTCAGGTGACATAATCTTTGAGAACGTAGTCTTCTTTACGAATGCTTCGAACTCCTCATGTTTCAGGGCGAGTTGACCTGTTGCAGCCATGGACATTTGTAAACACCCAGTAGTTCGTGGTTTTTTTTGTGTGTTAGTACTATGCCGTATCACCAGCAGCCGCTATTGCATTACATATTTTTGATATTATTCATCTACTTTCGCTGTAAAATAGTATCTGCATGTCCGAAAAAAAACCGGATCTCTTGGGGCAGCTATAAAACCGCATGTCTGCATGCCCGGAAAACACGGACCTCTTGGGGCAGCTATAGAACCGCATGTACAAATCATTATACGTTGGTGTAAGTATAAGACTCTGTATTTAGGTCATCTGTTTATATATTGCGCACCATGTGTGAAATATGTGCAACACTTTATTGACAACGTGGGAGATCGCACATCTACACAGATTAGAAGGAACATTGCTGTTCAGTCTTTATTTTGGTCGAAATTAAAAAAACAACCTTACTAGTTCTCAATGTATGCATGAAGTTTAACTGTAATACACAAGGTAATCTCAATATCAGATAAGCTGCCCACTCTCATCTCCCCACCCCCACCCCCCACGAAACACGTCATAATACGAGATCTTTTTTCAAGACTATACAGATCAAAACAGATGAGCAAACATATTTAGTTGTTGGGAGTGTGAGCAAACAGATTTAGTTGTAGGGGGGTGTTAGCAAACAGATTTAGTTGTTGGGGGTGTTAGCAGATTTAGTTGTTGGGAGTGTGAATATCGAAGATCGCAAGTAAACACATCAAACTGCGACTATGCAATGCAAGTGTGATTCCATCATTGACATATGGATGTGAAAGTTGGAAATCTACCACAATAATGGATAAGAAGTTAGTTGCCTTCGAGAATTGATGCCTCAGAGAAATCACAAATACTAATTGGAAAGACTTCAAATCAAACGACATACTAAGAGAGGAGACAAAACAAGAATATGTGACGAACATCATCAGAAAACGCCGCTGGTCACACACATCGGACACGTGCTTAGAATGAAGGAAGACAGAATCCCACGACAAGCTTTCTTGTGGACATCAGACGGGAAAATGAAAACAGGGAAGACCAAAAACAACGCTCAGAAGAACATTTATGAATGAATTAAAATCAACAGGCATAAATGCACAAGATCTGCGATCCCTAGCAACTGACCGACAGACATGGAGAACTATGATATCCCCTGTATGTGCCAAACTTGGCAAAAGAGGAACTGACTGACTGACCCATATTTCTATCTATATTGCTTTTCCCTCTCAGCCATATTTCTATCTATATTGCTTTTCCCTCTCAGCCATATTTCTATCTATATTATGTTTCCCTTCTCACATTTAAAACTCCACTTAACCGCCGAATTGAATGTATTGGGACATTGTCACAAATAAAGCGGCAACACACAGCATTTCTTCTCTCTACTATATCCTTGCTAGAAATCTAGTAAGATTATTGTTCTGTTATAAGTGAGATCCAGTGGGAGTTTGAGAACAAACTGCTGAAAAAACATTCGCCACTACTTTTCATTTTTCCTAAAATTAAACATTCATTACTTTTGTTCTTTTGTTAATTTTGCTACAGCTGTTGCTATTGTTATTGTTCTTCTTTTGATTGATTCCCAGTAATTACAAGCGATTGATTCATACTTCTTATGTGCAATGGTGTGGTTTCTCTAAATCTAGATTACAGACTTCAATTCACGCTGGTGTGACATTTATTAATGTAAACAGATAAGTATCTATTACACATGACTTCTACTGATATTTTAAAAGATAATGAAAATAAAGATAAAGAAGAATAAAGAGAATACAAGTTTACGTTTCGATATTGTACCTTCGTCAGTATAATAATGATACATTAAATGGATAGAAAAAAAGAACAGGATAATGACAAAACTATCACTGTAAATATATGTTAACTGGTAAAATACTTTCACATTATGAATAGTTTTATTTCTGTATCGATAATAGGTAATAATACCGCAAAAAAACTGTAATCCGACAGGAGAAATGTAGAAAAGAGTAATACAATTTTGCTCATCATGTGTAAAACACTTATAAAACACAAAAATCAACGTTTGATCAACAAATACCGTTATTAAGATAACAATATAGCACACGATGGATACAAACTGTACTGTCTACGTTCACATTATAATGGCTATTAGGGATAAATTTCAGAAGTTCAGCGAAGTATGAATCGTGTAAAATTAGAAGTACAAAGATCGAATACAGTTACAAACGTAATTTTCAGAACACAACGGGAGAACGACAAAACAAAACCGTAAAAATGACATAACAGGATATCGACACATAGGAGTGTCGTATATTAATTCAAAAATGGCTGTAGTGTACCAAATTGGTGGATATACCGGTTCTCAAATGCGCATCGAGTCCTGTCATCTGAGGAGCTGGATTTAATGGCATATACTAGACATTTCGGGCAACCCAATGGACTGCACCATTAAAGAAGTCAACAAAAAGGAGTCCCGAATCGATGGATGATTCTGTGTAAATGTAGACAGAATCGCCCTTACCCTTCTCTCATATGTACTCATGTTGCAACGTTTGAAATGAGGGCATAAATGACGTTATGGAGCGCACATGCGAAACTCTTTTAAATGGTGAAAGTGACCGTATGGAATCTCCCGAACTGGTCTATAAGATATAAGCACAATTATAACACCTACTACCTTTGTAGATGACAGTGTAACAATCACACAAGATCTCAGACCCGAAACTGCTGTGGACCGAGATATTCCTGAGATTATTGTAACGTATAAGCAACTAGAAGATAGCCACAGATCACTTCACGCGTCCGAGATTCCAACGGAAAAATAATAGAGAAAAGTGCCGAAACAGTACATAACGGATATCAGAACTTTAGAGGTGAAAGGTAACAAGTTTGACCCTGTCCATGGAGGAAGTGCTCAATTTTATTTGTTTAACATATTCGTACCTATTTACTGCAGTTTACCTGTATTGCCGAGACCACACTTGACGATGATGATTTATTTATATTCAATTTTTATTTCATATTCGTGTTACTACGCCTAACTCCCGATCGTCGAATCTTTTCTAGCTTTCGAGCAATTATTCATTATTTTTTTCCATTTCCTCACATTAAATGTCATTACCTTTCTTATACCCTCATTTTCAAAGCTTCATTTCATCACTCACATTTCGTCGTCTATTTTCATACCCTCGTTTCCTCCTCCATACAAAAACTAAGTAAGAATGACTGATTGTAATTTCAGCAATTGAGGAATCCTCAGTGACTCCGAGTTCGTGATGTTTGAAACAAACTCAAGATGGTGCTACCATTTTGTATAAATGCTCTTGAAAAGTAACATTTTCAGAATGGCCATCGACAGTCTCTGAAAAAGTATCCACACACACTGCATCTCGTTATCTGGTTCCTCTTCTTCAATGTATTCAATGCTGGTTTATGGCTGCTTCTCTATCTTCTTTTTTCTTCAGTTTCTTCTTGTTAGTCGTCCTTTTGTTCTTCCTCTTGTTCTTATACTTGTTTTCGTCTACCGTTCTCCTTCTTGTTCGTCTTACTGAGTGTTATCTTGTTCTTTTTCTTGTTTGTCTTATCACTTTTTCTCTTCTTGTTTTTGTTTCTCTGGTTCTTCTATTATTTTTGTTCTTATTCTTCTTGTTGTGTTCTTGTTATTCTTCTGGTTGTGTTCTTGTTATTCTTCTTCTTGTGTTCTTGTTATTCTTCTTCTTGTGATTCTTGTTCTTTTTCTGCTTGTTATTGCTCTTCGTATTCGTGTTCATGTTCTTGCTTTTGTTCATCTTATTCTTATTTATTTTTCATTTTGTTCACATTCTTTTTCTTCTTTTTCCTGTTTATCATGTCTTGCTTGTTTTTATTATTTTTGCTCTTGTTATTTGTGCTCTTCCTGTTGTTCTATTTCATCTTGTTCATGTTCTTGTTCTTCGTGCTCTTCCTGTTGTTCTATTTCATCTTGTTCATGCTCTTGTTCTTCGTGCTCTTCCTGTTGTTCTATTTCATCTTGTTTATGTTCTTGTTCTTCGTGCTCTTCCTGCTGTTCTATTTCATCTTGTTCATGTTCTTGTTCTTTGTGCTCTTCCTGTTGTTATATTTCATCTTGTTCATGTTCTTGTTCTTCGTGCTCTTCCTATTGTTCTATTTCATCTTGTTCATGTTCTTGTTGTATGTGCTCTTCCTGTTGTTCTATTTCATCTTGTTCATGTTTTTGTTCTTCGTGCTCTTCCTGTTGTTCTATTTCATCTTGTTCATGTTCTTGTTCTTCGTGATCTTCCTGTTGTTCTATTTCATCTTGTTCATGTTCTTGTTGTATTGCTCTTCCTGTTGTTCTATTTTATCTTGTTCATGATCTTGTTGTATTTGTTCTTCTTCATCTTATTTTTCCAGTTCTTGTTATGTTTGCTCTTGTTCTTTTTATTTTTCTTGTTCGTCTCTTTTTTTCTCGTGTTCTTCTTGATGTGGCTCTTCTTGTTCTTCGTGGTCTGTTGTTCTTTCTCTTATTCTCCCTGTGCTTTTATTTCTTCTAGTCCACAATAGGTGATTGGATAGAAACTAACAACCTTTCACTACGCACAGTCCTCAGTCTGGCTTGAAACCCCTCATATACATCACAGTATAAAATGTCAGTATTATCATAAGTGCATTTCCTTGACAAGCTGGCCAAGATATTAGGTAATATGTATTATGTTTCTGAGGTAGCTCATAAGTTGGTGCGCTGGTTTCATGGTACGGTGAACCAAGGTGGCTCATAAGTTGGTTCGCTGGTTTCATGGTACGGTGAACTAAGGTGGCTGATAAGTGGGTGAGCTGCTTTCATGGTACGGTGAACCAAGGTGGCTCATAAGTTGATGCGCTGATTTCATAATCCAGTGAAACATGGTTCTAATCCCAGTTCAACTGGAAATATTATGTAAATCACCTACAATACCTAGGTCAATCCAACCCTGGGAAATGAGCACCACATCTTCTGAGAAAGTATAGGAGCCGACGGGCATGATGCTGACGACATCATACCTAGGCATACCACTGGTAAATCTAAATACGTACCTAATGTCGTATTTTTCTATATTCCTCAGGCGTCACGTCGATATAAAATATATTTACTAACGGGAAATCAAGCCTTCTAAGATGACTAAGATGACTATTCCCTAGATTTGCATTTGCTGCCTCTCAATGTGTAACCATAATAACCAATGAAAATCAGGGGAATAGTCTGATTAGTCATTAAGAAGACTTGATTTCCAATTATCCAGTAGGACCTAGATTGTAGACGGCCATGCCCCAGTCGTGAATAAGGTTACTTATCCTTTATTAAAAACAATTATGTTTCTATAAGGCACATTTCTTGTAGTACATGGTCTCCATATATAAGGTGTCACACCTAAGCTGCACAGCACAACAAACTCTTTAATCCGGTCAACATCCTGCTAACATGTTGTAGTTTTAACAGAACTAACGCAAAAACAGATGGAGAACAAGACGAAAAGAAGATGAATACGCACTTACATACACAAAATGGGCCATAAATTGTATCACATACATCATTTTCTACAATCTCAGAAATTATCATGAAAACACGTGTATTTCTGGAATCAATATTAGATTATTTCACATCCGTTTCGTGGTTCAAACTTGGCAACGTGTACATGATCAATAAGAGAAAAATCATATTTTTATTTGATTTCTTTGTTTTATCTATATATTGATTTTTATCTACCGCCATTTGCAATAATCTTGGATAAGATAGTTTGAGAACTGTCGTCGATGTGATTTCGATCAATTGGTTCAGCGTCAGAGAAGCAAGCAATGAAAGATATAATTATCGATAGAAATGAAACAAGACGACGTGAGATTTAACACTCTTCATCGACATCCTTCTCCTGCTGTAGATCTTGTTTGCCAGTTACAAACCGCATCATGTATCTTGGCTGGACTGATTTTTCATTAGTCAACAATACAAAGTATAAGTAAAAATAACCAATGAAAAGCATCGATTAGTGGCATCAGCCAAGATTAGTTACTCTTTTGTCTAACTATATGACAGGACTTATATGTGTAGATGTACTTGCTTTAGTTTTGTGGTACACTGTGATAATAGTGTCAGTGCATAGCATGGGAAAGCAAAATACGGCTCGTGGACCAAAACCAACCCACCAATTCATTTGACTGGACCACTAAAATTATTTAAAATTACTATGCGCACTGGTAAATAGGCTGAAAAGAAGGTATATATTGAAACTTGAGTTATCAATAACAATAAAAGAATATGCTTGTATGCACAATAACACGCGGATATACTCAATCTGGTCTTTGACCGAAAAACGTTGCCCTCCTGATGTAATAGAGCATAACCACTTCGTAAGAAATCGTTGCCCTCCTGATGTAATAGAGCATAACCACTTCGTAAGAAATCGTTGCCCTCCTGATGTAATAGAACTGAACCAGTTTGTAAGAAAATCGTTGCCTTCCTGATGAACCAGTTGGTAAGAAAATCGTTGCCCTCCTGATGTAATAGAGCTGAACCAGTTGGTAAGAAATCGTTGCCCTCCTGATGTGATAGAACTAAACCAGATGGTAAGAAAATCGTTGCCCTCCTGATGTAATAGAGCATAACCAGTTGGTAAGAATCATGGCCGTTTAGGATATATTACCTACTGGCTAATGAAGCGTTCTTAGTGACTCATTTGACTATTCCCATGGTTTCCATTGGTCGATATGATAATACGTGTAGTGACAGTCAATTAAAATCAAGGGAATAGTCAAAGTCATTTTAGCCTGCTAATTTTATTTTCTTAACTATACGGTTTGCGTAGCAAAGTAAGTAAAGCATTGGACATTGCATAGACGGAGTTCGATTTCCAGAGGCGTCGTCTAATTATTTATTTATTTTTTTTACATTAAAAATCTTAGGCCAACTAAGATTAACAATTCTTTGGCGCATTTTAATAACAATTAGCGGCTATTCTTTTTTGTTGTTGTTATTTTAAAGGTATTCCTCCAAATCAGAGTGTAGGCTTATGCTATGTCGTAGCGCTAGCGTGTAGAAATTGAACCTTATACAAATCATCGCTAATTTATGAGAACAATATTCGAAACTAATCTGTTTTTCTCTTTTGTTTTATTTGTGTCCGGGCAACGCCGGGTATTTCTCATAATAACTCTTAACATTTTGTATGTGAATAGGAAATGGTTTGCACCTAATGTTTTACATTTTTCATTAAAATGCAGCTATTGGTTTCAGTTTTCGCTTATTTGCAATATATTTCAAAAGTCTCCCCGTCAAAACATATGCCACGCACATTTTAAGCGTGAAATAACACTATTATGTACTCCTGAACCCAAGACATACGGTGTTTAAGGTTGTATCCGGTGTATCGTTCACGCTGTCCGTCAGAAGTGTTTCTATAAGTGTTTTGTAGTTCAGTAGGAAAAATGAGTATGTGAGTAAAGCGTATGTCATTAGTGCAGATTACAAATACGATTTTAAAATATTTTTACAATGAAGCTACTCGAGGAAAACTGCATCATTCTATTTCAAACCCAGAAAAAAGGGCTTTTCGTAGCTTAAGGATAAGTAAAAAAGTATTAAAGTGTTGGATAGCAATATTTGAATTGTCCAATTCACAAGTGAAATCGTTGGATAGCAAAATCTCAAGTGTACAGTTCACTTTAGAGGAGCAACGTTCCATTATAATATCCATGAACCGCAAACGGTTATGGATAAGTAAACGATAATTGCACCGTTGGATAGTAATTCTGAATTTTCTAATTCAAGTCGCTTACACAAAAGTTAGATCAAGAGTGGTGGATAAATTTGACAGAGAAATGTGTAATGTTTCATAATAATAATTCCGTGGCTTTAAGGAATTGAAACGTTGTTTAAGAAAGAATACTGACATTGAAAAAATATTGATAAATCTACGATATGGAGGATTTTGGATTAGGAGTTTGGAGTGTACTTTGAGAAATTATTTTGGTGGTGGAAACCTTACTTGTGAGATACCTCGGATAGTGGCAATGAAGAGCAACTGTTTACGAGAGGTCAGAGAAATGAGAAGAGATTTTTATGATATAGTGTATTTAGATGATACGTGGATCAATGCGCACAACATTAATAAACGAAAATGGCAATTATCTGATGTGACAACTAAGAGATTAGTAAAAAAAAAAAAAGTAAAGTAACCCATAGCATTTATTAATACCGTAGGGGTGTGAGATGTTAGCGATCTCACATTTCACAGGCTCTGCAAACGAGGGCGGTAGCCATCTCCTCTCCCTCGCAGTCTTTACTTCCCGGATTAATCCGGTACCCATTTAAGGGTGGGTCGACCCGGGAGCCGTTGCGATCTGAAAACATTTCCGCCTCAACTGGGGAATGAACCCAGGACCACTCATATGCGAAGCCAGTGCGCTAACCACTGCGCTAACGCGGCTCCCTAAAGAGATTAGTACCAAGCAGCAAA
Source organism: Meghimatium bilineatum (assembly GCA_034231615.1). Classification (NCBI taxonomy): domain Eukaryota; kingdom Metazoa; phylum Mollusca; class Gastropoda; order Stylommatophora; family Philomycidae; genus Meghimatium; species Meghimatium bilineatum. The sequence goes on along the minus strand of CM067319.1, from coordinate 19,470,011 downwards.
GGTCAGAACATACAGGAAGCATCCAACATGGTCGTCCGTGTTTAAACATGCACAGATAATAGAGATTATCATACATAGATGAAGGCAAGATATTTCACGATTTTATTGTGAATCATGTACTTCCTTCATTGGAAAGACTGTCGTGTTTAATAATAGACAATGCAACATATCACAACGCGGGGGCAATAGAAGATAAAGTTCCTAATTCCTCAAATACTAAAGATGCTAAAAATAAATATGTGGCTAACCAATAACAATATTCGATTCAATGAATTATTCCTGAAGCCTGAATTATTTGGAATTGTGAAAAATACACAGCATACAAAGGTATTTCATATATACAAGGCACCATTCTCACTTAGAACCCAATAAAAAAAAGTATGTGATAAACTTAATGAACAAGTAGCAACAGAGCATAGAACGTTCAAAATAAAAGATTGTAACATACTTATAAATGCAGCCATCTCTAATATCACCAGGAATTATTGAAAGAAATGTCGGATCATGCGTTACAAGAGGAAGAGAGATATTGGAAGAAATGTCAGATCATGCGTTACAAGAGGAAGAGAGATATTGGAAGAAATGTCAGATCATGCGTTACAAGAGGAAGAGATATATTGGAAGTAATGTCAGATCATGCGTTACAAGAGGAAGAGAGATATTGGAAGAAATGTCAGATCATGCGTTACAAGAGGAAAAGAGATATATTGGAAGAAATGTCAGATCATGCGTTACAAGAGGAAGAGATATATTGGAATAATGTCAGATCATGCGGTACAAGAGGAAGAGAGATATTGGAAGAAATGTCAGATCATGCGTTACAAGAGGAAGAGAGATATTAGAAGAAATGTCAGATCATGCGTTACAAGAGGAAAAGAGATATTGGAAGAAATGTCAGATCAAGCGTTAGAAGAGGAAGAGAGATATTGGAAGAAATGTCAGATCATGCGTTACAAGAGGAAGAGAGATATTGGAAGAAATGTCAGATCATGCGTTACAAGAGGAAGAGAGATATTGGAAGAAATGTCAGATCATGCGTTACAAGAGGAAGAGAGATACTGGAAGAAATGGCAGATCATGCGTTACAAGAGGAAGAGAGATATTGGAAGAAATGTCAGATCATGTGTTACAAGAGGAAAAGAGATATTGGAAGAAATGTCAAATCATGCGTTACAAGAGGAAGAGAGATATTGGAAGAAATGTCGGATCATGCGTTACAAGAGGAAGAGATATATTGGAAGAAATGTCAGATCATGCGTTACAAGAGGAAGGGATATATTGGAATAATGTCAGATCATGCGGTACAAGAGGAAGAGAGATATTGGAAGAAATGTCAGATCATGTGTTACAAGAGGAAGAGAGATATTGGAAGAAATGTCAGATCATGCGTTACAAGAGGAAGAGATATATGGAAGTAATGTCAGATCATGCGTTACAAGAGGAAGAGAGATATTGGAAAAAATGTCAGATCATGCGTTACAAGAGGAAGAGAGATATTGGAAGAAATGTCAGATCATGCGTTACAAGAGGAAGAGATATATTGGAAGAAATGTCAGATTATGCGTTACAAGAGGAAGAGAGATATTGGAAAAAATGTCAGATCATGCGTTACAAGAGGAAGAGAGATATTGGAAGAAATGTCAGATCATGCGTTACAAGAGGAAGAGATATATTGGAAGAAATGTCAGATCATGCGGTACAAGAGGAAGAGAGATATTGGAAGAAATGTCGGATCATGCGTTACAAGAGGAAGAGAGATATTGGAAGAAATGTCAGATCATGCGTTACAAGAGGAAGAGAGATATTGCAAGAAATGTCAGATCATGCGTTACAAGAGGAAGAGAGATATTTGAAAATTGTTTATATTTTATTCAGTCGAGATGTGTTTTCAATGTATCAGAGACATTTGATTATAATTCGGATGAATTTTAGTTTCATGATAGATCTTCTACTCGTTATTGACAATCACATTAGAGGAGCAATGTACCATTATGATATGTATGAACCGCAGAGTGGTGATACCTATAGAAATAATTCCATTAATGACGGCCTAGAATTGTAGCACGTTGAATGTGTGTGACAAACAATGTCACAGGTATCTAGCATACATATCATTTAAGAAATCGTCTTCAACAGATATTCATATGCAAACATGGTGAACACATTATTGTAATAGTAGACACGCCTATGCCTAATCAATTCACAGAATCTGTGTCTGATGTGATCAATTATTTTCTGGATACACAATAATTAGTATGCTGACAAAGATCAAAGGATTTCATTCGTTTATAAAAACTGGTTGGACCCATAAATAAAAAGAATATTTGTGTCGAGTCTAACCAAGCATACCATTTTATGCAAAATATGTCATTAATATGGTAGATAGTTAATCAAATAATGACATGTGTTTAATTAAGGACAAAGCTAGTGAAACGTGCTATAGATATAAACATTTAAAAAAAACATGATAATTAGCATAATCGCAGAAACAGGCGTTTAACATAAAAATGTACGGAGAGATATTACAACCAGATCATTATCAATATCTCGGACACACAATCACAAATTATGGTAGATGTGAAACACAAGTTAAAAGGAGAATATGAGTGGCTAAACGTTCTTTCAATGATATTAGGAAAATATTAATATCTAAAATAAAATAACAAACAGACTAAAAAATTAGAACTAAAAAAAGGCAAAATGTATTTAACATTAATATATAGCTCAGATACAAGGACAATGAACAAACAACTAAAGATGCCATTGATATATGGGTGCCATTGATACATGATGCCATTGATATATGGGTGCCAAATGATACATGATGCCATTGATATATGGGTGCCAAATGATACATGATGCCATTGATATATGGGTGCCATTGATACATGATGCCATTGATATATGGGTGCCATTGATACATGATGCCATTGATATATGGGTGCCATTGATACATGATGCCATTGATATATGGGTGCCATTGATACATGATGCCATTGATATATGGGTGCCATTGATACATGATGCCATTGATATATGGGTGCCATTGATACATGATGCCATTGATATATGATGCCATTGATACATGATGCCATTGATATATGGGTGCCATTGATATATGATGCCATTGATATATGGGTGCCATTGATACATGATGCCATTGATATATGGGTGCCATTGATATATGATGCCATTGATATATGGGTGCCATTGATATATGGATGCCATTGATATATGGATGCCATTGATACATGATGCCATTGATATATGGATGCCATTGATACATGATGCCATTGATACATGATGCCATTGATATATGATGCCATTGATACATGATGCCATTGATATATGGGTGCCATTGATACATGATGCCATTGATATATGGGTGCCATTGATACATGATGCCATTGATATATGGGTGCCATTGATACATGATGCCATTGATATATGATGCCATTGATGCCATTGATACATGATAGGGAGAACTTCATTGAAAGAGAAGAAAACAAACAAAGAGGTTCTGACAATGAAAAAAAAAGCGGGAAAAAATTCAACAAATAAAGTATTTTGAACATATTAAAAGACATGACACCTTGTTGAAGACCTAACTGGAAGGTAGGTTTGAGGAGCGGCGATCAAGAGGTAGGTTGAGATTAAGTGAGACAGAAATATCACGAGACGGACAGGTTACAGTCTAGCAGAGTACACCACCCATGCAAGACACAGAGGATATTGGAGTTTGGTTGAAGCCACCTTTAGTTACGCAGACTTCACTTGATAATGTCGATGATTCATTGCTCCTCGCAGATCCAGTCAGCACGAAGGAGTCAGAGAAGATTATTAGGAACTGACGATGAAGTTATACCGAAATCACTAAGCGCTACGATAAACTCCCGTGAGATGCCCTTTCCTGTGTAATTTATAGCCCCCCCCCCTATTAAAACCATATTCGTATTAACGGCCCTGATGTCTATTTTGTGTGTTTTTTTATGTAACGTTAATTATGACGTCTTTTTATGTAACGTTAATTATGACGTCTTTATATGTAACGTTAATTATGACGTCTTTTTATGTAACGTTAATTATGACGTCTTTTTATGTAACGTTAATTATGACGTCTTTTTATGTAACGTTAATTATGACGTATTTAAATGTAACGTTAATTATGACGTCTTTTTATGTAAGACGAGACTGACGTTGGAGAACTCCTCTACCCACTTTTCTTTCCATATGTGCTGCAAAAATCTATAATTCTTGCCTGTACTCATGAACTAAACGCCTGAAAGTCTGCAGCACACATGACAAATGACAAGACTTAACCCTGGCATATGTCAACATTTCCTGCCTCATTTTTTGGCACGCAATGTTCAGACTCGCAGAAAAACGCCCTCCTAGCTCATGCATCTGTATTTGAAGCCCCCAAGCGGCACCCAGAGCGCGTGAAGAATGCCCCATTTGCCATACGGAAGTATTTTTTAAATCAATCTATTGTTACTCATACGATCGATTCTAGGCGAACGTCGGCGCCATTTCTTATTGTTCACGATTAGTGGCAATCCATTCCAATTCTCTCTCTCTCTCTCTCTCTCTCTCTCTCCCTTTAATCTTTCTAATTATCTCTCACTCTCTCTCTATCTATAAGTAGACTGTGATAAATCTTTATTTATTATCATCTTGTGTAATTGTTTATTTAGCTTGATTCTGTTTCCATCAGTTATGCAGATGGATTTCATAAATTAACTCTTCAAATCGTGACTAGTAGATATCATTTCTCTGGAACTTCGTATCTCCAGGCACCCCATAAACCAGCAAGTCATGCAGACCCACCCTGACTGTAAGCCGACAAACCAACCAGTCAAGCAGAACCACCTGCCAGTAAGTCGATAAACCAACCAGAGAAGCAGACCCACCTGTCAGTAAGTGAATAAACCAAACAGTCAAGAAGACCCATCTTGCGTGTAAGTCAATTAACCAAACAGTCAAGCAGACCCACTTTGTCTGTAAGTCGATATACTAACCAGTCAAGCAGAACCACCTGCCAGTAAGCCGATAAACCAACCAGTCAAGCAGACCCACCTGTCAGTAAGTCGGTAAACCAACCAGTCAAAAAGACCCATCAGTCAGTAAACCAGCCATTCAAGCAGAACCACCTGCCAGTACGTCGTTATACAAAACAGACTAATCCTGCCAGTAAGTCAGTGAAACAACCAGTCAAGTAGACCCACCTCCCAGGAAGTCGATAAACCAGTCAGTCAAGCAGACCCATCCTGACAGTAAGTCAATAAAAAAAATCAGTAAATCAGACCCATCCTGCCTGTAAGTCGATACGCCGGAAAGATATGAAAACCGACCCTGCCTGTGAGACGATAAAACCGTCCTTGTTGTAGTTGCTTTCAATGAATTACGGTAGGGCAGGAAAATAATTATGAAGCGTGTTATGTGATCAAATAATTTGTGTATGTCTACTTCTTTTGTTTTGTTGTTTAGCTGTGATGCTGTTTGTTTCTTTGTTTGTTTTATTCACAGAAATTACGATCAATAGAGTTTCAATTATGTGAATGTAACAATATCGTTTCTTACTCTTCTCGTTTTTTGTTGTGTTTTTGATATGGACCTTTTGGTCGAAACATCGTTTTGTTTATGTTATCAAGTGTCTTATTGGTGATTAGCAAAATTTCATTACCTGTTTCAAGCCCTGCCTGTTAGAATACAGTTTTGGATGCAAAGGGAACGCAATGTTCTCGACGGACCCAGGGTTAGCAGATAACCAAGATCCCAAATGTACCTTCTCACGGTGCACCCTGGAAACAGAAATACAGCGGCTCGTGCTGATTCTGGCCAAATCATTTGGGGATCGTGTCCAAGAATGTGAAGGTAGCAGATGGAAAGAGATTTGACTGCATAAGAGACAGACAATATCTCCGACACAACCAGCACCAACACATGCAGAGGCACTGTCGACATACAGTGAAGCTAGTCAGTCCAGTCCGAACATTGGAGGGACGATCAATGAAAAAGGCACCAAAAAAGGTAGATGCATGGTGAGAGACGAATAGATTTCATAATGAGTACAACAAAAGGGCAGAACAGCGCTAGAGGGCAGCGCCAACTGCAAATAGAAGGGAAAATGCTCCAAGGGAATGAGAACTACAAGATCTGTAAGATCGAGACGAGCTTCTAATTACCTATGCTCCTTATTGCAAAAACCCAAACCCAATCATGGGCGTCCGGCAAAGCAAGAAGACCTGGCCTAACTCTAACGTCGAGCTTTCCTATACCGGAAACACACTTGCAGAGAGAAAGGATTCCGTACCCGATGGGCTCAGGCGCTATTGGGACAAGGTCGTTCAGCTAGAGAACGCCTTGCTCTCAAACGCGTGATGTGAGACTCGAAGTTGGGCGAGGTGTTCACGATGTCGTTGAATGACACCTCGGCTAAGAAGGAGCCAGGGTCCAACTCTTCTGTTGAGTTCTTCCTCATACAGAACCAGGCTCGCGGATGTGAAACGGTTCAGTACCCGATGGGCACAGCCACATAACGTCCAATTACACGAGGAAGTTCATAGACGGTGGAACACCTCGTGCGAGATAGACGTGAACGACAATCGTCTAGGTGATAGTCACTACACACCTGCGTGCTCGACGACAGATAGACAGGCTGTCACGGACTAAGGAAGCCAATCCGAATTAAAGACATGACGAAAACGGATGTGCTGAACCTCGGATGTCCAGACCACAGAGTGGCGAACCGAGGTGAAAATAACATAGTTTCACTGTGTTGCAGACCAATCTGCAACACGTTGCAGCGCAACGTATTTCACGCTCCCGGCGGAAATCACACGATATATTCATTTTGGTTATAAGAGAGCTAACGCAGAAGAAGAAGAAGAAGAAGAAGAATACAGTTTTGCTGCAGTTTATATCTATTACTGTTTTAGTTTGGATATGAATGATCTTATGTGGATGGTATCTTATGGTGTTCAATTCGTATGTGGATATTATCTTATGGTGTTCAATTCGTATGTGGATATTATCTTATGGTGTTCAATTCGTATGTGGATGGTATCTTATGGTGTTCAATTCGTATGTGGATGGTATCTTATGGTGTTCAATTCGTATGTGGATATTATCTTATGGTGTTCAATTCGTATGTGGATATTATTGTATGTTGTAAAATGCTACTAAAGAGGTTAAAGGTCGTTGTTAACTTCGATAGCCAATTATATATGTTAAGATGAAGCCTGCTAAGGCATATATCTGGATCTAGAAAAATACGCGACGGCGTTTTTTTCAGGGCTTCAAAAAGAGACGGACCCGGTAGATAATGTACTGAAGACATCAATAATCATCTGAAAATGATGTTTGTACAAGCAAGAAGACTGTCGCAGGACAGAGCAAGCTTACGTACAAACTGTGTTGATAGTTGCATCCAACTGTCAATCTACTACCTCATGATACTGATGATGGCGGTGATGATGATAATATTGATTGTTGTCGTGATGATGATGGCGATGATCCTGCTGATGATGATGATGACAGTGATGATGATATTAATGGTGGTGGTGATATTTGTGATGATGATGTTGGTGATGTTGAGAACAATGATGGTGGTAATGACAATGGTAGTGATGATAGCAATGATGATTATAATTATGGTCGTGGTGGTGGTAATTGCTGATGACGACAAATTTCTGGCTATCAAATGTTTTATTATTAATATGTCTAAGATGTATTTCTCCATACGTCCACCCTTCTATTCGCATGTCCGCGTGCCTTCCACCCTGCTTACTCATCCATCGTCCCACTCATCTATCCATTCATCCATCGTCCCACTCATCTATCCATTCATCTATCGTCCCACTCATCTATCCATTCATCCATCGTCCCACTCATCTATCCATTCATCCATCGTCCCACTCATCTATCCATTCATCCATCGTCCCACTCATCTATCTATTCATCCATCGTCCCACTCATCTATCCATTCATCCATCGTCCCACTCATCTATCCATTCATCCATCGTCCCACTCATCTATCCATTCATCCATCGTCCCACTCATCTATCCATTCATCCATCGTCCCACTCATCTATCCATTCATCCATGCAAGCATCCATTTATCTAGAATCAAATAACACAGAAATACAACCAAACAAAGACACAGAAAGACCTCTCCCCTCCCCCTTTTTTCACCCCCACGTCTGAGAGCAGGGCTAGATAAGGTGATAGATTTAATATAAAAACAAATGAACTGATAGAGATCGCGTCAAGTCATACGAAAACTTAAACATGCAAAACTGAATTGTTCATTGAATGATTGATTATTTGGCAGTAACTGATTGAACATAAATGAACATAATTATTGCTGAATATTAATCACAGTTCAAAGATCTTTAAAATCCCTATACATTTAAAACAAATGTTTTTTAATCAATCTTCATTTGTGCTAGTTTTATTTGTCGATCGGCAAAAGATTAAAACATCATTATGGCAAGGTACGTCCTTTCAACCAAGATGCTAGTCCATCTAGGTTTTATTATGCGTATAGTAATTAATAAATAATTGAAACATGTCCTGTATAGAATATTTGTGTTTGATATTTGTTCAATTGTTAGATAATACGTATCAATCCAATCGTATTGTAAGTGCAACGTGGACGGTAGGCTTCCGAACCACAAGCTATTTCAGCCGAGATAGGTTTGTGAGGCCTGCACATTATCTACTCTACCACCAAGAGAATACCAGTTATATCAGTTATTAGCATACCAATAAAAAATATCAGAGGTCGTGGTTCAGGTAATACTTTAATGGCAACTGTATAGTTCTAAGAAAGAATATGATCTGAGTTGATGAGCGGGTCAGGGGAGAAAGCGTGTCATACCTGGAAACATCCCAAGATTACATAATCAATATCTGAGATGGAGTTTTAAGTCTGCATACTATTGGATTGCTGCTGGAAGAATGCAGAGCTACTTATGTGAATCGTTTTTCTCCATTCATACTCAAACTCCTGCAGTTTAACAGGGTGTAGTCCAGAGAATAAAATCCGTTTGGCTATGGTTTACACATTTTCTGTTATATCTGCGCATTTCGACCTTACACACATTACTTAAATATGGCGTGTGGGTCATTTTGAACCCCTATTGAGGTTGAATAGCCAATACCTTCTTAGTTTCCTCCTATGACATGAGTGACATGTAAGAATATCGCTATTATTTGTTCTCATTTCGTACCCCAGCAACTCATGCAGAATTTTCAAATCAACCTATCAGAAAATGGATGATACATATTCTCCAGATAGTGAAAATGTCCGGTGGTAGTCTACTACGCTAGTGATCTGAAGTCGTGATTCTTATAAAGCTCGAAGATACTGTGCACATACGTGGCTAATTGAGCGATATAGCCAATTCGAGCACAACTGTACAAATGTGTACATGTTGAATGCATTACTGTTAAGATTTGTTACGGAGTAACATTTCTTTGAATTTCTTCCTTACTTAGTTCGTTCTTTATCTTCTATCGGCTAACAGCTTGTAGATCAGAGAACAAAATATGAAGTGTCATGTTTTACAGCTTCGTTTCCATATATGTGTATTTAGTACAGACATTTCCAACAACCGTATATCTTTCCGCTCACTTTGAGATGTATGGTGGGGCAGTTAACTGTTATTACTGCATTGTTTTTTTTCGTTAGAAAGTTGGAGGGACGAACTTATAGCTGTGTAATAACTCTTGCCGTTTTGCTGACAATATATACTGGGTGGGTTGATTTTTAATTTATCATTCGACATACAAAATAGTCAGTCCTTTCCTGGGATTTTAACTCTGTCCTTACAGTGTGAACCAACGCTTTAACCTCTCGGTCACGCAATACGCTGCATTCTAGCTTCATCAACAAACCCCCCTTTTGTCAACGCTGACTGTTGCCGATTTGAACATTTTTGGCTAAAGAAAAGTTTTGCGATTTATATTTGTGATTCTCTGTCATTGCTTCCGTTTTCTGTGTTATATATTTCTTAGTCGATCGACAGATATAGATCTGCGCGTAATGTGGCTTAGCGTGTGAATGTTGTCTGTAAACAAACGATTTCCGTTTCCTGTGACAACACTTTAGCTTCCGGCAACTGTTGAAGAGAAGGCCAGGGATTGGGTAATGAAAGATTGAGGGGGTATCTTAAAACGAGGGAAGCAGAGTGTTTTTTCAACAAATCAGGAGTCTTTGGTATCGGATGCATGCGTCTAGGCATCTGATATTTGTAAAGTGTCTGTGAAGTGGTAATGTAGAGATGGAAGTCGTATTTGGTTAAAACTGCGATGTAGAGGAGGATGGAGTCAAACTTTTAGTTACGGGAGGACAGATGAGGGGGACGGAATGTGAATCTTGTTACGGGAGGACAGATGAGGGGGACGGAATGTGAATCTTGTTACGGGAGGACTGTTGAGGGGTTTCAAAGCAGATAAGACATCGGGGACAAGAAGACAGAAACAATAATTTGCATTTTACTTTAGTACTTCCTCATTCCCTCTATTCTAATTCCCTGTATCACTCCCTCATTCCCTCTATTCTAATTCCCTGTATTACTCCCTCATTCCCTCTATTCTAATTCCCTGTATTACTCCCTCATTCCCTCTATTCTAATTCCCTGTATTACTACCTCATTCCCTCTATTATAATTCCCTGTATTACTCCCTCATTCCCTCTATTCTAATTCCCTGTATTACTCCCTCATTCCCTCTATTCTAATTCCCTGTATTACTACCTAATTCGCTCTATTCTAATTCCCCGTATTACTCCCTCATTCCCTCTATTCTAATTCCCTGTATTACTCCCTCATTCCCTTTATTCTAATTCCCTGTATTACTCCCTCATTCCCTCTATTCTATTTCCATGTATTACTCCCTCATTCCCTCTAATCTAATTCCCTGTATTACTCCCTCATTCCCTCTATTCTAATTCCCTGTATTACTCCCTCATTCCCTCTATTCTAATTCCCTGTATTACTCCCTCATTCCCTCTATTCTAATTCCCTGTATTACTCCCTCATTCCCTCTATTCTAATTCCCTGTATTACTCCCTCATTCCCTCTATTCTAATTCCCTGTATTACTCCCTCATTCCCTCTATTCTAATTCCCTGTATTACTCCCTCATTCCCTCTATTCTAATTCCCTGTATTACTCCCTCATTCGCTTTATTAATCGAGGATTTAATTTCTACTTTGTACAGCTATGAATTTGTTCCCCATGAATTATGTACAAATAGCCTTTTGGTGTTTTTCCATATCTTGATAGAGATCTACTGATCGAAACGTTGATATATCTGTCTCACTTGTGGTAACGTAAAATTATACATATTGTTGACAACTTCTTCATAGTTACTGGCTTTGGTGTTTCCCCAAAAATTCTTCACAACCAGAACAAAGGCCTTCCATGCTTCCAATTCCAATTCGTTCATTGATTTTTCAAACTCAGGATCTCTGATGAGCTGACGAACATGAGAACCATCAAAAATGCCACCTGTCAACCTCTCTATGGTTAATCCTGGAAAAGCGTGGCACAAGTAAGTGACTCAGCCACCATCCTTGTCCACCATCCTTTGGTGAACTGTTTAATCAAGCCAAGCTTGATATGCAGCGGTGGGATTACCAGAGGTACCTTTCTGTCTACCATAGGATTGTTGACGATGTTCTTTGATCTACCCGGCACCAATTCTTCTAGTGCGGGTCAGTTCTTCTTGGTATAGTGTTAAGACCTGTCCTTACTATCCCACATCCACAGAAAGCAGGGGTACTTTGTGAAGCCAGACTGTTGTCCCAATAGGAAATTCACCATCTTCAAGTCAACACAAATATACCACTCGTGCTGATAATAAGAAACTTTATCCAGCACATACTTTACCGCTTCATACTTCTCCTTCAGTGTAGTCGAGTGAGCAAGGGGTACAGAAGCAAACTGATTGCCATTGTGAAGCAGAACACATTTTAGTGATCTCTTGCAGCTGTCAATGAATAGTTTCCAATCTCTGGGTTCATAATGTTGCACTTCAAGCTTTTACAGAAGGTGAAAATATTGGTACAGTACACCGAGTCCTTCTCTTTAAAAAAAATTGAGGAATTCTGATGCATGTTGCGATCAAAAGTGATGAATGTATTTCTGCAAGATTTTCTAGTTGAAGCCATTTTAATCACTTGAAACCTTAAAAAAATACCCCCCAAAAAATTAGCAATACTAGTAAGTTTAAACATGTGAAATCTTCATAACTTATATATTCCAAGATAGAGTAAGAAAATTTTGCAACATATGGCGTGAAAATATCCATACGTGACAATAAAATACATGCTTTCTATATCATTTGTCCTTTTAAATAGGAAAAAAACACTTTTGATCAAATGTGTTGAAATCAATTGTCGTTTTGCTGATTGATTTGACATGGAAAATGACCCACCTATAAAAAAAACCCCATGTGGTGCTAGATTTAAAAAAACCTGACCTGATTGAGCACAACCAATGTGATTTTTGGATTCAGCACAATAAAATTATCCTAAATATGTTTAAAAAAAACCATAGACTGCAAATTTCATATTGACCAGTGCGATCGGAAGATTTTTACATTAATGGACATGACAATAAGGAAATTGTGCGTGAGGAACGAAGTGACCCGGAGAAAAACACACAAATTTCTGGTGAGAAACGACATGATCCGTAGAGAAAACTGTACACATATTTCTAAAAGGACACTCAGTAACACAGAACTGACACCAGTGGCCACTACACCCTGAAAAATTTACTGAAGCGGAGATGAGAGCACCTATGGACATAGCCAGTGTGCGAAGACAATGATCAACATATTTAACAGAAACCTAAAACCAAAAAGTCCATTTTAATACATCTCTGTTCTTCTAATATTCATTAGTTTGTGTTTGTGACAGGAGTCTGACATTGTCAATCTAAATATACTCATGTTTCTCTGTTCCACGACATTGAGGCGTATGGGGGAAATACAGTACAAGGCTTGGGTTTGCATCGACCAATGGCATACCTAGTAACGATGTAGTCAGTATCACGCCAGCCGCTTTTACTTTCCTAGATGATTGTACCCAAATTAAAAGACTGGGTCGACCTATGAGATGTTGCTGATTTATTTAAACAATTTTCGGCTTGAACTTGAAATTCTTTATCAATGAGCCATCATCAAATTACAGTCCAGAGTCCACACACGATACAGCATAGCCGATTACCATTAATTATTTGACGATGTTGAACGGTCGAAGTTGGGAACCGTTAAACGGATTACTTAACAAGCCAGAACTTTTCTGACAATTAAATTCGTTGCCTCAAAGGCATGCTTGTGTTAGGGGGTAATGGATATATGTTTGTGTTGTTGTCTGTGTGTTGATCGACCAGTGCATATTCATCGTAGCTTGGAAATATACACGTTGAAAGTCTGGATATAGTAGCTTGGGAATATACACATTGAAAGTCTGCATATAATAGCTTGGGAATATACACATTGAAAGTCTGCATATAATAGCTTGGTAATATACACATTGAAAGTCTGCATATAATAGCTTGGAAATATACACATTGAAAGTCTGCATATAATAGCTTGGGAATATACACATTGAAAGTCTGCATATAATAGCTTGGAAATATACACATTGAAAGTTTGGACTAAAATCGCAGTTTTTTTTGGGATCTTCGAAGTCGAAAACGGAACACATATGGACTCAAGTTGCGAAGTGAATGGGTGCTATCTGAGCGGATGTAGTTCAAACCCCGTTTTTTGCAATATGATTTATTTATTTGTGTGTGATTAATTTTAATATTAGTAGTATCCTCATGTCACTGAAAGTACTTTTAGTAATTCCTGAAAGGAGAATATGAGACACTGAAAGGAGAATATGAGAGACTGAAAGGAGAATATGAGAGACTGAAAGGAGAATATGAGAGACTGAAAGGAGAATATGAGAGACTGAAAGGAGAATATGAGAGACTGAAATTGTCTTCAATGACATGAGAAAACTACTACCATGGAAAGAAACTCCGAAATAAAAATGAGAATTGTAAAATCATACGTACACTCTGCACCTATGTATGATTCAGAAACATGGATAATATAAGAACAAATAATATAATTAGAAGATAAAATTGATGCATTTGAGATGTAGACATACAGAGAAATCGAGAGAACATGGAAAGAGAAGAAAACAAATATAAATGTTCTAAAACACGTTGCATAAAAATTCGGACTGTTAAAGGAAATAAAAATAAAACAAGTTAGATATTTTGAAAATATTAAATGACATGACATCTTGTTGAAGACCTTACTGGAAAACATAGTTGCGGGGCGGAGAGTAAGCGGTAGGCAGAAATATAAGTGGAAGGGAAGCTTCGTGAGAACAGTATACGGCATATCAGAGTGCCCCACCAAGACAATAGACAGAGGATAATGAAGGTCTGCTGCAGACAACTCTCAATGTGTAGACGAACATGATCATAATAATTACATGTCAAGAAAAATGTTAGTACAAACTATGTTGACATCTCCATTAACACCCGTACTACACTGACTTGCTCCTGTAGAAGGGTGTTAAGTCAAGCTAATGTAAGTCACTGATAAGCTGTGACATGTGTCGACAAACTCATTTACACTTATATGACTCTTGCTCCTCGACAATACAGTCCAAAATGACTCATTGGGAATCATCCTCCAATGTGACGCAATTTTTACCTTTTGCGAGAATTTCAGTGGTTGACAATAAATAGTGACTAACATAAATAGAAAATCGCAGGAAAAGTCAAAGAGCTTCACTTTAGAAGAATAATACCCCATAAGTCCACATGACTGTAGAACTGACAAGAGACACGATATGACTGGTGCATGCGTCGAAAATGTTGTTTTTTCACTTTCAATCTTTATTTACGACAATCAGAAAAAACTTGACAAAACCATTATGCATTTCAAAAATGTATTGTGCTTTTTGTTATGAGATGATTTGACAACATTCATGAACATTTGTGATGGGAGTTGAATTTTAATTATATTATATAACGGTTATTGAAATGTCATCCTCGTATTCATACATTCCAGACTTTATGCAAACACAAATATATATATATACATATACACATTCTACCTATACACACATATGTAGATATATATATACATACATACACAGGCATATATATATCCATAAAGTAAAAAAAAAAAAACAATATACATGTTATTGTGGGAGCTGGTGATCATGTGTGTTGTGAGGTTAATTTTTTTAGGTGGTGTCGGGGTGGGTTTGGGGTATTAAATATTAAATAACAGTATATATATATATATATATAGTAGCATTTCCTATTTACTTCCCATAAAACTTTGAGGTATATGGGGGTGAGGAGGGTTGCTTATTGCCATTCCATCTGCTTTTTCTGTGTAAGGAATGCTAGAGAGAATGATTTCAGGCAATCATGTCAAGGAATTTGGGTAGGAAGAAGTGGGGAATCAATAAACTTTATTGTTGCATCCACATTCAACTATAAATGTAAGACCACCTTGCTTATATGAAGGCATGTAAATATTATAAATATGCATATATATGTGATTGATATATATATATATATATATATATATATGTATGCGTATCATCATCAGGTGTCATATCGGCTGGCGTAGACGGTCATGGCTCTCCACAGCTCTCTGTCCACAGTATTATGTATCAAAGTCGTTGTTGTTTCCTTGCCGTGCCAGGTTGTCAAACTGTCTAATATTTTCTCACGTTGTCGCCCTCACTGTTGCCTTCAATTTTGCCTGTTGTGACTATTGTTCTCTAAACCTGCCTGTCTCATGTAGTGGCCACAAAAAGAAGATGGCCTTTTTCTTATATTGTTGATTAAGGTCCGTTCCGTATTTGACTCTTTCAACACCTCTACATTAGTTTTTTTGGCAGTCCATGGTATTCTCAGCATTCTTCTGTAGAACCATATTTCTAATGAGAAGGTCATATTACACAGTATATTTTTCATTTTTCTGAATGTTGTTTTTGCCTGTCCTATTCTGCATCTTATTTCTGTTGAACTTCTTCCATCTGCTGTAATCATTGCACCTAGATATTTGAATTGGTGGACCTGTTTTAAAACTATATATCATTCACTTTGATCTTGCAAGGTGTGTTATTTTGTTTCTTTGAAATAACCATTACTTCTGTTTTCTTGATATTTAGGAAGAGGCTTTTCTCTTTACTTTCTGTGACTACTACATTAATTAAATTGTGAAGGTCTTCCTCACTTTTTGCAATCAAAACAGTGCCATCTGCATATCTCAAATTACTTATGTTATGTCCTCCTACTAATATTCCTGGGATATCCACTATTGCACGCAATATGTTTTCACTGTATAAAGAGAACAGCTCTGGTGAAAGCACGCATCCCTGTCTGACTTCTTGTTTTATTTGTTTAAAATGGCCAAATTGATTTCCTACTCTTATTGCTGCTATTTGTTGCCAGTACATGTTCTTGATCATTCTTAAATATATATAATATATATATATATACATATATATATATTGATATTCATATGTGATCATTATAAAAAAGTATAGTAGGTGGAGGTCCAGGAAATATTTTAGGAAATCCAGGAAATATTATAGGAAACCCAGAAAATCTCGTAAGTAATACAGGAAATTTTGTAGGAAATCCTGGAAATCTTATAGGAAATTCTGGAAATTTTGTAGGAAATCCAGGAAATCTTGTAGGAAATCCAGGAAATCGTGAAGGAAATCCGGGAAATCTTTTAGGCAATCCAGGAAATCGTGTAAGACATCCAGTAAATATTATAGGAAATTTTGTATGAAATCCAGGAAATCTTGTAGGAAATCCAGGAAATCTTGTTGGAAATCCATAAAATCACCTATTAAAGTTGACTCACCCATTGGGCAACATCTGCGTGGCTAAAACTATAAAATGGTTAACTTAAATCTTTATTGAGCAAGTATGAAACACGTTTACTCACACAGAACTATACATTAGTAATATCATTTTGCTGTCTCATCCAATTACTCCCTTTTTCAAGCTGGCTCACTTCCCTGAGACAAAAGCACACATAGGCCGTCAGTATTACTAAAGTGAATATAGCAACTTCTTAGAAACTCTTCCGCGATGTTACGACCTGAATTTAATTAGTTCTTTATCATTCGATGTGATGCAACCTATCTTTTGTATTGCTCTGAACATTCCTTTTGATCAATATTTTTAAACGGGTGTCAAGTCTCAATATTTCATGTCCTTCGATCAGTCCTTACACTACTGTCAAGTCTGAATATCTCACATGCTTCGATCAGCCACATTACTTTCAAGTCTGAATATCTCACATGCTTTGATCAGACACATTACTGTCAAGTCTGAATATCTCACATGCTTTGATCAGTCCTTAGACTACTGTCAAGTCTGAATATCTCACATGCTTTGATCAGTCCTTAGACTACTGTCAAGTCTGAATATCTCACATGCTTTGATCAGTCACACTACTGTCAAGTCTGAATACCTCACATGCTTTGATCAGTCCTTAGACTACTGTCAAGTCTGAATATCTCACATGCTTTGATCAGTCACACTACTGTCAAGTCTGAATACCTCACATGCTTTGATCAGTCCTTAGACTACTGTCAAGTCTGAATATCTCACATGCTTTGATCAGTCCTTAGACTACTGTCAAGTCTGAATATCTTACATGCTTCTATCAGTCCTTAGACTACTGTCAAGTCTGAATATCTCACATGCTTCTATCAGTCCTTAGACTACTGTCAAGTCTGAATATCTCACATGCTTTGATCAGTCCTTAGACTACTGTCAAGTCTGAATATCTCACATGCTTCTATCAGTCCTTAGACTACTGTCAAGTCTGAATATCTCACATGCTTTGATCAGTCCTTAGACTACTGTCAAGTCTGAATATCTCGCATGCTTCTATCAGTCCTTAGACTACTGTCAAGTCTGAATACCTCACATGCTTCTATCAGTCCTTAGACTACTGTCAAGTATACGGTACGACACATAACCTGGTTTTCCTCGCTTAATAAGCAGAAATGGGCTTTCGGAAAAATACAAGCTGTACAGATGCAATCTCCACCATCAAACAACTTTCAGAAATTGCGATAGAACATAAGAAAGACTTATATTTGGCTTTCGTAGACCAAGAGAAAGCTTTTGACAGAGTGGATAGAGTACACCTATGGATAACACTACAGACTTATGGAATTTCCCAACATCCGATAAGCCTATGTCAGAGCATATACGCCAATGTGTGTCCTTGGATATCTTGATGCACCAGCTGTTAAATCTTGCAGTAAATCCTTTTGTCGTGCGTTGGGTTGGTGCCGCCCTGATGCACAGGATAGTATTGTTGTAACTGGATATCGGCACCAGCGGTTATTAGCTCTGGTCTGCCACATGGATCGCCTCTATCTCCTTTAGTGTTCAAAGTATACACAGTACGTATCGCTGGCAATCAAATCACAGGTGTTATCAGAACTATGCCATACGCCGATGATATCCTGGTGTATAGACAGGGCAGAAATCGAGAAGAGTGCGTCGTGAAACTACAGAAGAAGACTGACAAATTGGTGTCGAGATACGGGAGCAGTGGTTAATCCTTCTAAGGCATTCGTGACGTGGTTTTCCTTGAACAATCACATGGTAAAGACACCCATGCCATAAGTTTCGTTGTCCGGGAAAAGTTTAGAAAGAACTAGCACAATGAGATATCTGGTTGTGTTTTTTTATAGAAACCTGAGTTTCAGGGAACATGTTTGCCACGTTATCATAAGGGCAGGAAAAGGCTTAGCAACAATGAAGGTTATGGCTGCTGCGCAGTGTGAGCAGATGTTGTTATTTCTTTTGTACCAGGGTTTGGTTGTGGATGTGGTGGAATATGCACTGGCAATTCTGACTCGTAGCCAAACTCAGATCGAAAGACTGGATATAATCCAGAAGTCATCAATGCGTATCATACTTGTGTGCACAAGAGACACACCGACAAGAGCTATGCGATACCTACTTGACTTCCAACAGTTGAGCACAGATTACATTATGTCCGTGCACGGGCGTACCTTCAAATACATGAAGATAAGGAACACCCATTGTATTCCGAAATACAGAAAGTTAAATTCAGCAGGCTCAAGAAAGAGAGGTCGTGGATGGGACGTGCTGAGGGTGTCATACAAAGCGTGTGTAGATTGCAGGATGTGGCAGCAGGTGCGGAATGGATAGGTCTACCCACAGATTTCGAAACTTGTGGTCATTATGAGTAGTATGACCATGGAGACTATGACGGTGACCAGGGCATTTGAGTGGGTATGCACACAGAAGGTAACGTAGGTCTGCATCTTGAGTGACTATATGAGTATGATTAGGAAGGTACAAGTGGGTCTCGTTTGCGAACAGTGGATTGAGGCATTGAGAAAGGCGAGGCTGAAAGTGGTTAATTTATTTTCGTGCCGGGACATGTGGATATTTCAGGCAATGAAAGAGCGGATTACCTGACGTTATGCACATTGTGGCACAGGGCGATGGGGCAATGGATCGCGCTGACGTTTTGAACTCCTTAAGAGATATAGCACGCGAGGGTTAGACTAATGTGGATAATGATTCCTTTTCAATGGCTAGGATTAAAGATCAGGGATTGAAATGCAGTGTTGCTAGAGGTGAACATTTTGGAGGGCGCAGAAGAATGATGGTCAACCAGCATAGAATCGGTACTGTCAGCAGAAGTGTAATGGCGGATACACTCAAGGAGAGATCGGAGCAACTATGACGTGTCCAGTTTGCAGTGATGATGATCCGATGACTAATTAACTAACTAACTAACTATATACGCCAATAGTCAATGCGCAGTAAGAACGAAAACACGCACATCCCATAATTTTCAAATTCACTCGTGAGGGAGACAGGGATCTGTACTCTCCCCCCTACTGTTCATAATATACAATGACCACGTCTGCAATGTAGCAAAGACAATGGAAGAAAACAATCTGAAGGATAACTTAAACGAATTACTATGTGCAGATGACCAAGCACTAGTGGCATCATCAGAAGAAGAACTATAAAGACAAATAGATAGATTACATCAAACATGCCATACCTTTAACATGAAGATAAATATAGAAAAGACCGAAGTTATGAAGATAGGAAGAACAGAAAGAAACATCAAGAAACTATATATATATATATTGAAAATAACAGACTTAAACAAGTGACAGAATTCACATACCTAGGAAGTTATATAACAACAGACGGCAAAATAGCAAAGAAATACACAATAGATGTAGTAAAGCCTGCCAATTCTAGGGCAATTGACACCAATCTTCAGAAACAATAATGTAGATTTAAACACCAAGATAACACTATTAAAAACGATTTTTATGCCAATACTGTGCTACCAAAGCTAAACATGGACAACGAAAGCAGAAGACACACGTAAACTTGTGACAGCTCAAATGGCGTGCTTACGCAGAATCCTAGGAATATTGTTAAGAGGCAGAGTGAGGAACGAGGTCATCCGACAAAAAACCGGCACCACCCCAATCTTAGAATTATATCAAAAGACAACAGATCAAATGGTGTGCACACATCAGCAGACTACCATCAGACAGCATACCACATCAAGCTATGCTACACAGAAACAGCGAAGGCAGACCACTGAAATAAAAGAGGCAACAAATTCCACAATATTTGCAGCACACACGCGGGCCGTCTCAGACATGACTATCCCTGACGCCGAAAGACAACAAAGGGTTTCAACGAATAGATATAATACTCAGTTTTTCCTTCTAAAGCATGTCTGATTTAATAAACATATTGATTTTTATGAACATTGCCCAGACGAAATAGAAATATAATTTAATCCTAATATTTCTTTGAATAGACGTAGCTAAAGTCGACATTCTACCCATTTTTTTTATAACCACTATGGACAAGATTACAACATTTTCTGTGATGTGAAGACACCATTGTATAATTCCGATACTCTCCCTTTGATATGGAGCAGTTATAACCCATTGAAGAAAGGGAATTAAAATCCGTTGGTGTCTTAGCTGTTGAGTCTATAGGTTTCTCAGCGTTATCCAACATTTCATTTTCGGTAATTGATCGACAAATGAGAGCATCTTACACTCGTTTCATCGACGGATGTTATTAATAGTGAAAGTGCAGTTTTTGGTGCATAAAACACATTTATATTGTGAAGTCTTTTTCTGCGTTCGTTCTCTCATTCCTGCAGATCAGCGGATGGGGTCAGGAAGACGTAATACGTTACGTCATGGTTTATACATTGGTTAATATATGTGTAACGTCCTGATACATGCAACTTCATCATGATTTGTAACGTCCTGATACATGCAACTTTATCATGATTTGTAACGTCCTGATACATGCAACTTTACCATAATTTGTAACGTCCTGATACATGCAACTTTATCATGATTTGTAACGTCCTGATACATGCAACTTTACCATGATTTGTAACGTCCTGATACATGCAACTTTATCATGATTTGTAACGTCCTGATACATGCAACTTTACCATGAATTGTAACGTCCTGATACATGCAACTTTATCATGATTTGTAACGTCCTGATACATGCAACTTCTTCATAATTTGTAACGTCCTGATACATGCAACTTTATCATGATTTGTAACGTCCTGATACATGCAACTTTATCATAATTTATAACGTCCTGATACATGCAACTTTATCATAATTTGTAACGTCCTGATACATGCAACTTCTTCATAATTTGTAACGTCCTGATACATGCAACTTTATCATGGTTTGTAAGTCACAATGACCATCTATGGTACAGAACAGGTAACGCGCCATTAAAACCTTCTTAGTCTCTTTGTACTTCGTGCATAACTGTTAACAGTGCTACTATTCTGTTTTCCTCTTTCGGACCTCGTCAATGCAAAGGATGAAACTGAGAAGTAAAGTACGTGCAGCGAGTATACACCATGTCTAACATAGATTCAACTCATTGTATGGGTGGTTATGTCTAACATAGATTCAACTCATTGTATGGGTGGTTATGTCTAACATAGATTCAACTCATTGTATGGGTGGTTATGTCTAACATAGATTCAACTCATTGTATGTGTGGTTATGTCTAACATAGATTCAACTCATTGTATGTGTGGTTATGTCTAACATAGATTCAACTCATTGTATGTGTGGTTATGTCTAACATAGATTCAACTCATTGTATGTGTGGTTATGTCTAACATAGATTCAACTCATTGTATGTGTGGTTATGTCTAACATAGATTCAACTCATTGTATGTGTGGTTATGTCTAACATAGATTCAACTCATTGTATGTGTGGTTATGTCTAACATAGATTCAACTCATTGTATGGGTGGTTATGTCTAACATAGATTCAACTCATTGTATGGGTGGTTATGTCTAACATAGATTCAACTCATTGTATGTGTGGTTATGTCTAACATAGATTCAACTCATTGTATGTGTGGTTATGTCTAACATAGATTCAACTCATTGTATGTGTGGTTATGTCTAACATAGATTCAACTCATTGTATGTGTGGTTATGTCTAACATAGATTCAACTCATTGTATGTGTGGTTATGTCTAACATAGATTCAACTCATTGTATGTGTGGTTATGTCTAACATAGATTCAACTCATTGTATGTGTGGTTATGTCTAACATAGATTCAACTCATTGTATGTGTGGTTATGTCTAACATAGATTCAACTCATTGTATGTGTGGTTATGTCTAACATAGATTCAACTCATTGTATGTGTGGTTATGTCTAACATAGATTCAACTCATTGTATGTGTGGTTATGTCTAACATAGATTCAACTCATTGTATGTGTGGTTATGTCTAACATAGATTCAACTCATTGTATGTGTGGTTATGTCTAACATAGATTCAACTCATTGTATGTGTGGTTATGTCTAACATAGATTCAACTCATTGTATGTGTGGTTATGTCTAACATAGATTCAACTCATTGTATGTGTGGTTATGTCTAACATAGATTCAACTCATTGTATGTGTGGTTATGTCTAACATAGATTCAACTCATTGTATGTGTGGTTATGTCTAACATAGATTCAACTCATTGTATGTGTGGTTATGTCTAACATAGATTCAACTCATTGTATGTGTGGTTATGTCTAACATAGATTCAACTCATTGTATGTGTGGTTATGTCTAACATAGATTCAACTCATTGTATGTGTGGTTATGTCTAACATAGATTCAACTCATTGTATGTGTGGTTATGTCTAACATAGATTCAACTCATTGTATGTGTGGTTATGTCTAACATAGATTCAACTCATTGTATGTGTGGTTATGTCTAACATAGATTCAACTCATTGTATGTGTGGTTATGTCTAACATAGATTCAACTCATTGTATGTGTGGTTATGTCTAACATAGATTCAACTCATTGTATGTGTGGTTATGTCTAACATAGATTCAACTCATTGTATGTGTGGTTATGTCTAACATAGATTCAACTCATTGTATGTGTGGTTATGTCTAACATAGATTCAACTCATTGTATGTGTGGTTATGTCTAACATAGATTCAACTCATTGTATGTGTGGTTATGTCTAACATAGATTCAACTCATTGTATGTGTGGTTATGTCTAACATAGATTCAACTCATTGTATGTGTGGTTATGTCTAACATAGATTCAACTCATTGTATGTGTGGTTATGTCTAACATAGATTCAACTCATTGTATGTGTGGTTATGTCTAACATAGATTCAACTCATTGTATGTGTGGTTATGTCTAACATAGATTCAACTCATTGTATGTGTGGTTATGTCTAACATAGATTCAACTCATTGTATGTGTGGTTATGTCTAACATAGATTCAACTCATTGTATGTGTGGTTATGTCTAACATAGATTCAACTCATTGTATGTGTGGTTATGTCTAACATAGATTCAACTCATTGTATGTGTGGTTATGTCTAACATAGATTCAACTCATTGTATGTGTGGTTATGTCTAACATAGATTCAACTCATTGTATGTGTGGTTATGTCTAACATAGATTCAACTCATTGTATGTGTGGTTATGTCTAACATAGATTCAACTCATTGTATGTGTGGTTATGTCTAACATAGATTCAACTCATTGTATGTGTGGTTATGTCTAACATAGATTCAACTCATTGTATGTGTGGTTATGTCTAACATAGATTCAACTCATTGTATGTGTGGTTATGTCTAACATAGATTCAACTCATTGTATGTGTGGTTATGTCTAACATAGATTCAACTCATTGTATGTGTGGTTATGTCTAACATAGATTCAACTCATTGTATGTGTGGTTATGTCTAACATAGATTCAACTCATTGTATGTGTGGTTATGTCTAACATAGATTCAACTCATTGTATGTGTGGTTATGTCTAACATAGATTCAACTCATTGTATGTGTGGTTATGTCTAACATAGATTCAACTCATTGTATGTGTGGTTATGTCTAACATAGATTCAACTCATTGTATGTGTGGTTATGTCTAACATAGATTCAACTCATTGTATGTGTGGTTATGTCTAACATAGATTCAACTCATTGTATGTGTGGTTATGTCTAACATAGATTCAACTCATTGTATGTGTGGTTATGTCTAACATAGATTCAACTCATTGTATGTGTGGTTATGTCTAACATAGATTCAACTCATTGTATGTGTGGTTATGTCTAACATAGATTCAACTCATTGTATGTGTGGTTATGTCTAACATAGATTCAACTCATTGTATGTGTGGTTATGTCTAACATAGATTCAACTCATTGTATGTGTGGTTATGTCTAACATAGATTCAACTCATTGTATGTGTGGTTATGTCTAACATAGATTCAACTCATTGTATGTGTGGTTATGTCTAACATAGATTCAACTCATTGTATGTGTGGTTATGTCTAACATAGATTCAACTCATTGTATGTGTGGTTATGTCTAACATAGATTCAACTCATTGTATGTGTGGTTATGTCTAACATAGATTCAACTCATTGTATGTGTGGTTATGTCTAACATAGATTCAACTCATTGTATGTGTGGTTATGTCTAACATAGATTCAACTCATTGTATGTGTGGTTATGTCTAACATAGATTCAACTCATTGTATGTGTGGTTATGTCTAACATAGATTCAACTCATTGTATGTGTGGTTATGTCTAACATAGATTCAACTCATTGTATGTGTGGTTATGTCTAACATAGATTCAACTCATTGTATGTGTGGTTATGTCTAACATAGATTCAACTCATTGTATGTGTGGTTATGTCTAACATAGATTCAACTCATTGTATGTGTGGTTATGTCTAACATAGATTCAACTCATTGTATGTGTGGTTATGTCTAACATAGATTCAACTCATTGTATGTGTGGTTATGTCTAACATAGATTCAACTCATTGTATGGGTGGTTATGTCTAACATAGATTCAACTCATTGTATGGGTGGTTATGTCTAACATAGATTCAACTCATTGTATGGGTGGTTATGTCTAACATAGATTCAACTCATTGTATGGGTGGTTATGTCTAACATAGATTCAACTCATTGTATGTGTGGTTATGTCTAACATAGATTCAACTCATTGTATGTGTGGTTATGTCTAACATAGATTCAACTCATTGTATGGGTGGTTATGTCTAACATAGATTCAACTCATTGTATGGGTGGTTATGTCTAACATAGATTCAACTCATTGTATGTGTGGTTATGTCTAACATAGATTCAACTCATTGTATGTGTGGTTATGTCTAACATAGATTCAACTCATTGTATGTGTGGTTATGTCTAACATAGATTCAACTCATTGTATGTGTGGTTATGTCTAACATAGATTCAACTCATTCTATGTGTGGTTATGTCTAACATAGATTCAACTCACTATGGTTGTGTGTGTGGTTATGTCTAACATAGATTCAACTCATTGTATGTGTGGTTATGTCTAACATAGATTCAACTCAGTGTATGTGTGGTTATGTCTAACATAGATTCAACTCATTGTATGTGTGGTTATGTCTAACATAGATTCAACTCATTGTATGTGTGGTTATGTCTAACATAGATTCAACTCATTGTATGTGTGGTTATGTCTAACATAGATTCAACTCATTGTATGTGTGGTTATGTCTAACATAGATTCAACTCATTGTATGTGTGGTTATGTCTAACATAGATTCAACTCATTGTATGGGTGGTTATGTCTAACATAGATTCAACTCATTGTATGTGTGGTTATGTCTAACATAGATTCAACTCATTGTATGGGTGGTTATGTCTAACATAGATTCAACTCATTGTATGTGTGGTTATGTCTAACATAGATTCAACTCATTGTATGTGTGGTTATGTCTAACATAGATTCAACTCATTGTATGTGTGGTTATGTCTAACATAGATTCAACTCATTGTATGTGTGGTTATGTCTAACATAGATTCAACTCATTGTATGTGTGGTTATGTCTAACATAGATTCAACTCATTGTATGTGTGGTTATGTCTAACATAGATTCAACTCATTGTATGTGTGGTTATGTCTAACATAGATTCAACTCATTGTATGTGTGGTTATGTCTAACATAGATTCAACTCATTGTATGTGTGGTTATGTCTAACATAGATTCAACTCATTGTATGTGTGGTTATGTCTAACATAGATTCAACTCATTGTATGTGTGGTTATGTCTAACATAGATTCAACTCATTGTATGTGTGGTTATGTCTAACATAGATTCAACTCATTGTATGTGTGGTTATGTCTAACATAGATTCAACTCATTGTATGTGTGGTTATGTCTAACATAGATTCAACTCATTGTATGTGTGGTTATGTCTAACATAGATTCAACTCATTGTATGTGTGGTTATGTCTAACATAGATTCAACTCATTGTATGTGTGGTTATGTCTAACATAGATTCAACTCATTGTATGTGTGGTTATGTCTAACATAGATTCAACTCATTGTATGTGTGGTTATGTCTAACATAGATTCAACTCATTGTATGTGTGGTTATGTCTAACATAGATTCAACTCATTGTATGTGTGGTTATGTCTAACATAGATTCAACTCATTGTATGTGTGGTTATGTCTAACATAGATTCAACTCATTGTATGTGTGGTTATGTCTAACATAGATTCAACTCATTGTATGTGTGGTTATGTCTAACATAGATTCAACTCATTGTATGTGTGGTTATGTTTAACATAGATTCAACTCATTGTATGTGTGGTTATGTCTAACATAGATTCAACTCATTGTATGTGTGGTTATGTTTAACATAGATTCAACTCATTGTATGTGTGGTTATGTCTAACATAGATTCAACTCATTGTATGGGTGGTTATGTCTAACATAGATTCAACTCATTGTATGGGTGGTTATGTCTAACATAGATTCAACTCATTGTATGGGTGGTTATGTCTAACATAGATTCAACTCATTGTATGTGTGGTTATGTCTAACATAGATTCAACTCATTGTATGTGTGGTTATGTCTAACATAGATTCAACTCATTGTATGTGTGGTTATGTCTAACATAGATTCAACTCATTGTATGTGTGGTTATGTCTAACATAGATTCAACTCATTGTATGGGTGGTTATGTCTAACATAGATTCAACTCATTGTATGTGTGGTTATGTCTAACATAGATTCAACTCATTGTATGTGTGGTTATGTCTAACATAGATTCAACTCATTGTATGTGTGGTTATGTCTAACATAGATTCAACTCATTGTATGTGTGGTTATGTCTAACATAGATTCAACTCATTGTATGTGTGGTTATGTTTAACATAGATTCAACTCATTGTATGT
>CM067319.1:18694635-18837135 GCA_034231615.1 Meghimatium bilineatum | reverse complement strand
CGCATTCAAGTATGATGTTCTCTGTAGTTTCAAACAGAATATCAATACCCTAAAAACTAGTTCTTTCCAGACAGTCCTACCCACACAGTTCTAGCTAGATAGTCCTATCAAAACAGTCCTACCCAGGAAGCCCTACCTAGAAAATCATACACAGTCCTACCCAGACAGTCCTACGAGACAGTCCTACACAAATAGTCCTACCCAGATAGTGAAGAATAATTTGTATCGCTGAGAGTTGGAGTCCTGGTTATGAAATATGTAACGCTGAGAGATGGAGTCCTGGTTATGAAATATGGAACGCTGAGAGATGGAGCCCTGTTTATGAAATATGTAACGCTGAGAGATGGAGTCCTGGTTATGCAATATGTAACGCTGAGAGATGGAGTCCTGGTTATGAAATATGGAACGCTGAGAGATGGAGTCCTGGTTATGAAATATGTAACGCTGAGAGATGGAGTCCTGGTTATGAAATATATAACGCTGAGAGATGGAGTCCTGGTTATGAAATATCTAACGCTGAGAGATGGAGTCCTGGTTATGAAATATCTAACGCTGAGAGTTGGAGTCCTGGTTATAAAATAAAGCTTCGGAGAAACCACCGATTCGGAAGACGTGTTCCGTCAAATTGCGAGACGAATAGTTATCAACTGAACGGACCTGGTTCAAACCCAGTTGGCTGCCTTCTGATTCATCATACGTAGGGAGCAACAGCTTACTGCTCATAATTCCTGAGGACCTAAAAGACAACAAAAGAATATAATGTACTGAGACCGGTGCCAAACTCGTCTCCTACTGGGAATTGAACCCAAATCGCAGACAGTCTTCGCGCAAATGGACGTACGATAGTTGATTAGTTTTACAAACGCTGCATTGAATTGTCTACCTGTGTGACAGGTGATTGATTGTGAGTTCTCACAGGAGTTGAACATTCGATTTTAATGTCTCCACAAGGAAAGAAATGTACCCTTAATGGACAGAGAAATACATTCAAAAATGAATGCAGAATGGAAAGAGAAAGAAGTTAATGAAATAAACGCTGGGTGAAATAAAGAAAAAATTGAACTCTGGACAGAAGGAGAATGAAAGAGAAAAGATACAAATTATAAAAAGAGAGAGTAAGAGACAATGTGAGTGAAGGAAACATAGTTTATTATTAAATAGAGGAGAATGCTTGGAAAGTGATGTAGAGGTATAAGATGGTATAATAACAGTGATATAGAGGTATACCATGGTATAATAACAGTGATATAGAGGTATACCATGGTATAATAACAGTGAAGTAGAGGTATAAGATGGTATAATAACAGTGAAGTAGAGGTGTAAGATGGTATAATAACAGTGAAGCAGAATTGGAGAGATATGGGACTAGCAGTAAATACAATTGTTGATTGGTTATGAGCGTCATTGTACTCTGGGTAAACTAATAGGTGCTTAGACATTCCCAGCAGATGTCGAAACGTATACGCATGCGTATAGTTCCTGTTGCTTTCTGGTTAAACACGATCCTGTTGTAATCAAATAGAATTTACATAATATACAAGAGAGATCCAGTAGGAGTTTGAGAATTAACGCTGGAGAAGAAGAAGATTGGTTTACAGAAATATGATTATTGATTGGTCTATAGAAATATGACTATTTATTGGTCTATAGAAATATGATTATTGATTGGTATTTAGACATATGACTATTGATTGATCTATAGAAATATGATTATTGATTGGTCTATAGAAATATGACTATTTATTGGTCTATAGAAATATGATTATTGATTGGTATTTAGACATATGACTATTGATTGGTCTAAAGAAATATGACTATTGATTGGTCTATAAATATATGATGATTGATCTATAAATATATGATTATTGATTAGTCTATTGATATATGATTTAAAACAGCATGTAACAGGTTCTTATGAATAGACGTAATGAAAAAAGGTTATTCAGTGATATATAGAACCACTTCTGTCACATGGAAGTAAATCATGGACAATAAATACATAAACAAATAGGAAATAGAGGTCACAGATATATGGTTCTTTAGAAGAATGTTGAAAATCTCATCGATAGAAAGAAAAAAAACTTATGAGGTACTTCTTCTTCTGCGTTCGCTCTCATATAACCACAACGAATATTTCGTGTGATTTCCGCCGGGGAGCGGGAAGTACGTTGTGCTGCAAGTTCCACAGTAGAACTGTGATTATTTGCACCCCGGTTGGCCACTTGTGGTCAGGACGTCCGAGGTCCAGTACATCCATCTTCGTCATTCCTTTATTTCGGGTTTGGTCCATATATGAGGTACTAAAGGGGATTGAATTTCATGGACATAGACAAACTAATGGGCTACTCAGGGACATTGAATCCCCTGGACAGATAGGAAAACTAATGGGGTACTCAAGTAGATTGAATTCCCATGGACTGATAGAAAAACTAATGCAGTAGTAAAGGAGATTAAATCCCATGGACAGATAGAAAAAGTAATGAAGTACTAAGGAACATAGAATCCCATATACAGATAGAAAACTAATGAGATACTAAGGGGGATTGAATCACATGAACATCCAATAAGGGGGTCGGTGTTAACCTACCGCGTGGCTAAATTACTAGTACTAAAAATTATGTTCTGATTTTCTAATGAACATCTCAACCCTCTCTTGCCCACTACACCAATCTACGGACGTGAATGTAACAACATGCAAATAGGGTGGTACAGAGACTGATGGCAGGAAATAGAGAAGAGATGGATAACCTAATACCATGGCAAAGTCGACATTGAGCAGTGGAACTATACGCACTATAGAGAATAGAGTGTTGTGGAGATTAATTACCTCCAATGATATGCATCACGGAACACGATGCTGATGTTTGTTTAGATTCCGAAGAGTCACATCCAAACATGGACAACGACAGCACAAGACAAACGTAAACGTGTGACAGCTGAAATGGCATGCTTACGCAGGATCCTAGGAATATTGCTAAGAGACAGAGTGAGGAATGAGGACATTAGACAAATAACTGGCACCACGCCAATCTTGGAATATATTAAGAGACAACAGATCAAATCGTTTCATACATTAGAAGACTACCATCAGACGGCATACCACAGCAAGCTATGCTACACAGATACAGTAAAGGCAGACCTAGAGGCCGACCACGAAAACGATGGACTAACAAAATAAAAGATGCGACAAATTCCTCAATATACTCGGCACACACGAGAACCATCTCTAGAAAATTCTTCTACCACCTACGCTGAGAGGCAACAAAAGGTTTAGTGAATAGATAATTGGACAAAAGATTCGAATTCTCAGTGTTGTATCACACACATAACACTCCACCTCTCTGTACTGTGTCACACACAGAACACCCCGCCTCTCTGTACTGTGTCACACACATAACACTCTGCCTTTCAGCGTTGTGTCACACACAGAACACTTCACTTCTCAACGTTGTGTCACACACAGAACACTTCACCTCTCAGCGTTGTGTCACACACAGAACACTTCAACTCTCTGAACTGTGTCACACACAGAACACTCCGCCTCTCAGCGTTGTGTCACACACAGAACACTCCACCTCTCAGCGTTGTGTCACACACAGAACACTCCGCATCTCATCGTTGTATCACACACATAACTCTGTGCCTCTCAGCGTTGTGTCACATACATAACACTCCATCTCTCAGTGTTGTGCCACACACAGAAGACTCCACGTCTCTGTACTGTGTCACATACAGAACACTCCACCTCTCTATACTGTGTCACACACAGGAGACTCCACCTCTCTGTACTGTGTCACACACAGAAGACTCCACCTCTCTGTACTATGTCACACACAGAGCACTCCACCTCCCAGCGTTGTGTCACACACAGAAGACTCCATCTCTCTGTACTGTGTACACACAGAACACACCACCTCTCTGTACTGTGTCACACACAGAACACTCCACCCCTCTGTACTGTGTCACACACAGAAGACTCCACCTTTCTGTACTGTGTCACACACAGAAGACTCCACCTCTCTGTACTGTGTCACACACAGAACACTCCACCTCTCAGTATTGTGTGCCACACAGAAGACTCAACTTCTCAAGGTTGTGTAACGTAGAAGCGTCCTACTCAGAAAGGGTAAAACGTAATATTATAGAAGACGCGTGTATGACATCCACAGAGATAACCCTCACTATATAAACATGTCATCTACTATAGGAAAACTTAACTATATAGAAATGTCATCCATTAGGTTGTATTAAAAGATATACAGATAGAGAGAGAGAGGGGGGGGGAGAGAAATAGAGAGAGAGACAGAGAGAGAGACAGAGAGAGAGACAGAGAGTGAGAAAGAAACTTCTTCTAGGAATCCAACATTTGCTATTCTACTCAACTGCAATTGTTTTCAGAAGATGCTTTCCCCTCTCTGTTTCCGGTTTGTGTTGCGTTCTTTTCGTAGTATTTCCGGTTAGACCCTTTTAGCTCTGCGTGAGAATACATGACACCTGTCATACGCTCAGTCGCGAGATCAATTATCTGGTCCTCTAGACCTGGTTACAAGAACTCTGACCTTGTTCCTGGAAATGTTGGTCAAGAGAGTTGTATTCAAAATTGAACGAACAATTCCGTGTGTCAGTAATACTGAAGTTAAAATACGCGAGACCATATTTCATTGTGCGAAAGATGTCATATTCTTTATCTGCTATGTCAAAGATTAAATTTAATTTGGAAATGCAACACCAGTGTTAGAGTGAAAATTGAACTTTATAACTCACTAGTGTCTTCTATTGTGTTGTATGGTTGTGAGTGTTGGATATTCCCTGCAGAGATGGAGAGACGGTTACAGACGAATTCTGTGCACACCATATAGAGAATATAAGACAACTCTGTAGGTAAGAAAGAAAATAGAGACGTATACAGGTTCACAATAATCACTACTTTCAATAGTGAAACGTGGTGTCGTTTATATATGTGGGTTAGAATGTGTATGATGATTCCTTGTCAAAAATGATGCTACAATGAACTGTCGAGGGTAGACGAAACAGAGGGGCGAAACAGAAAATCATGGATAGACAACATCAAGGACTGGAGAGGTCGGGAATATTCCTCACCCATTGGCATAGCTGAAAATAGAATTTGAAGAACTCTGTCTTGATGCATCCTATGTGGTACTCACGGGAGCCTGACCTGTTATGGATTAAGTTTAAATCTACATACCAAAATCATGATATTTAATTTAAAAACATGGGAAGATATTGCTGATGTATGTATAAGAGACTTAGGAAATGAACAAAATATTACCCGAGTGTATATCTGTGTGTGTGTGTGTTGGTCCACCATAAATTATGATGACCATTTTTTTACATTCACTTTTGAAAATTCTGTTTGAATTATGTCCATGCCTAATAGTTCGTAGATGGCTAATAAGCCCTATTCGAGCTATAAATGTCCTTGTAAAATTTGGGCATGGAATGACTAATGTCGACGGATTTGGTTCTACCCGTGACTTTCTAGCTACTCTCCGCTGTTGAACTGCTCCATTTATATTCTTTTTACAAGATGATACGTTCTTTTTTACTGTCGAGCGCCATATAGATCTATTTTGTACATGCTTTTCCCATGTATCTTGATCTATTTAAAAGGATTTAAGTGAGATCTTTAACGAGTCTCTGTAGTGCTTCTTTTGGCCATCTTGAGATCGTGTACCCTTCTCCAGCACACCATAGAGAAGCATCTTTGGCAGGCGAAGATCTCATTAACCAAGTACAATATAAAATATATACATTTTAAAATAACTGTTAAAGAAGAATACTTCACAATACGTGACATCACAAGATCAGAAATGAAGTAATTTAGAGACGAACAGACGAAGAACTGATAGATACATGGATTAAGGAAATATGATGTAGATGGATTGGGCACACGTTAAAGGAAAAACCTATAGGTGGATTGGGCACAAGTTAAAACAAAGACCAGTAAAATAATTAATTAGATGAATAAATGAGCAGCGAAAAGCAGTAAACGGAAGGATTAGGAATACATAGAGAAGAGAGTCAATTAAAGTTGCAGCTCTGAATTGAAATATACGCTGTAATGTTTTGGCGTCAAGAACAGATACATTTCAAAATGATTATCGAAAAACCAGCGATTATCTTTCTGTAACTATAAAAAGTAAACAGGCCTTTATTCGGTACGTTTAATACTCCCTGTAACTCCACAACGGGAAAAATACAGTATGACAGTTTTTTAAAACTATCTTTATACTTGAAATAGCCGTGACTAATTTTGACATGCTGTTCCGTGTATATAAATATTGACCAACGGAAAACACGGGAATAATCGAGAAAAGGGAACGAATTAAGGCCTAATTAATTCAGAGAACTGGTCTTCTACTGTTGATTGGTTGTGGCTGAACAGTTTTACTTGCTGTGTCTATAGGCACATACCACTAGCTGAGCAGTTCTCGTTCTTGAGGGAACTTTGCCGTGACTTTCTTGGAATACTGCAGCTGATGGGCTGAATATCTCCCAGCTGTGTAAGCAAGGTCATCAGCATACTTCCTGCTAAGACCATGGCATGAGCTCGTCAAAAACTAAGTGGCTAACAGCCTTAGCGGCTTCTAACTATACACAATATATGGTGGAATTATTAGCGCTTACGTTATGTCTGCTCCCGATAGAATTCAGAAGTCAACTAGAAATTTGTGACTTGAAAGAGATTTTGTGATACTTACTTCAATTGCAAGGAGAGCAAGCAAAAAACAAAACAAAAACTAAGAAAAACCACATACAATTAGAAATATCGGATGTGTACAAAGTAACCGTGCACTTAGTTAAATTGATGGTGTCACTGCGTTATATGAATTGAACGGTATTTATTGCAGATATGTGCGGCAAGAGCAACAAAGAAATACACAATAGAAGTCGTAAAGAATACCAAGCCCCAGGGCAAACGACACCAGTATTCAGAAACAAAAATGTAGATTTAAACACCACAATAACACTATTCATAATGATTATTATGCCAACGTTATGCTATAATGTCAAACATGGACAACGACAACACAAGACAAATGTAAACTTGTGACGGCTGAAATGGCATGCTTACGCAGAATCCTCGGAATATCGCTAAAAGACAGTGATGATGAAATTAGACAAAAAACAGCCATCACCCCAATCTTGAACTATGTTAAGAGACAACAGATCAAATAGTTTTCACATATCAGCAGACTACCATCAGACAGCATACGACAGCAAGCTATGCTACACAGATACAGTGAAGTTTTCGTAAATCACAGGTTTTTAAAATGTTCCGCTAAGACACGACGGACTATCATTAAAACTATGGGGTTATAATGAACAAACAAGAAAACATACAAGTTACAATACACAAAACATTTTCAACGTTTAAACCAAAAGGTCTTTATCAAGGTAGTACAACAAAACATCAAAAGACGACGAATGGAAATTATCACAACACACAAAAACGTGTCCAACCGAAATATGGAATTGAGATTCCGGAGGACAGGAAGTACATAAAAAAACGTAAATATAGGTGATAACGAAAGAAACAAACAGATGACGTAAATGTCGAAACAAAATAAATAAAGACAAAGACCACACCAACCCAGTACTAGACAAAAGGGTGGTCGGAAGTAATTCCAAAAGGCTTGAGTGTACCCAACTCAAAAATAAGACGATTTTCTAGAGCGTTCCTGGATCTATAATCTGTGGTACAGGATCTTATCGTAGTGACCTGAATATCACGAGCACCATGATGGCCATCGCCGTTAAAGTGTGTGGCAACAGGAGTAGGTGTTCTGTGCGTGGTAGTATGAAGATGGCTACAAAAGCGGTGGATCAATCTTAAGCCGGTTTCCCATTTAAATGGAAAATACTCAATATTTAAATGGGAAATACTTCATTTACCCAAATGGGAAATGAAGACCAATAATCTTTGGAAACAAGATAAAGTGAAGGCAGACACAGAGGCCTACCTAGAACACGATGGACCACTGAAAGAAAACAGGCGACAAATTCCACAACATACCCAACACACAAGTGGGCCGTCTCCAGAAAACTCTACTACCCCTGTCGCTAAAAGGCAACAAAGGGTTTAGCGAATAGATAGATATATGGATATATCCACTAATGGAAGAGAAAAACTTTATAGGCTCAGTTCCCCCCTTTCAAATTTATATGTATATATATGTAAGAACAATCGTAATTACAACATTGCAGTGTGACCAATCATGCATGTCTCAAGTGGCGACTAAGGCGAATGGACATACGGTTAATTACATATAATGTAAACACGGGTTCACACACAACTTATTGTTCGTAACCACTTTTGGGGGTCACAAAGGGTTTTTAACCTAGGATCGCTTGCAAAAGCAATCAACAACCTGCATTATCAATGCTCACATTAAATATCACATTGCAGTCACTGATAGCTCGCGCACCAGCCCACTGATTTTTAACCTCAAATTTGAGATGCACTGCTGTAGAAGTTCAATGTGACCAAAAATACCTAGATGAAGTCGGATGCGTTTGATCAAAAGGCAGAGGTATCGCAGCCATGCTGTAAATTATGACACAACTCATTACGCTCTAAGAACTATTTCCCGCTAAGCCAGAAAAAATGTGAAATCAAACGAAGAAGAAGAACAAGAAGAAACGGAAGAGTTTTTCCATTAAGAAACCAAAGAATAATGAAATGTCTTTCGTGCGCGACATTTGAAAATGAAAATTGAGACCAAATCTCTACATGAAAAAAAACCGGGAAGTAGCTTGTCCGATCTGAGTCAATCCAAACGATTTGCTCCCGACATGAAACAAAATTATGTTTTAGATCTGGAGATTACGAATACCCGAGAAAAGATTGTTTAGTGTAAGTTTAAAAAAAATGTAATCACAAATATAACAAAATATTGTGTTAATATCTGAAGATGACAGGATTCGAATTTCATAATAAATGACATATTCTTTTTAAATAATTGTAGAGTCTTTCCGGGTTCGTGTACATCACGGAGGTCACGTCTATCACGAAGGTCGTGGTGAATAGATCACCTCTACTGTTAGATGTGTAAACACTCTGATATAACCACATTGGACGACGCCCACGATTAAAATTATGGTGAATCATAATATCAAGATATACAAAAATAGGCAGGTGTTACCAAAATAAAACATAAAACAACTTAACAACGAGAGACAGAGACAGACGACGTTTCGACTATAAAGCATTCATCAGCACAAACAAATGACCACAATAAAACAAATCTTACATGTAGATGGTAATATTTTCAAGTATAATTTTAACATGTTTCCTCGCAAACAATTAATAATAACAAGGACACACACAAGAAACACAGTAAACAAGTGATTGAAAATATACGATACGAAAATGGTCAAGTTCTCCAAGGGAACATGTATCATATCGGTATCAAAAGAAGCAGGATTCGTTTCCCGTGTCATCTTTTACCTGATAAAAAAGTGTGCGTTCCACATTCTACTAGTCATATTTATCTCTGATATGATGTGATCACGATCTCATGATGGCAGATCTCATGATGGCAGATCTCATGATGACAGATCTCATGATGGCAGATCTCATGATGGCAGATCTCATGATGACAGATCTCATGATGACAGATCTCATGATGGCAGATCTCATGATGGCAGATCTCATGATGACAGATCTCATGATGGCAGATCTCATGATGGCAGATCTCATGATGACAGATCTCATGATGACAGATCTCATGATGGCAGATCTCATGATGGCAGATCTCATGATGACAGATCTCATGATGACAGATCTCATGATGGCAGATCTCATGATGGCAGATCTCATGATGACAGATCTCATGATGACAGATCTCATGATGGCAGATCTCATGATGACAGATCTCATGATGACAGATCTCATGATGACAGATCCCATCATGGCAGATCTCATGATGACAGATCTCATGATGACAGATCTCATGATGACAGATCTCATGATGACAGATCTCATGATGGCAGATCTCATAATGACAGATCTCATGATGGCAGATCTCATGATGACAGATCTCATGATGACAGATCCCATGATGGCAGATATCATGATGGCAGATCTCATGATGACAGATCTCATGATGGCAGATCTCATGATGACAGATCTCATGATGACAGATCTCATGATGACAGATGTCATGATGACAGATCTCATGATGACAGATCTCATGATGACAGATCTCATGATGGCAGATCTCACGATGACAGATCTCATGCTGGCAGATCTCATGATGGCAGACCTCATGATGACAGATCTCATGATGGCAGATCTCATGATGGCAGATCTCATGATGGCAGATCTCATGATGACAGATCTCATGATGACAGATGTCATGATGACAGATCTCTTGATGACAGATCTCATGATAGCAGATCTCATGATGGCAGATATCAAAATGGCAGATCTCATGATGACAGACCTCATGATGACAGATCTCATGATGGCATCATCTCATTATGGCAGATCTCATGATGGCAGACCTCATGATGGCAGATCTCATGATGGCAGATCTCATGATGGCAGATCTCATGATGACAGATCTCATGATGACAGATGTCATGATGACAGATCTCCTGATGACAGATCTCATGATGGCAGATCTCATGATGGCAGATATCAAAATGGCAGATTTCATGATGACAGACCTCATGATGACAGATCTCATGATGGCATCATCTCATTATGGCAGATCTCATGATGACAGATCTCATGATGACAGATCTCATGATTACAGATGTCATGATGACAGATCTCATGATGACAGATCTCATGATGGCAGATCTCGTGATGGCAGATATCAAAATGGCAGATCTCATGATGACAGACCTCATGATGACAGATCTCATGATGGCATCATCTCATTATGGCAGATCTCATGATGACAGATCTCATGATGACAAATCTCATGATGACAGATCTCATGATGACAGACCTCATGATGACAGATCTCATGATGGCATCATCTCATTATGGCAGATCTCATGATGACAGATCTCATGATGACAGATCTCATGATGACAGATCTCATGATGACAGATCTCATGATGGCAGATCTCATGATGACAGATCTCATGATGACAGATCTCATGATGGCAGATATCAAAATGGCAGATCTCATGATGACAGATCTCATGATGACAGATCTCATAATGGCAGATCTCATGATGGCAGATATCAAAATGGCAGATCTCATGATGACAGATCTCATGATGACAGATCTCATGATGACAGATCTCATGATGGCAGATCTCATAATGGCAGATCTGGGAATGCCTGTTGTATGATAAACCGTGACATTTGCCAGTATAAGAGCTCTGTAGAGACTTAATGAGCAATTCATTTGTTATTTATTTGATCATTGTCGTGATTTTCAAATCACTATTTCTTGGTCACTATATCTTTACTTGAAGTCGCATACCAATCATAACTAAAATGCGACTCTAAGTATATAAATAGTGATTAACGAAAACACAACAATAATAAACAATTTAACGAAAGTAGTCCTAATTGATTTTATACAGAGGTCTTATAGTACAGTCTAAGGTCACGGATAAACCCTCTCCTATTCATAGAGAGAATATACGGTTAAAAAAAAGAAACAAAAGATTTTTGGAGTTACTTTTATAAAAGATATTCGCTAATTGAACATCGTTCAACCTGCCAACTGTTTCCACTTGGTCTTTAACTTATCGTGGTTACCTGAATTGTACTCACCTCATTATTCGTGAGTTAATGAAAGGGGTAAAGGTCAAAACAACTTTTTTGACAATAATTTGTGACAGATTAATGAAAATCCCGTCAAACTTTCTGACCATATTATTGAATGCTTATAAAATATTGACAATCCTAGAATAAATTCAGTTGAAAATTTAATGCACAAGTATGTTTAATCTCACTACAGAACAATGATACATATTCATTGGATGCTTACAGACTGGACAATCACAGAGTTTAGTGACCAGACAATTTAATGTGGTTAGAGACACCGCCAGTCGCCTTTGGAGGCGATTTGAACGAATTGGTTAAGTGGCAAACTGGCAGTGCAGTAGAAGATACAGAGTCACAATTTCTGCCAAAGACCGCTTCATATGGATGAGTTTTCTCAGGAATTGATTTGTATCTGTGTCCTACACCGTCCAGTCAATGCCAGCAGCTCGTCAAATTTCAAATCATACGGTCAGGAATCGGCTGCATGACGATGGTCATTGTGCCAGAAGACCCTACTGAGGTCCTGTTCTTACAGACCGGCATCGTCAGAACCGACTGCAGTGGATGAACCAGCATCGTCAATGGACCGATCAATGGGAATGACTAGAGACGAGTTTGGTTTAATTAAAGTCTGAAAGTGTCTTCGTGCCAAGATTGAAACATTAATTCCGTAAAATAAAATTTTGACACACGTTACAAATAATGTAGTGTTAATTTAAAAAAAAAAAAAACACAATGTTTATGTATAGGGGGCCGCGTAACACAGTGGTTATCGCAATGACGTCGGATATGAGTGGTCCTGGGTTCATTCTCCAGTTGAAGCGGAATTGTTTTTCAGATCGCAACGGCTCCCGGTTCGACCCAGCCCTAATTGGGTACCGGGTTAATCCGGGAAGTAAAGACTGCGAGGGAGAGGAGATGGCTGCCGCCCTCATATAGCAGAGCCACTGAAATGTGAGATCGCTAACATCTTACACCCGTACCTCATTAATAAATGCTATGGGTTAACTTTACTTATATATATATATATATATATATATATATATATATATATATATATATATATATATATATATATATATATATATATATATATATATATAAGATGTTTCGACATTTGATATGCGTACATCCAATCACATGAAGGAAGATCAATCAGACATTTGTTCGCTGTATTCATAGTGAGTGATGGCGTAATTATTTTATGATCAGTGATCAGCTGCCATCAATTTCTGAACAGGCAAGATACATAATTGAAATTAAACATGGTGACTAGCCACATTCCCTTTATCACAGAGCCGGGCTTGTTTCTGTAAATATACTCAAAAGAACAAGGAGAGACACACATTCTATATTATTTGTATTATTTATATTATTTAGTTTTTAAATGTGCGCGTGCACTTAAGCCCCTATATCCCTCACGATTTCCTTGTCTTCCTCAGATCTACGAGTAATAATCTCACCAAGATCAAAATGTCTGTGCCTTCTGGGATCCATAAAACCATTGGAGATTAAATGAGTATTGATGTATAGTTATTTCATCATTTTATCTGAATGTTGTTTGTGTTTGTGAAGAATCGAGTAGAAAAATATGTTTGCGACCGTCCAGAAAATAAACTATTTCAAGCAGCGAGATTAAAATGACAATCGTAAGACATTATGTCTTGTTGCTGGGAGACAGATGTTATAGAGATACAATCGTGTAGCTTTAGGCATGTCATCCAGTGGCCATTTCGTTCTGCAGGTAGGAGATGTATGCTTTCTGTTATATTGCTAAGTAGCAGCCTTAAGTTGTTACGTGTTTTATCTGATAAATTAGATACAATAGACGCCCGTGTGTTGCCGGGGCTCGAAATGGGAGTAAAGAATAGCAACACTGTTTACCTTCCATGCATGTTGTAAAAGGCGGCTAAGGAGGTTATGGGATGGAATTGGCTGTTCCAACCCATACAGGGTCAGTGACCCAAAGCATGCTGAAGTCGGATGTGTCAGACCGAAAGGCACAGATATCGCAGCAATGCTGTAAACCATGACACAACGCATTCTGTTATCTGGACTACATCCTGCCAATCTGCAGGAGTTTGAGAACGAACGCAGAAGAAGAAGAAGAAGATACAATAGAGGAAATTTAAAAATGGAGTCTTATTGTCTAAGCTCTATGGTCATGGAGTAGAACTCAACTTACCCATTTAGCAGGAAGACAATGCCATCCCCAAGCAAGGAAGAAAGGAACAAACAATCATTTTCATCTTCAGAACAGGTTGCATACTTAAACGCCACATGTATAGGAGATTTAGAGTTGAGGTCACCAATATGTATCCTTGTGGGCAACGTACAGAACATACAAAAGATATTTTACAGAACTGCCCACTGTACAATGTCACACGAAGAAAAATAGCTGAAACAGATGTAACGAACAAGCTCTATGGTCCTGTCACTGGGCTGATGACCACAGTACATTTTTTTTCGAAGAAATCAATACCAAGCAGTTTTAGGCTCCAACAGGAGAATAAGAACGAAGGATTTCCAGAATACTATGTACAGCTAAAACAAAGATGATGATGTTGTTGTTGTATCGATCCTCCAGGAATTACGAGCGATTAACTCTTACTTACTATGTGCAATGGAGTTCTTTCTCCAGAGCTTTATTTGACACACAGAAGACTAACTCTCAGCAGTGTACAACGCTTTAAGAAGTCTCCTACTGAGAGGAGGTAAATTCTAGGAAGTTTTCTGACTTTTTTACCTTTCCATAACTTGCATAGTTGGAATCATTGGCTACAACTTTTCTGCCAATCATCCACGTCAGGTATTCTTAGCAACATAGCGAATGTTGGCTAATGATGGAGCAGCTAGCTATGCATACCCCACCATCCAAGGCAGCTCAGATCTCGAATTATTCAGGGCCTGTATAACATGTTAGCCTGATCTGGGGTTTCCCAGGGAATTGCCACGTCATGAACAGAATTGCTTTACACCACATTCAATGTCCCACCTGTTCATATCATGGACACTACGTACACATTGTTAGCTTGGTCAATCCATAGTCAGGGTTGCTACTCATTTAACTCATTCAGCGTATGTACAACACAGGGTTCTCTGAATGTTGTACAACACAGGGTTCTCTGAATGTTGTACAACACAGGGTTCTCTGAATGTTGTACAACACAGAGAAATGTAATTGTACAAATAAAATGCTGTGGGACTTCCACAATTGAAGAACCTCAATGTGCTGACATGTCATCTAATGAAAGTTGAATATTGCATAAATGTTGATCCGTTAGTTAAATCTTCAAACACTTCAGCATAATTGTCCTGCTGGAAATATTGTCTGGTCATTGTCTTGCTACAAGAGGAATTATCATATTAAGAACAGCGCGAGTCTGAGACCAAATGATAAGGAATTAAAAAATAGAAAACATTAAAAAAAAATTAAATAAACAAACACACACACAATAATAATAATAAAATAATAATAATAATAACAATAATAATAATATTAATAATAATAATATTAATAGCAGTAGTAATAATTTGAATGCTTCAGCACACATAGTTCTCCAGTGATTTCTATCGTCAACGATGTGTACGAGTGAGGAAAGAAAATATCCTGTTTCGTTCTTGATGTTGTCTGTCCATACTTTTATTTGTCTTCATCTGCCTCTTGCGTCTATTTCGTTACTATTAAAAATATTAATAGTAGAAATAATAATATTACTAATATTACCAATAGTAGTAGTAGTAGTAGTAGTAGTAGTAGCAATAATAATAATAATAATAATAATCATAACAATAGGAATAATAGTAGCAACAACAATAATAATAATAATAATAATAACAATAGGAATAATAGTAGTAACAATAATAGTAATAATAACATTAGGAATAATAGTAGCAACAACAATAGTAATAATAGCAATAAGAATAATAGTAGCAACAACAATAGTAATAATAACAATATGAATAATAGTAGCAACAACAATAGTAATAATAACAATAGGAATAAAAGTAGCAATAATAATAATAATAATAGTAATAATAACAATAGGAATAATAGTAGCATCAATAATAGTAATAATAACAATAGGTATAATAGTAGAAACAATAATAGTAATAATAATAATAGGAATAATAGTAGCAACAATAGTAGCAATAATAACAATAGGAATAATAGAGGCAACAATCATTTTAAGTTGTATAATGATAATACAATCCATAACTCGTCAGAGTGGTAGGTGTGCTACATCGGGGTCCTCATAAAACATATTCCCAACCCTCTCAAACACTCTGTCCTCATTCGGATGAGTGTAGAAAAAGCAATCCCGGATCGTTCCTTGGTGTTGTCAATACAGAATTTACTTATTCCCCATCGTCTTCTTTTTCATAGAAATAACACACTGCAGGTATTGCATAAATATACAGTAAATGTAACACATCGAACATCTTCTTAGAATGAATCATAACCAACTACTGATTACAGCGCATAATAAATATGATTTATCTATCATGTAAACGGAAAAGGTTGTGGAAGTACCACGTTGGATGCATTAAAACACAGAAACCTCCAGCAATTTCTATATGTAACGATGTGGACGGGTGAAGAAAAATATTGTCCTGTTCCGTCCTCGACTTTGTCTGTCCATGCTTTTCTTTGTCCTTATCTGCCTCTTGCACCTACGACGGTTCCCTGAGATATTGTTTCTACAAGGAATCATGTCTGCATAAATGTACAAACTACGCAAGTTTTCGTCGTTTCACTATTGAAAGCAATGGTTCTTGTGGACCATATGTACATGGGCATGTATACATCATTACTTTGTTTCGTATGCACACATTTGTTTTATGTTCCCTATAGGAGATTCAAAAATGATGGAGCACAATGTAAAGCATGGGGTTTCCACCATATCTCATATCGCTCATTAAAATACTTTATCAGGAGCAGCAGGGTTCTATCGGCCTCGAGGAAGAAAACGCTAACTGGTTTGAGATCCAAAATGGAGTCAGACATTGATTCATCATCTTACCAAACCTGTTCAACATATACGCAGAAAACATCATGCCAAATATACGAGAAAACGCATATTACGAACAGTTTCAACATCTTAATATCGGAGAACATGAGATTCCAGAGATTATTTGTGAAGATAACACAACCCTAAATATCAAGGAGCATCACGGGTTTAGAAAACATAATTTATTGTTTTTATTTTCAGTTATATTGCAGGGGTGGACTAAGGAAATTTGGGAATCAATTGGCAACCTTTCATCTGTGAACA
Source organism: Meghimatium bilineatum (assembly GCA_034231615.1). NCBI lineage: Eukaryota > Metazoa > Mollusca > Gastropoda > Stylommatophora > Philomycidae > Meghimatium > Meghimatium bilineatum. The sequence continues at coordinate 18,820,101 of CM067319.1, read as the reverse complement.
AATCAATGCTACTGCATGACTTTCCCCGACTTCTTATTTTTGTCTTCTGTCAAATGTTTCCCTGTGGATGAGGAAAAGATGCACGCCAGCGGACTTTGCATCGTTGTCCTTTATGGCAGACTCCAAGGTGTCGGGGAATGCCCGATGTGCCATCACTGCAGATGGATTAACAGATCTGACGGAAGATTGATGATCTAGTTGACCCCAGAAGTATAAGCGGCTCTCCTGTCAGGAGGTTATAATCATGACATACTGCCTTACTGGAAAGCCTTCCTCCGGGAACAAAAGCATGCATCCTTAACCTCCTTGCATGCCTAACCCGACCATGATTGTGACACAACAAACCGTATACGTTTCTTCTTCTTCTTCTTCTGTGTTCGTTCTCAAACTCATGCAGATTAGAAGGATGTAGTCCGGAGAACGGAATGAGTTGTGTCACGTTTTACAGCATTGCTGCGATATCTGCACCTTTCGACCTGACATATCCGACTTCAGCATGCTTTGGGTCACTGACCCTGTTTGGGATGGGACAGCCAACTCCATCCCATAACCTCCTTCGTCGCCTTTTACGACATGCATGGAAGGTAAACAGTGTTGCTATTCTTTGCTCCCCTTTCGGGCCCGGCAACACACGGGCGTTATACGTTTCAGTGTTACCTCGGGTACTCAACTGAGGTGGACCTTCGCTTTTGCTAGACAAAGGCTACACGCTGTTAAGAGCTACCTGCTCAAAGCTAAAGGGATTACACCATCATCATCATCATCATCATCATCATCTCCACCATCATCATCATCATCTTCCTCCTCCTCAACATCATCATCATCATCATCATCATCATCTTCCTCATCCTCAACATCATCACCATCATCATCATCACCATCATCATCATCATCATCATCATCATCTCCACCATCAACATCATCATCTTCCTCCTCCTCAACATCATCATCATCATCATCATCATCATCTTCCTCCTCCTCAACATCATCATCAATGTACTTATTATAGTTTCAAGCATATTAACATTTTATTATTTTTACTTTTGTTGTCAATAGAAAAATCGATTGCCACAATTATTTACTTGCGAGTTGTGGCCGAGAGGTTACAGCGATGATCTCACACGTGTGAGGTTTATGGTTCGAAGCCCTCGAAAGGACTGGTTTATTTTCTGTTGGAGCCTAAATTTAATAACAAATCTACCGTGAGCATGACATGGCGATAGCAAGGGCATACGGCCTTTATCACCCAAACCACTCGCAAACTCCATTCAAGTCACTAACGGGAAAACTGCAGTATTGATATAATTGACGTATTTTTTAATTTGTGAAACCGTTAAAGGAGAGAAGGGGTTTTACCGTATTTGTTTACTAGTTTTACTATCCCCGTCCTATGTGGTGGTTTATCTTGAGAACACATATTTTCATTTATTTTCTGGGAACTCACCGCCCCAAAAATATAAATTTTAAATAGTTAACACGGAAGCAAGGAAGAACGAGGAAATAACACAAAATGGAAGTGCATTGCACTGTAATGAGATATTGGAAATGACACAAAGAAAATTGGAATCACAATAAGTGATTAGGGAAGACGCACACAAGATGTAATGTGTTGTATAAATGAAGGCGATGATGCTTTCACCACATGACGAACAGGGTTGACAGTTTCCTCCTTATAATTATCTATCCTTTCCGCCTTTGTTACAGTTCCTTCATTAGGATAATAATCATTACTTCAGCTTAGAGATATTTTTTCTGTTGTATCATATTTACGTAGAGGCATAGCCGAGAAGGTTGATGAGGGGGTGCAACAATTTAGTAAATTGCTAGATTTTATATTTTTTAAACGTAAAGGAACTATGGGTATCCAACCCACAGCGCATGCTTCACTGGTGACGTATTGCATGATTATAAATGTCGCATACACCAGTGCTAATAATCTCAAAAAATATATAATTACCAAAAAAATCGGAGAAATTAAAAAAATCAGATTGTGGGCCCATGAGCTACACACAAAGTGATGACACTGAATAAATAAATATGTGTTGCAAATACTTCTGCTAATAGAAAGATGATAAAAAAACAACAATTATAATAAAATGAATAAGTACGAACACGGATATCTACGTTTCGATAAATGATCTTCGTGAATACATAAAATATACTAATTTTAAACATCTTTAAAAGAAGTAATAAACTGTTAATGCAGCGTCATGGAGAAGGACTGACAGGAATTGAACAATTTGTCTACGTAACTTTACGATGCTGAATTTCGTACTGGTAGGCACACCATTGTTCTTGAAAATATTGCATACATTGTTTTTCTTCTTTCGTGCACATTCTCAATCTCCCGCTGGTTCTCTCCTGTAGCAGCAGGACCATGGTCCTACTAGATTTCCAGCAGGATGTAGTCTAGAGAATGCAAATGCGTTTTGTCACCGTTTAATTTTGCGATAATGGCCCGACACATCCGACTTCAATTTACGGTCCAAATTCCACTAGTCAGATTCACGGACTGTTTAATTATGTTTTTAAAAGGCTTTTCAATTATTTTTTCTGTATTTGCTTTATCTTATTATTACACGTTCTTTCAGACGAAGATATGTGATCGAAACGTCAACAACCAATTTCGTCTTTATTTATTTTATTTTAATTGTTGTTATCTTTTTATTGGTGGTGGTAGGTATTTGTAGCACATATTTACTTGTTAACTATTATCTATCAAAAATAAAGACTTGTCATATAAAACGTATTAACTATTAATGAAGGTGAAGGAATTCAACATTAACATAATCAAGGAAATATAGATTATATAACAATTGTACACACCAACTACCCTCTGCTGACGATCAGTGGCTACTCCACAGTTCAGATGAAAAACTACAAGATCACATAAACCTACTAAAAGAAAGCTATCTGAATCACAATATGAATATGGACATAGAAAACAAAGAAGTAATAATATAAATGGGCAGAGAGCCCATTTACAATCAACATAAAGATAAAATGCTCAATTTCTGAAACAAGTATAGGAATTTAAATATCTAGGGAGAATTTTTACAGCCGACGGAAGAATGGGAAGATAGATCGAGACAAGAATTGAAAAAGACAACTACGTGAATTATGAGATTACACTAATTTAGAAACACAAATCTACCCCAGTGGAAACCAAAAGACAAATAATAAATTAAATATTCATACCAAAATTGTGTCAGACATGGACATTAACAAAAGAACAAGAGAGAAAGCGTACTACATGTGAAATGAGATGTCTAAGAAAAGCAGCAAAGAGAACAGGAAGAGATCATATGAGGAATGAAGAGATTACAAGAACTGTTGGAACAACATCTGTGGTCAAATATATTGAACAAATAGAGACTGAAATGGTTCGGCCACTTGATGAAAATGAATCCTTATTGGCCAGCGGCAAGAGCATGCAACATGAAAATAGAAACAGCAAGATACAGAGGACGACCAAGAAAAATGTGGATTGAAGCAGTTACAGATATTCCGAGACCGTATAATATTACTGTATATCAAGCGACCAAACGTGCCACGGCCCGAAAACCGATCGACACTCAATTCTACGACGCCTCACAGCATAAGCAGAGAAACTACAATAGATAGACATATTTCCAATTTAATGTATTTAAAAAAAAATAAACTCATGTGGATATATTGATCAGCGGATTAGAGCATGGAAAATTAACCATATTTGAACTAGAACTTGAAAATGGCACATTTGAACTAGAACTTGAATATTTGGCACATTTGAACTAGAACTTGAAAATTTGGCACATTTGAACTAGAACTTGAAAATTTGGCACATTTGAACTAGAACTTGAAAATTTGGCACATTTGAACTAGAACTTGAAAATTTGGCACATTTGAACTAGAACTTGAAAATTTGGCACATTTGAACTAGAACTTGAAAATTTGGCACATTTGAGCGAGAGTATGCAACATTGTATGTCACGCAGAAGGTTGATCACCAATAGGCATCATTATCATAATCGTCATTATCATTATCATTAGCATCCTCATTATCACCGCCATTATCATCAGCACTTCATCACCATTGCTATCATCATTAACATCATCATCATCTCCCTCAAAAATATCATTATTATCATCATCATCATCATCATTATCTCCATCATCATCATCACCGTCATTATCATCAGCAGCAGCAAGAACATCATCATCGTTATCATCACCAGGACCAGTATCATCACCATCAGCATCATCATCACCATCATCATCACCATCATTATCACCATCAGCATCATTATCATCTTTTGACCTTTGATTGAATATCCAGATATTATTTTGTTATATGATCTTATTAGTATTTGGTTTGGCTTCATTCTCATAAGGTAACCGAACCATTTTACTTGCTGTCTTTCAATATGTTTAATTCATGATATTATACCAACTCTTTTCCTAATTTCTTCATTTCTTATTTTTATCTAGTTAGTAACCATTTCAGTTTTTCTTAGACACTTCATTTCACATGTAACGATTTTTCTTTTGCTGTTTGACCGTTAAATACCATACTTGACAATGATAGTTGATATAATATTTATAGTAGCAGTAATAGCAGTAGTCTATACGTCTATCTTCTTTACTTTCTCTTTTACCCTTTCCGGGTGTCGAGGGAGATACAATGTTCTTGTTCTCGTTTTCTGGCAGCTCCAGATATCATTTGGTGTTCGTGTAATGTCTCTTTAATGTTGTCGATCCAGTGTAATCTAGGTTTACCCCTGGCTCTTCTTTCTGCTTCTCCTCTCTTCATATGTAATTTATAAACTAATGAATCACACGGCATTCTTTCCAGATGACCAAACCATTGTATTTGTTGATTTTGTGTGTATTGTAGAAGTGATATGACACTCACTCTTTCTCTTATTATCTCTTTTCTAAAAGTAGTAGTAGTTGGTATAATAATAATAGTTGTAGTAATAGTAGTAGTAGCACACGCCGTTGCCAGTGACCGAAAAGGGAGAAAAGAATAGGAACAATTTACAGTGTCAATTCTGAGGTAAGATGTGTCAATTCTGAGGTACGATGTGTCAATGCTGAAGTAAGATGTGTCAATGCTGAAGTAAGATGTGTCAATGCTGAAGTAAGATGTGTCAATGCTGAAGTAAGATGTGTCAATGCTGAAGTAAGAGGTGTCAATGCTGAAGTAAGATGTGTCAATGCTGAAGTAAGATGTATCAATGCTGAAGTAAGATGTGTCAATGCTGAAGTAAGATGTGTCAATTCTGAGGTACGATGTGTCAATGCTGAAGTAAGATGTGTCAATTCTGAGGTACGATGTGTCAATGCTGAAGTAAGATGTGTCAATGCTGAAGTAAGATGTGTCAATGCTGAAGTAAGATGTGTCAATGCTGAAGTAAGATGTGTCAATGCTGAAGTAAGATGTGTCAATGCTGATGTAAGATGTGTCAATGCTGAAGTAAGATGTGTCAATGCTGAAGTAAGATGTGTCAATGCTGAAGTAAGATGTGTCAATGCTTTAGTAAGATGTGTCAATGCTGGAGTAAGATGTGTCAATGCTGAAGTAAGATGTGTCAATGCTGAAGTAAGATGTATCAATGCTGAAGTAAGATGTGTCAATGCTGAAGTAAGATGTGTCAATGCTGAAGTAAGATGTGTCAATGCTGAAGTAAGAGGTGTCAATGCTGAAGTAAGATGTGTCAATGCTGAAGTAAGATGTATCAATGCTGAAGTAAGATGTGTCAATGCTGAAGTAAGATGTGTCAATGCTGAAGTAAGATGCGTAAGATGTGTCAAGTCGAAAGATACAGATATCGTAGATGCGATGTAAACCATGTCACAGCACATTCCGTTTTCATGACTATATCCTGCTAATCTGCAGGAGTTTGAGAACGAACTCACCAGAAGAAGAAGTAGTAATAGTGGTAGTATTAGTATAGGTAGGAGTAGTAGTAGTAGAGGCACTAGTAGTTGTTTAGCATTAGGAGTTGTTTTAGTAAAGGTAGCAATAGCAATGTTAGCAATTGGAATTAGTAGTAATACTCGTAGTAGTTGTGCTAGTAGTAGTAGTAGCATTTGTAGTGGTAATGGTGGCAGCTATAGTAATGGTAGTTGTAGTATTAGTAGTTTTAGCCGTGTAAATATACTAGTAGTAGGTATAGTAGTGTTAGATGTAGTAATATTAGTTAAAGTAGTTGCAGTTGTAAAATTAGTAGTTGTAGTGGTGGTAGTTGTAGTATTATTAGTTGTAATGGTGGTAATTCTAGTTATAGTAGTAATTGTAGTAGTAGTAGTTGTAGTAGCAGCAGCAGTAGTAGTAGTAGTAGTAGTAGTAGTAGTAGCAGCAGCAGTAGTAGTAGTAGTAGTAGTAGTAGTATTAGTAGTAGTAGCAGCAGTAGCAGAAGCGGTACTATTGGATTAGTAGTGGTTGTAGTAATTCTGTAGTTAGTAGTGGTATCAATTGGAGTGGTAGCAGTAGTTAGTATTGGTAGTAGTAATAGTGATAGTAGTAGTGGCAATATTAGTAGTAGTAGTCGGCCGTGTGTTGCCTGGCAAAGAATAGCAACACTGTTTACCTTCCACGCATGTCGTAAAAGGCAACTAAGGAGGTTATGGGATGGAGTTAGCTGTCTCATCCCATATAGACTCAGTGACCCAAAGCCGTGATGAAGTCGAATGTGCTAGACCGAAAGGCGCAGATATCGCAGCAATGCTGTAAACCATGAAACAACGCATTCTGTTCTCCGGAATACATCCAGCTAATCTGCAGGAGTTTGAGAACGAACGTAGAAGAAGAAGAAGAAGAAGAAGAAGAAGTAATAGTAGTAGTAATAGTAGTGGTGGTGGTGATGGTTTTAGTAGGCGCTGTTTCGCGGTCCCACATAGATTCTGGAATTTATATATATATATATATATACATACACATACACGCACACACACGTTGAAGAACTTTTAGAAGTTCAGAGACCAAACAGTAACTAACAGGTTACGACTCGACCCACGGGTCTCCTAGCAACAAGGTTACGATGTCTAATTTCATTTCTGACTTTCTGTGAACGTTCACTCCCTCTTTCTCCGTCTGTCTCACTCTCCCTGGTTCCCTCTTTTATTATTTACTTCTCATCTTCAGCGCGCATTAGAGATCTTATAAAAGCAAGATGAAAATACCAATTCGAGTTTAGAACTGCGGAACGTCTGGTTTTCTCATACTAATTCAATCACCTACGTTATGAACTCAAGTGCCTGCTGTCGACCAAATTTATTTAATGTTTACAAGTCCTGATGTTACCATATAAGCCTGTCTGTCCACTGGTCCGCTTTATCTGTCTATATGTCTGGTGTATCTATCCGACATATGTTATTTATGTCTTTTGATATATTTGTCAGGTATGTAAGTTCGTCAGTCTGGTCTGTTTATCTGTCCCATATACCTATCTGATTTATTTGTTCATGGTTTGTCTTTCCGTCTAGCCTGTCCTTCCCTGTTCTGGTTGTTTTATATGTCTGCATGTTCTGTACGTACGTATGTTCGTCTGTTCTGTCCATCCAATTGTCTGACTGTGTCTGTTGTCCATCTTTCCGTCCGTCTTATCTGTCATCGTCTGTTTTGCTGGCGTGCCATTCTGTCACATCTATTTGTTCGCTTTTTCGTTTGTCTGATCTACACATCCATTGGTTTATAAGTATGGTATGTTCGTCCATCTCATCTGTCCTGGTCTGTCTATCCACCCTGTGAAGTCTGCCGTGCTGGTTTGTCTGTCTGATCTACTTGCACGTATTCTCGTCTGTTTTATTGTCACATCCATCTGTCTACCTGTATGTTTGATCGCTGGACACAAGGAAAACTGGACACAATGCAGACATGGAAATACGGTTTCAGGATTTTGAATACATGTGCTACAGACGTTCGTTAATAGTTAGTTACATACAACACAAGACACATATATTCATCCGTCACCAAATAAACAAGCTTTCGCTATTTAAAATATTGCAATGCATTCTTATTATTAATATCTAAACAAATTACAAACAAGTTAAAAATGAGAATTATAAAATGCTACATCTATTCTATATTAATGTATGGCTCAGAAACATGGACACTAAATAAACAATTAGAAGACAAAATTGATGCCTTTGAAAAGTGGGTATATAGAAGAATAGGGAGAACATCATGGAAAGAGAAGAAAACAAATAAAGAGGTGCTAAAGACACTTAATATGAAGAAAGAACTACTAAGAGAAATAAAGATCAGGCAAATAAAATACTTTGGACACATTAAAAGACATGACACTATATTGAAGACCTTACTTGAGGGTAAAGTCAAAGGGAAGCGAGCAAGAGGTAGGCAGAGATACAAGTGGGAGAGTAACATTACACGATGGACAGGTTACAGTCTAGCAGAGTGCACCACCAAGACAAGAGACAGGAGATGTTGGAGATACGTTGCAGCCAACCTTCGTTGCGGAGACGGCACTTGATGATGATGATGAATGCATTCTTGAAATACAGAGGAGTGAATGTGGTAAATACTATGACCACAATTTGCCAGAGTATATGGGACACAGAACAATAGCCCGCTGAATGGATGCAATCACTACTAATACCCATTCCCAAGAAAGGAAATTTGAAAGTGTGTAAGAATTACAGAGCCATTAGCCTTATAACGCACACCAGTAAAGTGATGCTAAAATTACTCCCGAACAAAGTAACGTGAAAGTCCGGAGAAGTAATTGCAGATGGCTTCAGAGCAAACAGAAGCATTGTTGAACAAATATTTAACATCAGAATATTAATTGAAAAACATATTCAGCACCAACCTGAACTATACCACAATTTCATAATCTTACAAAAAAAAACACAAGACCGTGTTGGCATAATGGTCTCTGGCACATACTGAGACAATTTAATTGTGACACCACAATCCTGGACATTGTTGAATCACTTTATAAAAATGCAGGTAGTTTTGTCTTATCAAACAATACAATTGGAGGGCACTTTAAAACAAATGTGGGAGTTCGACAAGGATGAACAATGTCTTCAGTATTTTTCAACATATACCTACAACACATCATAGAGCAGACATTTCATGATTACAATACGTCTATATCGATCGGAGGTCGCTCTATTTGCAATTTGCGCTTCCCTGCTGATATTGAGCTTATAGTTGTGTCCGAACAAAAAACGACACGCGTTGACAGCAAAGATGGAAAAAGTTAACCAGCAAGTATGGAATGAAAATCATCACAGAAAAGTTCAAGCTCTTGGTTAACAGCAGAGACACAGAAGCACATACACACATCATGATTACGAGTATACATCCTCGAATCTAACATGCATCGATGAAAAATTCAAAGAAGAATTAAAGATAAGGTTGGAGATGTCCTTCGCTGTTAAGTCAAGGCTAAACTTAATTTGTAAAAGCTTCAGTGTTAGAGTGAAAATCAAAGTTTATAACTCACTAGTGCTTTCTGTTGTGATCTACTGTTGTCTTCTTCTTCTTCTCGTTCGCAGTTTGACATGTCTACACAGAAAGTCCTGTTTTCTTAATAAATGCTGCTGTATTTGAAAGCTCCTCAGTGCTCCCATACATCTTTCTGTGGATATCCATCACTGTGGGCCAGTGTTCTTTCCTTAACTGGTTTAGTGTATTACAATCTTGCAGGATATGTTCAGTGGTCTGTGCTGCCTGCACACAAGAGCACAGTGGTGATGGGACCAATCTTAGCCCATTTAAGTGGCTGTTTACTCTGTTGTGTCCTGTTCTGAGGCGGAAGATAATAGCCTGCTCTGTCGAGATAGTGGTAATTGTCTTTTGGGTAGTCGACTTTCCTGATGGCTTTGATGAGGGTCTTCTTTTCTTGTTAGGTGATTTCTTGGTCTTTTTGTTCCTGTGTTGCTCCATCCTTTGCCAGTCTGTCTGTCTCTTCATTTCCTGGTATTCCACAGTGGGATGGTATCCACTGTAGTACTACCCTTCTTTGGATGCTCACTTCTCGCATGGCTTTCTTCAGGTCTGGCAGCCTATCGCTGTCAAGGGCTTGTAGGACGGACATAGCATCAGTAAGAAATACCCCCTGCTGCAATTGGCTTGTTGTGTTTTTAATTATTTCTGCAGCAATGTTTAAAGCCTGTACTTCTGCAGAGTAGTTGGAGCAGAATATTCCAGTTGGTGAACATGTGGATTAATTTTCTTTTTCTGGATATTTTATGTACACGCCAGCACCTCCAGTCTTCACTGCTCTGGTTGCGGATCCGTCGGTATATACTTGTATCCATGCTTCTCTGGGGTACATATCTTCAATCATGTAGCATACTATTGTTTTCTTTTGAAGATTATTCAGTTCTATCATAGTGTGGTAGTTGTTTATGGTGGTTCTGATAGTGAGATTTGGGTATTGCTCCCACGGAACTGGAAAAAGTGTTGGTGATATCTCGTTTGTTATGTCTGGTAGTTCTTCTTTATATTTTTTGTTTAGTCTTTTGGATCGGTGTATAGAAACTGCTCCTCTTTATTCTTCCACTGGCTAGGTCACTGTGTCTGGCCCTCATTGGATGTGCTGGCATGCTCTTGTACTTTTCTGCATGTACCATGGTCTTAGTGTCTCGCCTGTATGATAAGGGGGTGATGCCTGTATTTTTTCCCATTTCATTTATGGGAGAGGTCTTCATCGCACCTATGATAAGGCGAAGTGCTTGATTTTGTACTTTGATCAGAGCTTGTAGATGGGAGTTGGCTGCTGAAGTCCATGCTGCCGATCCATATTCTAGTACTGGTCTAATTGCACCAGTATATACCTTCTTTAAAGTTGCCTCATTGGTCCCCCAGTTTGTTCCTGCCAATTTCCTCAGGAAGGCAAGTTTCTTTCTTGCCTTTGCTTCTATTTTCTCAATGTGAGGCCTCCATGTCAGTCTCTTATCTAGCGTAGTGCCCAAGTACACAAGCTCGTCTTCTGTTTGAATATGTACATTTCCGAGTTTTATCTCTCCTGCTTTGTCTTTATTTGAGAATGTGAAGAGTGTTGTCGAAGACTTTTCAGCATTTATCTTTACCATCCATTTATCTGTCCATGCTGCTATGTTGTCTGCTACCTTTTGTATTTTTTTGTTGGCGATCTTTAGATGTTCTTCTACACACCACACCACCAAGTCATCAGCGTACATTGCAGCTCTTACACCTTGTGGCAATTCACAAATTATATCATTTATGAAGACAAGAAACAGATTTGGAGACAATGCTGAGCCTTGAGGAACTCCATGTTTTAGAAGAACTTTTTTGCTGTTGTATCCTTCCATGGTGACTCTTTCTTTCCTATTGTGTTGGAAGGAACGGATCAACTTGCTCATGTTGCCCACAATTCCGTTTCTTTGCAGCTTTATTTTCAGTCCATCTTTCCAGACATTGTCGAAAGCTTTTTGAAGATCTATCCATAGGGTGAAAATTTTTTCTTTTCTTGAAATGCATCTTCTATGATCTGGGACAGGAATGTTATTTGGTCTTATGTGCTGTTACACTCTCTAAACCCAGCTTGTTCTGGCACAAATAGCTTCTCTGATTCCAGGTAACACTTTAGTCTTCTGTTGATCATCCTTTCCATTGTCTTGCGGACACAACTCGTTAGACTTATTGGTCTATAACTGTCGGCCTTCTGTTTGTCCTTGATTTTTTTAAAAATAATAGGACACATAAACGCTTCGTTCCACGACTGTGGTACATTGCCTGTTTCCCAACTATAGTTGTATATCTGTAATAATTTGTACATTGCTGCCTGTCCTAAGTTCCTAATCATTTCATTGGTGACACTATCCGGTCCTGGTGATTTTCTATCCTTAATTTCCCTATAGATGCCTTTAATTCTTCTATCGTGAATAGTTTGGACATGACGTCTGGGCAGTTTGTGTTCTTATCATTGTTTATTTCTTGACGAATGCTTCGCTGTCTATATGTATTGATGGTAATTGTGCTTTCTTTTCTGTAAGATTCCGCAAGCTTGTCTGCTGCTTGTTTGCCACAGTGGAGTTTGCCTGAATCCTACAATGTAATTTTTTGTCGCTGGGTATTGCTATCATCATTTATTTGCTTGGTTAGTTTCCACATCTTTCTCCCTTCCTTTTCAAAATTTTGTTTTCGAGTTTTTTCACTCCAGCTTCTTCTCTGTGTTTCTATCTTTTTTTCCAGTGAACTCTGCTTTGGTTTTTTGTAGAGCGATCTGATTCTGTTGTGATAGTTGCGTCTCTGCCATATTACGTGTTTCAGTCAGTTCTTCCTGTAGTTTTTGGAGTGTATTGGTCCAATATGTTACATAATTTTTCCTTGCTCCTCTTGGTATTGTCTCCTTAGCTGCCTGAAGTATTCCTTTATTAAACTCCATGATAATAGTGTTGATGTCTCTGCCTGTTAATTTTATGTCTTTTGTAAGTAGGTTTGCTCTATGTTTATATATGTGCCAGTTTGCTTTCTTGTAGTTCCATCTTGGCTTAGTTGGTCTTGTAATTGTTGATTTCTTCACTTGGATGATAACTGGACGGTGATCACTGCCACCAAGTTGTTCGCATATTGTTCTTTCCATTATTTCAGCCAGTTCTGAGGTGCAGAACGCCAGGTCTGGGGTTGAGGTGCTATACCATCTTCTTGAGTAGAAAGTTGCTGGATCCTGTGGATTGTTCAGGAGGATTAGGTTGTTATCATCTTGCCAACTTTCTATCTCTTCTCCCCTTCTGTCTAAATTGTGATATCCCCAGCTTTGGGAATGGCTGTTAGTCTACTACTACCAGAAAGTGTTTGTACGGGATGTTAATACTGGTCATGTTTAGTGGGATGTCATTTGGGCAGTAGAAATTTAGTATGTCCAGTTCAAGGGAGTTGTCTTTTATATGAATGATCTGGTATTCTGCGCCTTTCTCTTGTGTTTTCGTTTCTATGGCGTTGATGTTATCCTTGACCAGAATTAGTATGCCGTCTTTCCTCCGATCTTTTCTGTCTACTCTGAAGCAGTGGTACCCTCGTATTTATCTACTGTTGTGAGAGCTGGACACTCACCGTGTACATGGAGAAACGATTATATACTTTCAAATACAAATGTTACAGATGTATTTAATATAGAGAGCATAAGAAATGTACACGTAAGAAATAAAATAGAGATGTATACATGTCTACAAGAATCAATTCCTTCAATAGTGAAACAAAGAAAACTAGCATGGTGTGGATATGTATGACGACATGATTCCTTGTAAAAAAAAACAATATTGCAGAGAACCGTCGAAGGTGGAAGAAGCAGAAGAGAACAAATAAAAGCAGAGAATACTTTTATCAAACACCCCCCCCCCAATCAACAACTGTCAAACGTATCAGATCCCCCTCCCCACTACACTTATAATTGATGTATTTTATTGATAAGTCCCTATATAGTATGCTATTGGCAAACTATGTCTCACCCACAACATAACAGATGGTGAGTCTACGAATCGAGCAGACATAACAGATGGTCAGCTTATGGATCGAGCAGACATACTCAATGTACATAACGACATGTCTGGTGTGTGAAAAGGATAATCAACATACCTGACACTTAATATTGCAGTCTCTCATTTATCCCATTTACCACCACACAGACACTGATAAAATCTTGTTTACAACCCTGGAATTATTATCTCCTTGTACACTCCTAACCTGACATTCACACATACACTGACAAAAGCTAGTCTACAACCCTGGAATTAGTATTTCATCCAACACTTCTAGCCTGAAATTCCAATAATTTCATAAAAGATTTAGCATTGTTCATGTACGAAGTTTAAATTTCCCGAATGACGTGAAAAATTCTCCTATCTAATGGGAAAATGTCCCTTAGTTTCCGAAGAATACCGTGACCGTCTGCATTCTATCAGTGTCTGCCAATCAGCATCATTTTCTATTCCAATAGTTTCAGACAGAGAGTAGTGTGAGAAATAAAAACATGTTAGATGCTAAAACATATGTTGTTTGTTTATAATTTAAGAGGTATAGCTGAACGCAAATACGTGTGGTTAAGAGTTTTGTCCTACTGGAAATGGCTGATAACTGACATGGATGATTACTAAAATGGATGATAACTAAAATAACTTGTGTGAAAATTATGAGTGTTAAATTTGGATATTCGAAAATGAATAACAGTGACCGAAAAGTCATTATTACGGTAAATATTAAAACGAGCACTCTAAAAATAATAATTATAACTTATTATCATTGTCATTATAGCATTATAGAAAAAAATGATCATGTACATTATCATAAGTATCATGTAAATTATCATAAGTATCACGTACATTATCATGTATCATGTAAATTATCATAAGTATCACGTACATTATCATAAGTATCATGTAAATTATCATAAGTATCATGCACATTATCCTAACTATCATGTACATTATCATACGTATCATTTACATTATCATAAGTATCACCATCAGGACCGTAGATGTGATCTCGTAAAGTGTTGTAAGTATTGTGTGTTAAGTATATCACATTTGTTATGTTTGTAGTTAGTATTGTGTGTTAAGTATATCACATTTGTTATGTTTGTAGTTAGTATTGTGTGTTAAGTATATCACATTTGTTATGTTTGTAGTTAGTATTGTGTGTTAAGTATATCACATTTGTTATGTTTGTAGTTAGTATTGTGTGTTAAGTATATCACATTTGTTATGTTTGTAGTTAGTATTGTGTGTTAAGTATATCACATTTGTTATGTTTGTAGTTAGTATTGTGTGTTAAGTGTATCACATTTGTTATGTTTGTAGTTAGTATTGTGTGTTAAGTATATCACATTTGTTATGTTTGTAGTTAGTATTTTGTGTTAAGTATATCACATTTGTTATGTTTGTAGTTAGTATTGTGTGTTAAGTATATCACATTTGTTATGTTTGTAGTTAGTATTGTGTGTTAAGATTCTTAAATGAAGAATAATGTAAGCTGAGTAATTTTGTCCAGCGTGAAAATTAATGAGAATGGTGGTTGTTAAAACATGTTAAGACTCTAATAATATAATTTGAATTTGTATTACGAGAAATTAATTAAAAATGATAATATAAAAATGAAAAAATCATAATAACTGGGAGTTGTGATATTTCTTAAAATGAAATATTGAATCTTAAGTTTGGTTGATTTGGATATTCTGGAAGCATTGATTGGTTTGGATATTGTGGAAGAATTGATTGGTTTGGATGTTGTGAAAGTATTGATTTACTGCAGAAGACGGATGTGTCGGGCCATGTTGTTTCAAAAATATGTAAGTATAAGGAATTCTTGGTTGAGTTAACATTTTGGGGTTGTTTCAACAATATGTAAGTATAAGGAATTTTTGGTTGAGTTAACAATGTGGGGTTGTTTCAACAATATGAACTTAACCTAGAATTGATAAACTACAAATCAAAATAAAGAAACGACAATAGCCATTGACTATTTTCCTAGATGTGGTAGAAAGAATGTTCATGACGATGTAGCTTCCACAGTTGCAGATGATACTTGTTACACGGTTACAACTCCAGTTGGGGTGCAACGGGAACGCATTGCTCTAGGCGGACCCAGGGTTAGCAGATAACCAAGATCCCAAATGTACCTCCATGCGGTGCACCCTGGAAACAGAAATACAGCAGGTCGAGCTGATTCTGGCCAAATCATTTGGGGATCGTGTCCGAGAATGTGGAGGTAGCAGATGGAAAGAGATTTGACTGCACATGAGACAGACAATATCTCCGACACCACCAGCATCACCACATATAGCGACACTGTCGACATACAGTGAATTGGAGGGGCGGCCAATGTAAAATGCACGTAAAGGTAGATGCATGGCGAGAGACAAATAGATTTCATACCGAGTACAATGGAACAATGAAAGGGCAGAACAGCGCTAGAGGGCAGCGCGAACTGCAAATAGAAAGTGAAAAGTCTCTAGGAAAGGAGAACTACAAGCTCCGTCAGCTCGAGGCGAGCATCTAGTTACATGTGTTCCTTACAGACAGAGACCCAGACCCATTAATTGGCGTCTGGTAAAGCAAGTAGACCTAATCCAACTCTAATGTCGAGCCTTCCTAAACCGGAAATATGCTCGCGAAGAGAAAAGGTTCTGTTCCCGATGGGTTTAGGCAAGAAAGGGACAACGATGGTAGTTCTGGTCAAACTCTACTGTCAAGGTTTCCTATACCGGAAGTACACTTGCAGAGAGAAAGGGATCCGTACCCGATGGGCTCAGGCACAAAAGGGACAACGATTTAGCCCTGGCCCAACTCTACTGTCAAGTTTTCCTACACCGGAAATACACTTGAAGAGAGAAAAGATTCAGTACCTGATGGGCTCAGGCGCTATTGGGACAAGGACGCTCAGTTCGAGAACGCCTTGCTCTCAAACGCGTGGTGTGAGACTCAAACTTGGACAAGGGGTACACGATGTCGGTGAATGACACCTCGGCTAAGAGGGCGAAAGAGCCAGGGTCCAACTCCTCTGTTGAGTTCTTCCCCTTAAGGAACCAGGCTCACGGATGAGAAAAGGTTCAGTATCCAATGGGCACAGGCACAGCACGTCCAATTATACGAGGCAAGTTCATAGACAGTGGAACACCTCGTGCGAGTCAGACGAGAGCAAAAATCGTCTGGGCGAAGAGTCTCCACTACGCGTGCCTGGAGACAGATATAGAGGCTGTCACAGGCTAAGGGTAGCCCATCCGAATTGTCAAGGCATGCCGAAATTGGATGTGCTAGGCCTACAAGGCGCATAACGGTGGTACAACGTAATCACGCTCCCGGCGGAAATCGCACGGATATCCGTGATGGTTACAATGGAGCGAACGCAAAGCAAACAAACTCCAGTTGCAAGGTGAATAGGTGTCCGGTGAACGGGGCTGGTTGAAATCTCATCTGCTGCCTTCTGATGTTTTCTGTAACTCATCGAATAATCATTTCGTTATTCATTTATAGATGCATCACGACAAGTTACCCGTACAGACATATAATCATATTTATAGATGCATCACGACAAGTTACCCGAACAGTAAAAGAAAAGTAAAGTAAAGTAACCCATAGCATTTATTAATGCCGTAGGGGTGTGAGATGTTAGTGATCTCACATTTCAGAGATCTCACAAATGAGGGCGGTAGCCATCTCCTCTCCCTCGCAGTCTTTACTTCCCAGATTAATCCCGTACCCATTTTAGGATGGGTCGACCCGGGAGCCGTTGCCCGTACAGACATATAATCAAATAAGATAAATTTCCAACGTGTGTTTAGACAAAAACTTACAACGTGTATTTAGATCAGACTTGCAACTAGTATATATTCTCAAGTTGCTATGAATATAAATAGTTCTATCGACACACAAACAACAACAACAACAACAACAACAACAACAACAACAACAACAACACACATTGAAGTAACTTTGATTTGTAATGTATTATTTATATTTACAAGTAGAGTTAATGACCGTATGGTACTGATGCTTAATGGTGCATACTGGTGTTATGAGATCAGGGTACAAAGCCAGAGGAAGACCACGAAAAAGATGGATAGAAAACATCAGTGACATATTGAACCAAACACGGTCATAGTACAGCCGAGGTGATACATCTGACCTTGGAACACAAGCTCGATCTCCAATCACCACTACGTTTAATGGCAAGAGTTGATTATAAATCACCTGGGTAAAGACAGTATACAATCTATAGTCAAAACAAATTTGACTACAATCTTCGTCATTCGCTCATGTGGGAAAATCCAGTAGATAATTTATGGTCAAAACAAATTTGACCACAATCTTCGTTTTCGCCAATCGCTCATGCGACTATATTGATCTCTCTTATAACAATGGCAGTCTGTCTCAGACTTAGCAATTCGTCATTTTGGCAGACACGTCATAGTTATATCTATGATGGTGACATCCTTGGAGAGCATGTTCTAATTTCTGTTTGTCTCTTCCGCATGGGTTCATGTCTGTCTAGCCAGAAATAATGTTGATGAAGAAGTAATTCCTTTAGATGTGGACAAGTAGCTCGTGATATCCCTATAGTCTTTCAGATAAAATCGCAGGTACTTTTTTAGTTGTGTAACTGAGGTGACACCCGGGCTCACGAAATGTTGTCTCAAACGCAAGGTTGTGTAACTGAGGTAACACCCGGATTCACGTAAGGTTGTGTAACTGAGGTGACACCTGGACTCACGTAAGGCTGCGTAACTGAGGTGATACCCGGGCTCACGTAAGGTTGTGTAACTGAGGTGACACCCAGACTCACGTAAGGTTGTGTAACTAAGGTGACACCCAGACTCACGTAAGGTTGTGTAACTGAGGTGACACCCAGACTCACGTAAGGTTGTGTAACTGAGGTGACATCCATACTCACGTAAGGTTGTGTAACTGAGGTGACACCTGGACTCACGTAAGGCTGTGTAACTGAGGTGACACCCAGACTCACGTAAGGTTGTGTAACTGAGGTGACACCCGGACTCACGTAAGGTTGTCTCAAACGCAAGGTTGTGTAAGACGGGATTATGAATGCACATTTTGTCCATGAAGGGAGGAATTTCAGTAACCCTGTTTCCCTGGATTACCACGTCCAGCCACTTGTACTGCACACACATCTGTCAACTATCTCATCATTCTTCTGTCAGACTTCTTGATCCATCCCTTGTTATGGTGCATCTAACATTTCCCATCACATAGGAATCTGATGTAAAAGGACAAATGTGCAATGTCCGTTGACATATCTATCCGTCATCCATGGGGCTTATTTGATATAATTATTTGTAAGAAATTGAGAGAAGTGGCAATGATGAAATTCTAACAGGTTTGAGTGAGTGAATTAGTGAGTGAGCAAATGGTAAAATGTCTTCTTGATTGAGTGATGGAATGAGTAACGATTGAGTGAGTATTTGACTGGAGGGGTGCATGCATGAATGAACGGTAAGCTATTTGGCGTAGTTGCCTTGTGCACAGGAATCAGAGGGTATGAAATATGATCCTGACATCTTGTTTACAAAGTGGATTTGTAATAGGTTGCCAGCCTATCCCACATCTTTCTATAGTCACCCTATACGACATGCATAGAAAGATGGCAGTGACCTTATTCTTTGCACCTCTAACTAGAAGTCCAGGACCCATTTCTCACATGGGTGGACCAGACGTAATGTAAATAGTTTCAGTGAAAAATACCCAAGAAAACATATCAGAAAATGAACCGAGATGTGTATTGATTGCTAGTAATAATTCACAATGACCAAATTTAGTCATGGAATGTCCAATATGGCAACCCTGTTTAACAGTTGCAAGCAAATCCGATTGGACGAATTGTGTAGGGATTGCAGAATGGAAGCAGATCTGATTGGACATTTGTGTTTTGATGATGAATTTAGTGACCGGATTTGATTCGTACTTCCGGGAGATAGCGAAGATGAAGGAAGTAAATAAATACTTATTTATTTTAAAAATATGTTTTTGGAATTTTTGGGCGCGAAGTTGAAAAAAATGGCCCAAAATGAGTAGAAGGCTAGTCTTAACTGTACTTGGGTTTCACTTTATACGTTATTCTTTTCCCTCATCGAACGAAGACGGTATATCTTCTGCCGAGAGTACTACTCAACGCACGTAACTAAGAAGTGTCAAGAGATATGATTCGTCTAAATTCCACTTTGTAAACAAGACATCACGATTCTATTTCAAACCCGCGGCCCCTGTACACAAAGCGAACTACGCCAGATAACTTACTGTTCACTCACGCATATGCCCCTCCAGTCAAATACTCAATCATTTACTCATTCAGTCACTCAATCAAGGAATTATTTTACCACTTGCTAACTTACTAACTCATTAACTCAATCAACCATTTACTCACTCACTCCTCAATCAGTCAACTAACCATTTACTTACACACTCACTCCTAAATCAGTCAACTAACCATTTACTTACCAACTCACTCACTCAATCACACACTGAATCACTTACTGACTCACTCACTGACACATGTACCGATTCCCTTACTCTCTTTACCAATCACTTAACTTACTCATTCACTCAATAACTTGCTCACTTAATCAAGCAATCATTTCTTCACTTGCTCACTTAATCAAGCAATCATTTCTTCACTTGTTCACTTAATCAAGCAATCATTTCTTCACTTTCTCACTTAATCAAGCAATCATTTCTTCACTTGCTCACTTAATCAAGCAATAATTTCTTCACTTGCTCACTTAATCAAGCAATCATTTCTTCACTTGTTCACTTAATCAAGCAATCATTTCTTCACTTGCTCACTTAATCAAGCAATCATTTCTTCACTTGTTCACTTAATCAAGCAATCATTTCTTCACTTGCTCACTTAATCAAGCAATCATTTCTTAACTTGTTCACTTAATCAAGCAATCATTTCTTCACTTCCTCACTTAATCAAGCAATCATTTCTTCACTTGCTCACTTAATCAAGCAATAATTTCTTCACTTGCTCACTTAATCAAACAATCATTTCTTCACTTGCTCACTTAATCATGCAATCATTTCTTCATTTGCTCACTTAATCAAGCAATCATTTCTTCACTTGCTCACTTAATCAAGCAATCATTTCTTCACTTTCTCACTTAATCAAGCAATCATTTCTTCACTTGCTCACTTAATCAAGCAATCATTTCTTCACTTGCTCATTTAATCAAGCAATCATTTCTTCACTTGCTCACTTAATCAAGCAATCATTTCTTCACTTACTCACTTAATCAAGCAATCATTTCTTCACTTACTCACTTAATCAAGCAATCATTTCTTCACTTGCTCACTTAATCAAGCAATCATTTCTTAACTTGCTCACTTAATTCATCATTCAATCAATCGTTTACTCAATCAATAAACAATACACTTAATCACTGAATCCTTAACTCACTCGCTCATTCACTCAATCATCTACTCACTTATTCAGTTCCTCATTCACCCACTCACTCACTAAGTCAATCAATCATATTTTCACGCTCATTCACTCACTCATTTCAACCACACATTTACTAACTCAGTTGACAAAATCGAAATTAAACTTCCTTCTTCTGTACTTATCACTCATCTATTCATTCACTCACTCATTTACTCACTCACACCATTACTCAATCAGTTGACAAAATCAATCACTATCAAACTTCCTCCTGTATTCCTCACTGTTTAATATACTTGTCCATTAGAACTCTCCCTGAATTATTTTAATCTACCTCCCATATCATCCTCCTCTTCCTCCCTACGTTAACAACCAGATCAACGCAAATCAACTAACAAGAACGGAAAAAAATAGACAATCGACTTCATTGTATTCTGATTCCTCCATATGTACTCCGTCTCTCTCAACGAAGCGACACGTCGCAGTCTCAGAATAGTACCACTTACAGCACGTAACTCTGTGTCTTCAATCGATAATCCCCGGGAGTTTCCGAAAAAATCCACTTTGTTGACGAGACGTCGAGAGCAGAATTCGAACTTGGGGGATTTTAAGCACAGCGTAACTAATGTTGCTAGGGAGATACAAGGCTAGTAGCTTAACTAATTTCGCTAGGGAGATACAAGGCTAGCAGCTTAACTAATGTCGCTAGGGAGATACAAGGCTAGCAGCTTAACTAATTTCGCTAGGGAGATACAAGGCTAGCAGCTTAACTAATGTCGCTAGGGAGATACAAGGCTAACAGCTGAACTAATGTCGCTAGGGAGATACGAGGCTAACAGCTTAACTAATGTCGCTAGGGAGATACGAGGCTAACAGCTTAACTAATGTCGCTAGGGAGATACGAGGCTAGCAGCTTAACTAATGTCGCTAGGGAGATACGAGGCTAACATCTTATCTAATGTCGCTAGGGAGATACGAGGCTAGCAGCTTAACTAATGTCGCTAGGGAGATACGAGGCTAGCAGCTTAACTAATGTCGCTAGGGAGATACGAGGCTAACATCTTATCTAATGTCGCTAGGGAGATACGAGGCTAGCAGCTTAACTAATGTCGCTAGGGAGATACGAGGCTAACATCTTATCTAATGTCGCTAGGGAGATACGAGGCTAACATCTTATCTAATGTCGCTAGGAACATATGTATCTCCGTTTTATTTCGGACCCCCACGTCGATCAACTATTTTCACTTCTCTTCTTCCCTCTATCCTCTTGTTTACCCCCTTTTGGTTTTCCTTGCTTCGATAAACTCCCTTTCTCTCTTTTTATATGTTATTATAGGCCATTTTATTCGACCAATGGTTGCGGATGCCTGCATCTTTTGTCGACTACGACGCTGCCTTAATGCTTTGGTTCTTGTTTTCCGTGCATTCTCTATACTCACTGTCTGTGTTTCATATGGTCTCTGTCCCCTCAAGTTTTACTGCCTATAATAGCCCGTGAAAGGCCTTTTTTTGCTATTGCTTCCTTGAACGTGTGGTAACAAACAGGTCACAATTTGTTATTAACTAGGTGTCTCTAGTTCCAACTCACATTTTACAGAGCACTTCTATCGAGCTAAGTCATTTTCAATTGTATTTGTATTATGTCATATCCATGTCCACCTTTTCTGTGCACTTACCGCTTTCATCTTCCTCTCACACTCTCCTTTCTCCTGTCATGCTGTCCTATTTTGATTCCTCTGTCGTCTTCTCATTAGTGTCTCTTTCCTATTTTTTTTTTCACTTCCTATCACCAACATGTGTGTCTCTATGTTAGATTTGTTTAATGTTGTCCTTTGTTTGGTCTGATTAAGGCTTTTTAGTCGAAATGTCGTCTGTCACTGTGTCTCGTTGTTAGGTTGTTTTTTCGACTTTATTTGGTACTTATAACTATTTTTGGTCATTGTGATATCAACTATCTTCATCTCAATATCTCACAATTTACCCACCATCTTGAACTAGTTTTATTCCCGCAATCCAATCATCGTAAAGCTACAGAAATCACATGCCAGCTAGCCAATCAGCAATTCAAACAACCACGTCAAAGTTTTTTCACGGATGAAGACCCAGGAGAAGGGTTTAGACACATCTCTCTGAGATTTTCAAACATATTTAGAACGCTTGGTTACTTCTTGCGTTATTTTCCTAAAATCTGTGTCACTGTACCGGAAGACAATGATACAAACCTTTAAAAGCTTTGAAAAGTCAGATGATTGCAAACTGAGTCATTTCACTATAGAAGTGTTTTATCTTAGAATTGGAACTGAAAATAGAATCAAAAAGTGTCATTTGAGATCTTTTGAATATTTGGGCATAAACAGAGATAGCTCTGGTAATTTTCCAGTAATTATGGTCAAAAAATTAAATATTTTTTTAACCAGTTGTTTATAATAATTGATTGGATTAAGGAACCAGGCCTGTCAACTATGAGACAAAACCAATTTTTATTAATAAAAATATGAAGACGTAATATTTATATGTAAGCTTAGCGTGATAATGATGTGATAAAAACATCTCTTTAGATGTGGGCAGGTAGATTTGACAGTCTTTAGTCGTTCAGACATTTGTGAGCATGTAGATTTGACAGTCTTTAGTCGTTCAGACATAAGGACATATTGTTTTCAGCTGTGCAAAAGAGGTGACGTCCGGACTCATTTAAGGTTGTCTCAAAAGTAAGGTTGTGTAAGGATGCTTATATAAGGAGGTTTATAGATGCATGTGTAAGAAGGTTTATGCATGCATGTGTAAGGAAGTTTATGGATGCATGTGTAAGGAGGTTTATGGATGCATGTGTAAGAAGATTTATGGATGCATGTGTAAGGAAGTTTATGGATGCATGTGTAAGAAGATTTATGGATGCATGTGTAAGGATGTTTAAGGATGCACGTGTAAGGAGGTTTATGGATGCATGAGTAAGGAGGTTTATGGATGCATGTGTAAGGAGGTTTATGGATGCATGTGTAAGGAGGTATATGGATGCATGTGTAAGGGATGCATGTGTAAGGAGGCTTATTGATGCATGTGTAAGGAGGTTTAAGGATACTCGTGTAAGGAGGTTTATGGATGCATGTGAAACATGCACTGTGTATAAACGTCATGTGAAAAAACTGAATCATTTTCATGCAAATTGTCTCAGAAAAGTTATGAACATCAGATGGCAAGACAAGATTCCAGATACCACTGTCCTTGATAGAGCTGGTAACCCAAGCATTGACACAATCCTGATGCAGACACAGATTCGTTGGGCAGGTCATTTGGTGCGTATGCCAGACC
This sequence comes from Meghimatium bilineatum, assembly GCA_034231615.1. Taxonomy (NCBI): domain Eukaryota; kingdom Metazoa; phylum Mollusca; class Gastropoda; order Stylommatophora; family Philomycidae; genus Meghimatium; species Meghimatium bilineatum. The sequence goes on along the minus strand of CM067319.1, from coordinate 18,795,920 downwards.
ATCGTCTGCCAAAGATACTTCTCTATGGTGAGCTAGAGAAGGGTATACAATCTCAAGGTGGCCAAAGGAAGCGCTACAATGACTCGTTAAAGGACTCACTGAAAGCCTTGGAATTAGACCACGATACATGGGAAGAACTTGCAAAAAATAGATCTACATGGCGTTCTAAAATAAAAAAGAGCGCATCATCTTGTGAAAAGAAGAGAAATGCAGCAGCTCAACAGCGGAGAGCAGCTAGAAAGTCACGGATAGACCAAGATCCGTCTACAGTCGTTATTCCATGTCCAAACTATCCAAGGACATTTACAGCTCGAATAGGGCTCATTAGCCATCTACGAACTCATAATCAAGGACATAACTAAAATTGAATTTTCAAAAGTGGATGTAACAAATGGTCATCATCACTTGTGATGGACGAACAACAACAACAATGGATGCATGTGTAAAGGATGCATCTGTAAGGAGGTTTATGGATGCACGCGTAAGGAGGTTTAAGGATATATGTGTAAGGAGGTTTATGGATGCATGTGTAAGGAGGTTTATGGATGCATGTGCAAGGAGGTTTATGGATGCATGTGTAAGGAGGTTTATGTATGCATGTCTAAGGAAGTTTATGATTGCATGTGTAAGGAGGTTTACGGATGCATGTATAAGGAGGTTTATGGATGCATGTGTAAGGAAGTTTATGAATGCATGTGTAAGGAGGTTTATGGATGCATGTGTAAGAAGGTTTATGGATGCATGTGTAATGGATGTATGTGTAAGGAGGTTTATGGATGCACGTGTAAGGAGGTTTAATGATGCATTTTTAGAAGGTTTATGGATGCACGTGCAAGGGATGCATGTGTAAGGAGGTTTATGGATGCGTATTTATTACCACGTTCTTTCAGGAGCACAGCACACAATTCTGGACTAGTTATTTAATCATTCTTCTGTAATATTTATTGACCAGACCGCACTGATAGTACAACTAGCATTCTCCATCAACATCGCTTAGGAGTCTGTCACAAAAGGACAAGGGGCAATGTCCGAAGTCCTGCATATCTTCCTCATCCATGGGGATTATCTGATAGAAGACTGTAAAAACTGTCAAATACTGCATGTTTCCTGTTAAGGAGTTGAAGGGAGGGGATTGAATAGCTGTGTGATAAAGTCCGCATGCCCTTACTGTCGCCAGGTCATGTACAGGGTCGAGTTTATTAATTTACCCTCCGACAGAAAAAACACTCAATCCTTACCGGGGATCGAACTCTAGACCTCACTAGTGTGAGACCATCACTTTAACCTTGATAGATAACAAAAGTAAAATATTGAAGCAGGATCCGAAAGTGATGATATTTACACAGGTAACAGGATGATTGTTTGTCTGCAATATTCTTTCTCTGCTGACACTTTTGAGGTAAGTATTTTAAATTTACTTTTAATTTACTTGCTACTATATCTTTTTCTTTTTTCCATCTCACTTTCTTCAGTCTACTTTCTCCTCCCTACTTATTACTATCTTTCTCCCCATACCTTCTTCTCTACTGTCATGCTTCCATATCTTTGCTTCCTCCATTACCTATCTGCTACTGTCCTCATCTTCTCCTTATTATAACCCTATTTGTCTCTATGTACGATTTGTTTTATTGTGGTCGTTTGTTTGTCCTGATGAAGTCTTTATAGTCGAAACGTCGTCTGTCCCTGTATCTCGTTATTAGGTTGTTTCATTTTTTTTGGGTAACACATCTGCCTATTTTTGTATATCTTGACATTTGCCCAGTGTTACTCCAGCCACCTACTTCCTGTTTAGGGTTGTTACCCTACACTGGAACATTTATCACTATCTCGCTGCGACAGTGATGATATTTACACAGGTAACAGGATGTCAGTCTATCTCTCAAATTAGACAGTGGCCATATTCCTTGCATCATGAACTAGAAGTGCAGGCCCAGGTGGCCACACACCCGGTAACTTAGTAAACAGCGATACGTTGCTTGCCTCACAATTGTGAAGCCAGTATGAATTTACTGGACAGCTAAACTTACACTTTCAAGAAATGCGTTTCTATAACGCTATAACCGTTATTAAGTAACACCAAGGGAAATAATATTTCTACATTTTTAATGTCAAGGAAGCTATCTTGCGATCCAAAATACAAATAGAAAAAAGTTAAGCTTATATAAGTGTCAAGTAATTTGATATTTCAGACTTGGACTCTGGGTGCTTGATCGAAGCTAGGCGTGAAAACTAGAGCAATTCTAGATTTTACTAATCGTGTCCTCTTCTGCGTTCATCACCTGCGGTCATGTTATATTGTCAGGCCTGACGTCAGGGCGAAGTTCACTGTATTCTCCAGGTCAGAGCGGCTGTCCCATAGCTTTTGCCTCAAGTCTGTATCTTCTTGCCAGGACTGCTGTCTCTGCTCTTTGTATATTGGGAAATCTTGAAGTATGTGTTTAGGAGTCTGGGTTCCGGATTCACATGAACATTCATCTGTGTATGAGATCCTCAATCGGTATTTGTATAAATGTATTTGTAATAATTGTATAAATGTATTTGTTATAATTGTATAAATGTATTTGTTATAATTGTATAAATGTATTTGCAATAATTGTATAAATATATTTGTTATAATTGTATAAATGTATTTGTAATAATTGTATAAATGTATTTGCAATAATTGTATAAATGTATTTGTAATAATTGTATAAATGTATTTGTAATAATTGTATAAATGTATTTGTTATAATTGTATAAATGTATTTGTAATAATTGTATAAATGTATTTGCAATAATTGTATAAATGTATTTGTAATAATTGTATAAATGTATTTGTAATAATTGTATAAATGTATTTGTAATAATTGTATAAATGTATATGTAATAATTGTATAAATGTATATATAATAATTGTATAAATGCTATGTATATACAGCGAGTCAGGAAGGTATGTGTGTTAAAACTTATAATTCTATCTATACAGCCGTCAGCTGCCTACTCCACTACAACATCGAGTATGAGAATGGAAATAGAAGCGGTGACAGCAGCTCTCACTTGGCTGACGACGCAACCACCAATAGACTCAGTTATTCTATCGGACTCTCAAATTATGCTGCGCAAGATAGAAACGTGTATGATCAGAACTGAATGGGTCACTCTTCTCGACAATGCGCAGAGCATGACATGGATTTACTGTCCTGGTCATGCTGGGGTCAGGGGAAACAAAAGAGCCGATGTATTGGCTGGTAAAGCTTTAGTGAACGGCACCGAGATAAGAAGAGACATGGTTGAATTGATTAGAGCAGTCATGGATACCATACGACGAGGAGGAAGTCGAACGTGACAATGTACATATTTAGAGAATGGTAGAAATGGGAGTGACTAGAGGTGATGGGAGAAAGTGCTCTCTCTCCGGAAAGATCAGAAGAACGCGCAATCAGCAACGGACTGGGACACTGAGCGTATACACTTTTAGATGGCTGACGTGGGAACGGCAAGCAGAGCATATATGGGAATGCCCTCAGTGCTGTGACGCTTGTTCCTAATTAAGAATCAAGAATCTATACAGCCGTCCGTCCATCCTTTCGTTTGTCTTTCTTGTCTTACCCTCTCTCTATTTTGTCTTTTCTCTGCTTCTGCTATTAAGTGTCACAGGATTGAATGATGGTCAGTTTGTGGACGAACTATGGCACGACTGGTCACTTGATATGCAATAATATTGTGACGTCTCCGAATGTTAGAAATACCCTTAATCTACTTTTTTTCTTGATTTTTCCTCTACTTTGTGATGATTCTATATCATGTTGGATGCTCAAAATGCTGGCCTAAATGGGCTCATCTTCATTCAGCGCTGAAACATTTCGTTTCACGTGTTCAATATATTTGACCATAGAGTTTGTTCCAACAGTTCTTGTAATCTCTTCATAAGAACACTTTTCAGAATCCTCAGTTATCGAATTTAGTCTGTGTTGTGTGTACTGGATATATGCCATTTTTTCTTATTTTATTTACATATTTCGTTGACCCGGGCCAAGTTGTTATACTGGGATTTTACTGTAGAAAATTGTAGTTGTAAATATAATCATAGGTACTTAAAAAATGTGTGTGTGTATGTGCGTGCGTGCGTGTATGTGTGTGTGACAGAGAGAAAGTGAGACAGAGAGTATTTGAAAATGACAAAAACATGAAACTGCTGACATTTTTGAATAAAATGACTGAAAATATATGCTAGTCTTCTTCTTCTTCAACTTTCATTCTCAAACTCCCACTCGTTTTCTCTTGTAGCAGGACAATGCTCTAACTAGATTTCAAGCAGGATGTAGTTGAGAGAATGAAAATGCGTTGTGTCGCAGTTTTATTTGCGCTGATACACATCCGTCTTCAGCGACTATATGTTAGTGATAACATAATTTTCTGCCTATCTCAGCACAATATCCAGAATGAGAATGGAGAAAGAGGCAGTAACAGTGGCTCTAACGTGGCAGGCGACGCAGCTACAAACACTTACAGTTGATTCTATCAGACTCCCAGAGTATACTGCCCAAGATAGGAAAATTGTCATGATAACAAAAGGACGCTCTTCATAACAACGCCAAGAGCATCACATGAATTTACTGCCCTGGTCATGCGGGCGTCAGAGGGAAGGAAAAAAGCTGACACATTGGTGGGTAAAGCTACAGTGGATGGGAAAGTCATGAGAAGTGACTGTGGTGAACTAATTTGAGTAATTGTGGATACACTACACACAAAAAATGAAGAATATGTTCAAAAAGACAATGTACATATTCAAAGAATGATAAAAATGGAAGTGACCAGGAGAGAGGAATGTTTATCCTCACTTAAAAGACCAGAAGAACCCACAACCAATAACTAACTGGGACACTCAGCTTATATACTTTTAGATGGATGATGGAATGGCAAGCATAGCATTTATGGGAATGACTCGTGTAGTGACGTTAGTTACTATTCTTCTTCTTCTTCAGCGTTCATTCTCAAACTCCTACTGCATCTCTCTTGGAGCAGGATCAAGATCAATTCTAGATTTCCAGCAGGATGTAGTCCAGAGAATAGAAATGCGTAGTGTCGCCGTTTTATTTTCGTCAATGGCCCGACACATTCGTCTTCGGGTTCCTAATTAAGAGTCAGAATAGCAGAATTCTGAAATGTTTCCCAATAAGATATTATTATATTTCTACATCTGACAGTCGATCCACAGAAGAGCGAGTTAATATCATAGTCGCTGGATAACATCAAGTGTGTTTTCTAGAACAGACTAGTTGTGACTGTCAAACGGATATATCTGTTGGATTATAAAGATCGATTCATACAATAATTTTGAAGTTAATGTGATGTAAGATACTTCAATATCAACAACCCATTGAATCGTTAACTATGTAGCTACAACAGTTTTAATTTGTCGTGTGAACACATAACCAGTGAGCTGCCTTAACGTGTTCTGGTTTAACGCACGACTGACAGCCTGTTAGGTAGTCATAAAGTAGGTGATGTCATGCTGAGAATGTCTCAAAAAGCGTGCCGTCCGTCTAACCACTACACGTAAAGTCTGATATTCGTCGAATTTACGCGTATGAGGTACGATAGTTTATCGGCCCAAACTGGTAATGTAGGCGAACGCCAGCAACCGCCATCAGGCACGGTGAGACACTTAGAAAACCATGGTCATCCACTGCATCGAACTTCACTTCCAGTCTTCTCTGGAACACTTTCAGTCGCCTAGCCACTGGATTCAAATGAGGTCCGACAAGAGGATGAGGCGACGCTTTGTACAACTCCTCCTCACTTTAATCAAAATACCAGTGCAAGTCATTTTCATATCCACGAAAATTCACGTTCCAAGGACATTTACAGCTCGAATAGGGCTTATTAGCCATCTACGAACTATTAGACATGGACATAATTCTAACTGAATTTTCAAAAGTGGATGTAACAAATGGTCATCATCACTTGTGATGAACGAACACACATAAGAGTGAGATTTGTATTAAAGGGAAAAGATTTTTCGAGTTTTCTGATGGAGTAATGATAACCACATCTTGAAGCTCTATTTCTTTCAGTCTTGGTTATTATTTTAGACATCTCCCGGTCGTAGTGGTTAAGTAGTTCCCTTTGTGGTAAGAGATTACTCAATGGTTCGAATCCCATACGTTATGTCGTGTTCATAACGCGGATAATTTTTCAGAGATGCCTTGGGATTATCGCTTGAAGCTATGTAGTTGTGTGCTATTGGTGGTATTTTTGACAGTCGGTGTTCCACTTTATTGAGAGGGACCGGGTACATATAGGATAACGTGAGTACAATAATGTTAATCTTCTGTTCATTTGAACCATTTTTGATGTTAGTTTGTTTCAGGACCGCAACATTTGAAAAAAAGCATACTGTCACTGGTGGCTTACTCGCCAACCTTCAACTTCACAGCAAAACAATGCCGGGTGGATAAAGTTGAATAATTCTGTCTTCTCGGAGTTTGTTTATTACCCATGTTTCTTAGCCATTTATAAATGTTGATTATATGTAGTATTGTATAATTTTCCTTATTAATACGTTTTTGATGTCTTTGCATGGTAGCACTTTCTTTAGGTTATTGAAATTACTTTCAGCTATTCATATTATTTAAGCTTCTGTTTCGCATCTACTATCATTTGTGACCATCTGTCCCTCGTATAGATAACGGTCCTACTTGTTGCAATATATATATATATATATATATATATATATATATATATATATATATATATATATATATATATATATATATATATATATATATCCATATAATTTGATGTTTTACATTGTTTTATCCTCAATTTTGTTGATCATCATAATATCCTATGTAAATATAAAGCTAGACGCGGAGAACATTCCAAAAAATGAGAGCGATCCTAAAGAGGGGTGTCCATGAATTACGTTACAAATTAAGACAGGGTTTAATGGAGGAAGTCTAAATAATGTGACAGTTGTTGTCAAGGAGAAGAAGAAGGGTTGATATCAACAATGCTTTTTTTTATACATCAATACAGTAGTTCGGATGTGAAATTTATTTTTATCCAAAAATCTGAAAAGATCATGTATTGTTTTCGCATTATTCCTTCATTAGGGGCCAAATTTGTTTTATTATTGGGAGTGGGGGCTATATTTGGGTTAATAAAGAAGGATTGTGGTCCTTGAATTCTTGACAATCGAGAAATGGAGGAGTTAAAAATTGTCAGCAAATTCTTAAAAGTTGAGAAATGAGGGAGGTCAACAATTGTAAACAAATTCTTGACAGTTAAGAAATGGGAGAGGTCAAAAATTGTCAACAAATTCTTGATAGTTGAGAAATGTGGGAGGTAAGAGATTGCCAACAAATTCTTGACAATTGACAATTGGGGGAGGTCCTAAATTGTCAACAAATTCTTAACAGTTGAGAAATAAGGAAATTCAGAAATAGTCAACAAATTGTTGACATTATTTGTAGACAACCCTTCCCCTCCCTCAACCCGTGCAATAAATTCTGGTCATCTGCATCAATAGAATGAGTTATTAGTTCTGCAGTGACCAATAAATCTAATCTTGATATGTGGAAGCAAATCGTGGACATAGAGTAAACATATAATGAAAATATTAGAACAGATGTCACCAAATATGTATTCGAATCGCAGATCCGAATCATCAATTATGAATATATTAGTGCAATAACCCCAAGATGAGAATATTTTAGGCAACAGCCTCCAGAATGAGAATATATTAGGGCAATAACCTCCGTCATGAGAATGTATTGGGCAAAAGTCTCCAGATGAGAATATATTAGGGCAATAGTCTGCAGCATGAGAATATATTAGGGCAATAGTCTGCAGCATGAGAATATATTAGGGCAATAGTCTCCAGCATGAGAAAATATTAGGGCAATAGACTCCAGCATGAGAATATAAACTGAAGAAGTTATGGAGGGACTAGACTGTATTTCTGGCATATAAAACATTGGCAGCTGTAGCTAGTCCTTCAAATGGAGATTTGGGGGAGCAGTTATCAAGGAATGCCCCGTCAATGGAAATGAAAATGTGTGAATTAAACTTTTTAGGTAATCCCTCCCCCCGCTGTAGACGTATCTACGGCTCTGAATGTTGTAGTCACAGATTCTTCATGTACATAGAGATCTACAATAAGTGGGTGGAGCACAATGCATAATCTGATCTTCTCACGAGAGTTATGTGGACCTATTTTCAGTACATACAGGAGTCAGTGGTAATGAAAGAGCCAACATATTGTCAGGACATACAAGAGTCAGTGGTAATGAAAGAGAAAACATATTGTCAGGACATACAACAGTCAGTGGTAATGAGAGAGTAAACATATTGTCAGGACATACAAGAGTCAGTGGTAATAAAAGAGCCAACATATTGTCAGGGCATACAAGAGTCAGGGGTAATGAAAGAGCAACATATTGTCAGGACATACATGAGTCAGTGGTAATGAGAGAGCCAACATATTGTCAGGACATACAAAAGTCAGTGGTAATGAAAGAGAAAACATATTGTCAGGACATACAACAGTCAGTGGTAATGAAAGAGCCAAAATGTTGGCTCCGAAATCACCAATACTAAGGAAATTAGCTATGGACAAGAATCCCCCTAAATTAAGATCCTGACATGAACGTTTTCTAAATAAGGACAACAGACTGAAAAGAGATGTGATATTGTCACTTAAACAATTTGAAATTATTCACGGGGGGATTTGGCGTTGGCGATTGACGAAGTGAGTCTAAAGTGTTGTGTCACCAGCTAGCTACGGGAACCATCAGCAAGCATATTCTTCGTCATGGGATGAGAGAGACCGAGGATTTATGGGTTTGTCCAAATTTCGTCAATGTTGAGTAAAAATATAAACATAAAAACTAAACATGAAAACTAAACATGAAAACTAAACATGAAAACTAAACATGAAAACTAAACATGAAAACTAAACATGAAAACTAAACATGAAAACTAAACATGAAAACTAAATATGAAAACTAAACATGAAAACTAAACATGAAAACTAAACATGAAAACTAAACATGAAAACTAAACATGAAAACTAAATATGAAAACTAAACATGAAAACTAAACATGAAAACTAAACATGAAAACTAAATATGAAAACTAAACATGAAAACTAAACATGAAAACTAAACATGAAAACTAAACATGAAAACTAAACATGAAAACTAAACATGAAAACTAAACATGAAAACTATACATGAAAACTAAACATCAAAACTAAACATCAAAACTAAACATCAAAACTAAACAATAGTTACAAAGTGACCCTCAACTCCGGCACATTTCACATATTCCTGACTTCTAATAGAGCAAAAGAATGCACATCGAAAATATATTTTTCAGTATATTATAATTCAATATAGTTCTAGCTTGCAGCATGTTTAATTCGATGATTGAAATTGTAACTATGTATCTCAGCACATATATAACACATATAAATGAAATTGTGTTTGTGTATTTGAAATGGTATAGATCATATAAATTAACTTTTTCCTTAAAATGCAGTTATTGGTTTCAATTTTCGTATATTTGCGATATATATCAAACGTATCAATAACATCATTGTCCTGCTATAAGAGAAATCTAAGGGGAGTTTGAGGGAAAAAAAGGAAATTTTGATGGAAAAGGTAGTTTCACAAAGATATGTAGAAGGAGAGGGGAATGATACTTTCTTTGAAATCTTGTTCCTTCTTCTTCTGCCTTCGTTCTCAAACTCCTGTAGATTAGCAGGATGTAGTCCAGAGAACGAAGTGCTGTGTATCATGGTTTATAGAATTGTTACGATATATACGCCGTTCGGCTTGACACATTCGACTTCAGCATGGCTTTGGGTACCTTTGACCACTATGGCAGCCACCCCATAATTTTCTTAGTTGAATATTACAAAATGCATGGAAGGTAAACAATGTTGATATTCTTTGCTCACCTCTCAAGCCGCGGTAGCACATGGGCGCTTTGAAATCAATTTGTTAAAGTTCATCATTTTAAACGAAACTCTCGCACAAAAAATTATTTCTAATCATGAGATCAGAACACCTGCTCTAGAGCCAACAAAGATGAAAAAAAACCAGTGAAGAGTTATATAAATATATACGATAAACACAAACTAATAGTTTCACAAAAACAGAGTAAGCGATACGAAAAATATAGTAAATAATAAAAACCAGAAAAAAATCACAAAAAAGATAAAATAAAAATCGGGCTTTTTTTAACAGGTGGGTTTTATTTTTATGAAATCTAGCTAAGAGTCATGGAATGTAGTGTGCTAAATAAAAGCTAACATGGATCAAATAAACAAAATCATAGATAAATGAAATGTTTTCGATAAATATTCGAAGGAGGTAATAGTTTTTATACAATAAAACAACAGGGTCTGGAGTATATAGTGACTAGAAGAGCCTAATTCGTCTACGTTCCCTCTCAAATTACAACCTGTTAGCAGGATGTAGTCAGGAGAATTGAATACATGGCGTCTTAGTTTACGACATTAATTGTGTGTATACGTGCTTTCATTTAAGATTTGTTTTGTTTTATTCATCTCCCTCATTGTGTTGTGTAATCCAAATTTAAATAAACCTAGTTTCTCCTTCATTCTTGTTAATGTTCCATGTTTTTATATTCCTGCTGTGCTACAGAAATCCGTGGCCATTATTCTTTCTATACCAACATCGATGTTGACGTCCTATTATCCAAATCCGTTTCTCACTGTGAACGTTTCCTTTGTGGCTACTTTTATGGAAGTTCTAATTTCAGTTTCACCCCAAACTTTCTCATTCATGATTTAACCGACATATGGCTGGATACCTTTTCACCTTTTCACTGTCTTTCATTCTGCTCTGTCTTTCATATATCTCTGTGAGATAATGGTTAATGATTTAACTGACATATGGCAGCTTTTAAGATCGTAGATAGGGGGGGGGGGAGTTTAGGGATAGGGGGTTAAACCCACACCTAGTAAATCAGAACATAAATTTTAGTACTAGAAATGTAGCCAGAAGGTGGGCTATACCCCATTCTCTAGTAAATCAGAACATAACGTCTAGTAGTAGAAATGTAACCAGAAGGTGGGTTATACCCCCTTCCCTAACGATTTATTTAAAAAACAGGTCATCACATTTCTAATGAAAAAAAGAGGGAAAACACACAAAAAGAGTGAATGAGCTTTGTTTTATTAATTTTTTAAAGTTTTGTTTGTTTGTTTTTCGTTCGCTCCATTGTAACCATCACGGATATTCGTGCGATTTCCGCCGGGAGCGTGATTACGTTGTGCCACCGTTATGCGCCTTGTAGGCCTAGCACATCCGATTTCGTCATGCCATGACAATTCGGGTGGGCTACCCTTAGCCTGTGACAGCCTCTATATCTGTCTCCAGGCACGTGTAGTGGAGACTCTTCGCCCAGACGATTTTTTGCTCTCGTCTGACTCGAACGAGGTGTTCCACTGTCTATGAACTTGCCTCGTGTAATTGGACGTGCTGTGCCTGTGCCCATTGGGTACTGAACCGTTTCTCATCCGTGAGCCTGGTTCCTTAAGGGGAAGAACTCAACAGAGGAGTTGGACTCTGGCTCTTTCGCCCTCTTAGCCGAGGTGTCATTCACCGACATCGTGTACCCCTTGTCCAAGTTTTTAACACTACGCGTTTGAGAGCAAGGCGTTCTCGAGCTAAGCGTCCTTGTCCCAATAGCGCCTGAGCCCATAAGGTACTAAACCCTTTCTCTCTTCAAGTGTATTTCCGGTATAGGAAAACCTGACAGTAGAGTTGGGCCAGGGCTAAATCGTTGTCCCTTTTGTGCCTGAGCGCATCGAGTACGGAACCCTTTCTCTTCGCGAGCATATTTCCGGTTTAGGAAGGCTCGACATTAGAGTTGGATTAGGTCTTCTTGCTTTACCAAACGCCAATGAATGGGTCTGGCTCTCTGCCTGTAAGGAACATAGGTAACTAGAAGCTCGTCTCGAGCTGACGGAGCTTGTAGTTCCCCTTTCCTAGGAACTTTTCATTTTCTATTTGCAGTTCGCGCTGCCCTCTAGCGATGTTCTGCCCTTTCATTGTTTCATTGTACTCGGTAGGAAATATATTTGTCTCTCGCCATGCATCTACCTTTACGTGCATTTTACATTGGCCGCCCCTCCAATGTTCGGACTGGACAGACTAGCTTCACTGTATGTCGACAGTGTCTCTATATGTGGTGCTGTTGGTGGTGTCGGAGAAATTGTCTGTCTCTTGTGCAGTCAAATCTCTTTCCATCTGCTACCTCCACATTCTCGGACACGATCCCCAAATGATTTGGCCAGAATCAGCACGAGTTGCTGTATTTCTGTTTCCAGGGTACACCGCGTGGAGGTACATTTGGGATCATGGTTATCTGCTAACCCTGGGTCCGCCTAGAGCAATGCGTTCCCTTTGCATCCCGTTTTTGAAAGTAAAACTCCCTCCTTTCGAAGAGATATTTACGGTCCTGCTAACTCTGTACTTTCTCGCTCTCGTTCAATCGATCCTCATATTTATAAGGGATCACTGTAGTACTGACCAGGCAAACGGGTCTACCATCCAAAGTTTCATAAAATCTTATCCAATATGAAATTTTTTCTAATATTGTGACTTCACTGACTGCCGCCTGAGTTCAAGATAAAAAAAATGATGGCTAACGTAATGGTAAGGTTGTTTAATGGTAATGTATTAGGTATGTTGATTATCCTCTTCGGACACCGGACACGTCCATATGTACTCATATCTCCGCTTCAGTAAATGTCTCAGGGTATAAAGGCTGATGGTTCCGGTTCTATGTTGGTTCACTGCTCTTTTTGAAATCTTTGTTAGGGGTTCTCTACGAGCCACGCCCATCCTCACTCCCAATTCGCGCATTCTCGAAATTGACTCATACTCATTCATCTCAAAATCCTCTGATCGCGAGGACTCACGAAGAGCAATGAGTATGTCTGCTTGGTCCATAGGCTGACCGTCTGTTGTAATGGCGAGGCTAGCTAATTGGTCGGCTCGTTCGTTTCCCTCCATGCCCGCGTGTCCGGGGAAAAATATAAGCGTGAGTCTTCGTAGTGATGCACGGGAAAGCCATTTATTTGTTTCTTCATAAATGTCCCACATGGACCGACAAGTAGATAATTGTCTTTCTTCTATGTTTTATTGTTAGTTATTATTATTTTATAGTGATAGTCAGGTATCTACAGTAACTTGATTACTTTAGTTTGTATTTACTTCTTATTTGTTCTCCAACACACGGGCGATCCTTACGTCCATTACTATAATAGGTATGTTTATTATCTCGCTGTGTTGTATATTTAATGATGCATTTATGTCAATGTTTTGAGTACCGTTTCAGTTTCTATGTTCTGTGTAATATCTCTGTGTGGATATTCCGTACAATATCTCTGTTTGGATATTCCGTACAATATCTCTGTTTGGATATTCCGTACAATATCTCTGTTTGGATATTCCGTACCATATCTCTGTTTGGATATTCCGTACAATATCTCTGTTTGGATATTCCGTACAATATCTCTGAATTTTCTGAGTATTATCTCGGTTTGGATGTTTTGAGAAAACTCTATTTGAATGTTTTAAGTAATGTCTATGAATGAGTAATGTCTCTGTTTGAGTAATGTCTATGAATGAGTAATGTCTCTGTTTGAGTAATGTCTCTGTTTAAATAATGTCTCTGTTGAGTAATGTCCTTGTTTCAGTAACCTCTCTGTTTGGATGTTCTGTGTAATTCCTCTTTCTGGATGTATTGAGAAATGTTTCAGAATGTTTTGAGTAATGTCTTAGTTTAGAAGTTTTTAGTAGTGTTTCTGGATGTTTTTAGTAGTGTTTCTGGATGTTTTTAGTAGTGTTTCTTGATGTTTTTAGTAGTGTTTCTGGATGTATTGAGTAGTGTTTCTGGATGTTTTGAGTAATTTCTCTGTGTCTATGTTTTGAGTAACATCTCGTTTACTATGTTTTGATTTAATGTTTCCGTTTCGTCAATGCTTACAGAAAACAGTAAACGACTAACATAGCATAACATTAAGGTGTATTGTAGAGAACAGCAATAAGTCCATTATGTTTTCCACTGAAAGCATCTTTCAAGATGATTGTGTCCGGATGGGTTTAATTGTAAACATATTTGAAAGTAACACGGGACTTTTGGTAAACATATTTGAAAGTAACATGGGACGTATTGGTAAACATATTTGAAAGTAACATGGGACGTATTGGTAAACATATTTGAAAGTAACACGGGACGTATTGGTGGAACTATTTAAAAGTATCACGGGACGTATTGATAAAACTATTTGAAAGTAACACGGGAAGTTTGGTAAACATATGTGAAAGTAACATGAGAGGTATTGATAAAGGCATTTGAAAATAACACGGGAAGTACTGCTAAAACTATTTCAAAGTAGAGATAGGCATACTGGTAAAACTATTTGAAAATAACACCAGACGTATTGGTAAAATTACTAATTAAATAAATAAAGTCATAAACAATTTCATTTTATTTTTCAAATACATTTTTAATTTCAATTTCAATTTAATATAAATTAATTTCATTTAACAAGTATGTTGCTGGGAAATAAGAATAAAAAAGAAAACTTGTTACAACAGAAATGACTTGTCTGCGTATAATCCTCGGAGTAACAGTAAGAGATATAATCTGAAACGAAAACATCAGAAGACTAACAAACACGATGCCAATCCTGGATTGCATCAGACGACAACAGATTAAGCGGTTTGCACACGCTTCCAGACTACCATCAGAGTGCCCCTCAAAAAGCATTGCTATAGAGACACGATGGATACAAAGCCAGATACACACCATACAAACGATGCATCTCAGAAATAAAAGAGTCAATGACAACAAACATATATGAAGCACACAATAAAGCCATCTCCCGAGAACTCTTCTACCGTTGACGCTGCCCGGAATAAAGGGGTATAAAGCAAAGATGAAACGTTATCAACATAAATGAGGTCAAAGAATAGTATTAGTGAGACATATGTATGTTTCAAGAGTCAGCTAAGGAAGTTGGATGATGGGGGTCTGTTAACATATGACTTTGTAGGTAAAGTGACCCTACCGCTAATGCCATACTAAAGTGTATAGTTGAAAAGCGTAATATCGCAGCCAATCTATAAACATTGATGTAAATCATTATATTCTCCGGTTACATCGTGTGACAAGGATGAAGAAACGAACCCAGGTAGATGAAATTCTATATAAATGTATTTTCTACGAAAATGATCTGGCTGTGAGTCATACTTTATAAAATATCTTCATGAAATGTTGGAAAAAAAACACAAACACATAAAAACAAAACAGGAAAATAGTATTATTCCTTCTTATTTTTCTCTGTCCTCCCTGATCATGTGAGAGGCTTTCTCTCCGATCATGATGACAGGAGCGTTGATGTTAGCAGATGTAATATAAGGCATAATAGAAGCATCAGCAACTCGAAGCCCTCGTATGCCTTGAACTCTGTGTGAAATATATGTTGTAGATTGTTAGTGCAATTATTAAAAACATAAAATACTATACTTATGTTATTAACTCTTACATTGCGATGTTCTACAAGAAGTAATCTTCAGTTGTTTCTATCTTTACCAAGAAGCCACGTGAAATTGTTTGAAATATTTGTCTCTCTAAAGCATGTTTCATTTCGGGGACACTGAGAGTCACGAGTAAAGACTCTTCAATCTGCACTCACAAATCACGTATATTCTTCTAAACTAGAACTCGTGTCTAAACTCCTATACCATTCTCACAATTCTCTCTCACTACGACGAAATTTTGATGATGTCCTGAACCGACACTTCCCTACAGATTAAGACATTCGTTTTGTGTTTAAGGGGTCTCATGTTCGAATTACTCTCGCGACTTCTTATTAATAAAGTGGATTTTACAAAACCCCACGGGAATTACCGTTTGATGCTACGGAGTTACGTGCTATGAGTGATACTCTTGACAGGCGACGTGCCGCTTCGTTGAGATGAACAGAGTATATACGTAGATAATCCGCGCACAAATAAGTCAATCCTCTACGTCTTTTGAGCCCGTTCGTATTTATAGAACAAAGACTCTCAGACTCAGTCGTCACGCTGCCGCCAATGATATAATCCACAGCAGTGTCTGACCGTATGATCAATCGTCAAAATAAGATTTACTAATGAGAAATAAAAAAAAACCTTATTGAAATGATTTCCTTTGGTCACTATTTATATAGTTTGCATCGCCTGCCAACGCCGACCAACGAAGTGCGCAGAAATAATAAAAAACATGACGCACAGAAGCTTGTTTTGATTCGGCTGCGAGTTCCTATATTTGGCATTGGTCATGCCATAAATAACAACTATAGTTCATGTTATTCAGTTGGAACTATTCTTCTGCAAAACTACTTGTTAGATCGATAAGTTCTTTTTGATCCAACTTGAAGTTCTCCATGACGCTATGAAACTATTTTTTTGCCCTTCAGAAATGTAAATAGATTAAAACATTTTCTATATTAAGTATAAATTTATTAAGTTTTTGTGAATTTACGTAATGTGCCATTTTTACTGTACAGCCGAGTCTTTAAGATAAAATATTGATGAGGGGAAATACACCTTATTTGTTTATTTTGTTTTTCTCGAAATCTTCATTGACTGTGAAGAAAAGTATAAATATATAGACCAATGAAAATCACGATAAAATAAGAAGACGTCAACAGTGATTGAATTAAACTGCTCTGAAATGCAACAATTTTTGTATTTCAAGCACTTCAATTCGACTCGCTATCAAAGAAAATCAAGTTTTCCATGAGTGCGAAATGTGCCATTCGTCTGCCATTTAGTTAGAGATTTCATTGTTATTGACAGACTTAGCACATTTATTTCCTCTGTATATCTTTGTGTTTTTCATTGGTCATTTTTTCATTTCAAGTTGTCACCAATGAAAAACACAGAAATACCGGGGTATGATTTAGAAGTGCCATTGCCAAGATGTTTATGTCAGTTTCGCTGCACTTTTTTGTTGGTTAGATGATCGAATTTCTCAATTTTAAAATAATAGATAAATTACAGTTTACTCAAAGTCGTATCGCATATTCGGCGTTTTTATTGTTGTATCATGTTCGGTTTCGAAAATTTATATATGCAGTTAAGTTTTATTACAATATGAGTTTGAAGTGTAAATTCACAACTATGCAAAATGTGACTAGAGAATTGTACAGTTACTTTTGCAGAGAAGCTAGAAGGGTCAGTTTGTATTACTACATACAAAATCCTAAAACGAGAATACATCATGCCCTCGGTTTAAATAAAATGACATTTAACCGTTGGATAAAACAGGACAGTACATATGTAAATCGTGAACGACAGCAAGATCGGGAAACGAAAGACTGAAGATTTCGACACAGATATTATTGTACGTGAGGTGATTAAATGTTTCAGACAAATGATGTGGTAACACTAGGTAAACTGAAAGTTCGTCTGCGCAGTTATTGTAATATTAATATTTCTAAAACCGCAGTATGGAGGGTTGTTAGGAGGCAGCGGTTTCACTCCTCGGAAATCTCTTACATACAAGAATATATTATGTGAGTAAACGCACGTCATAGTTGCACGATGCTAATATCTGAGACAAATACGTAAACGTAGGATAGAAGGAAATGACATAGTAAGTAAGTAAAGTAATCCATACCATTTATTAATGCCGTAGGGGTTGTGGGATGTTAGCGATCTCACATTTCAGAGGCTCTGCAAATGAGAGCGGTAGCCATCTCCTCTCCCTCCCAGTCTTTACTTCCCGGATTAATCCGGTACTCATTTAAGGCTGGGTCGACCCGGGAAACTAATGCGATCTGAGAAAAATATTTCCGCCTCAACTAGGGTATGAACCCAGGACCACTCATATGCGAAGCCAGTGCGCTAACCACTACGCTACGCCGCTTCCAATATGAAATAGTATATCTGGATGAGTCGTGGGTAAATGCTCACTATACATTTGATAAAAAGTGGCGATCACTTGATGAAACTAAGAATTGGGAAATTCCAAGCAGGAAAAGTAAACGTATTGTATGTGATGCAGGCAGTAATGCAAATGGTCTTGTCAGTGTAGTAGATCTTATTTTTCAAGCATTATCGACCCTTGGTTGAGACTATCACACTGAAATGAATGGAATTATTTTCATGAATTGGTTAGTGAACTCACTTCTACCAACGCTGCATATTTCGTCATGTATTGTTATGAACAGTGCCCCCTATCATAACCTAGTAGCGCATGACAACAAAATATTTCACTTCATCAAGTACAAAACAAGAAATCGTGACATGAATTGCAAAAGAAAAGGTATCTTTTAGCAGCATTAAATTTAAACCAGAGTTGTTATAACAAGTCATGTGGTCAAAGAAGACGAAGACTTCTGTAATTGACAAAATCAGCGCTGAGCATGGCCATACTTCTGACCATCTTACCATTCACATCTCAATCCCATTGAACTTGTGTGGGCTGCAGTCAAAGATCAAGTTGTCGCTTTAAACAAGACTTTCAAACTTTGTGATGTAATAAACATAACACGCGATGCCCTCACACAAATATTGAGTATTGGAGAAATTGTGAAGATCATGTTCTTCAAGAGGAAGACACATAATTACAACGAGATGATTTTCATTTTATCCAGTCCTTAGCAGTAGTCAATCTTTTCGTGTCTTCAGAATCTGAATAAAATAGTTGATATACCAATCTCTGTTGTTCTCACATCGACGAATATCTAACAATATCACGGACTTATAACACAATCAACTGGTATTTCATTGTTGTGCCTCTCACAATGATTTGTTTGCTGTCACCTTTATTTACGGAATGATCAAGTATAAAAACTGCTTGATATACACTCTGGAAATAATGATAACTATCTCAAAATTCCTATTATTACATGAAATCAGGATACACCTTTGCATCCACAATTGCGTGTACGTGAAACTTAAGTACTATTTTTTTCTGCTTATGCAATACTATATAGCAAAAAAACGTGTTTTTTTGTGCGCATTTTCCAATCTTTCCTATCGATTTAAAAAACATGAATCCCTAATGTCGTTCTGTTTATAAGACTAAGTGCGACATATGGTTGCTATTCAGATAGTTTTCCTGAAAATTGTGCTTAAGTGAGTAAAATGAATTATGGAACGAACTTTAGCTGTAAAGGGATTGAACTCTAAGTTAGTGCCAACATTCTATATCATGTCTAGTACTATATTATTTATGTGCTTCATTGGATGGACATCGCACATCTGCGACATTGCCTCAGGGGCAAACAATTCTCTCAGATTAACAATCACCAAACACAGATACTTTTGCATGTATTATTTCATCAGTAAGTACATATCCAGCCTGTATCATAATTATATCATACAATTCTGTCTTCTAGCTGTTTCTTGATTATCTATGTCCATGTTTTTAAGACATACATTTCATTTGAAGAAGATGTAGTATGTTGTAATTCTAATTTTCAGTTTGTGATTTGTTAGGATGTTAATATTTTCTTCATGTCGTTGAATGTCATTTTCATAATTCATATTATCCCCCCTGATCTCTTATTCGTTTCTCTAGATCACATACACCGGAAACCATATTTGGTACCCGCGAAACGTCATTTACGTCCATCACAATAAAATGTTGTGTCATGACCTTCAAAGGTGAGACTGACAAGAGTCTCGCATATCGCTTCTGCGAACATACACAAGTTATAAAATACATATCGGCGATTAATCCTATCCTAGGCTATAATCCTATCCTAGGCTATAATCTTGTCCTAGGCTATAATCCTATCCTAGGCTATAATCCTATCCTAGGCTATAATCCTATCCTAGGCTATAATCCTATCCTAGACTATAATCCTATCCTAGGCTATAATCCTATCCTAGGCTATAATCCTATCCTAGGCTATAATCCTATCCTAGACTATAATCCTATCCTAGGCTATAATCCTATCCTAGGCTATAATCCTATCCTAGGCTATAACCCTATCCTAGGCTATAATCCTATCCTAGGCTATAACCCTATCCTAGGCTATAATCCTATCCTAGGCTATAATCTTGTCCTAGGCTATAATCTTGTCCTAGGCTATAACCCTATCCTAGGCTATAATCCTATCCTAGGCAATAATCTTGTCCTAGGCTATAATCCTATCCTAGGCTATAATCCTATCCTAGGCTATAACCCTATCCTAGGCTATAATTCTATCCTAGGCTATAATTTTGTCCTAGGCTATAATCCTATCCTAGGCTATAATCATATTCTAGGCTATAATCATGTCCTAGGCTATAATCCTATCCTAGGCTATAATTATATCCTAGGCTATATTTCCGTAAATCGTAAGGGTTGTAAAGGTATCGCATTGGATGTTTCAGCGCACACAGAGTCCTGCAGCATTTCTATCTTCAACGATGCAGATGAATGAGGAAAACATCTTTTCATGTCCATTCCTTGATGTTGTCTGTCCATGTTTTTGTTTGTCCTCCTCTGCTCCTTCCAATGGTTTCCTGTAGTATTTTTAGCATGTCATGTTGGTATACGTGTCATAACCATGCATGTTTTTGTCGTTTCACTATTGAAAGCATGGTTCTTGTGGACCTGTATATATCTCTATTTTATTCCTTACGTACACATTTGCCTTATGCTCTCTGAGATTAATGGGATTACGTCAATGGCATAACCAATGTTATTTTGTTACAAACCACTAACCATGAAATCGTGCGTTATTGATGACAGACTCGGTATGTCATTGAAAACCGTTATATCTCTCGGTTTCACGACCATAACATCATAAATTCCAACACGAAAATCTTGTGTCTGGCACTCTATCTCCTTTAGTTGTGTTTCGTACGTACATAATTTTAATACACAAATTTATTGTTGGTCTCATATATTTTTTTGATGTGTCAAATATTCTATGTCTATTAGAGATCATTTGGCCGAAACGTCGATTTTTATAAGTACGTACAATTTCACTGCTATGCTATATCACATACAGAAAGGTATTCGCGTTTATTCTCACTCCTATATGTTATCAGGATGTAGTCCAGAGAAGAAAAGACACAGTGTCCTGGATAAAAGGATTGCTGCAACGTCAGCACATTCAAAAGCAGCATCAATTTTGAATCACTTTGATTTACTTAATGGGTCATTAAATTTCTCCTATATCTCCATAGTAGCCTCGTTTGACATGCATGGCAGTACACAATGGTGCTGTTATTTGCTCCAATTTGTGAGCCAGTCAACATACAGGATAAGAGAGTAAAAAGAGTAATCCGAGATCATTAGACAATATCCGCTGAAATGCAGTCTCCATAATATTTGATAATTACAAGTGGCAAGCGTACCTCACCACAAGGTGTACAAATTAAAGAGTTATGAAAGTAAGGACAATTACTTCAAGGGAAGTAACCTGTCCAATATAAAAATAGATCAGAGTTATTGCTCTTACCTCAACCGGTTATCCACTACAGCGGTAGGATCGCCAGTTTTCCCCATCTTGCAAGTCCCTGACGGATGGTAGATAGTATGTATTGTCTGTCTAACCATGCAACCCCAGTATTCATCTGTATCGTATGTGTGCTCCTGACATAGTATGCCCGGCTTATCAGCATGGGAAGCGCCTAGCCGTTTCAGAGGGTTTGAGTTTATAAATCGTTTGCAGTAATTGATTCCTGTGAATTAAACCAAACAAGCGATACAACTCAATACCACTCGTTATTCTTTCTATAACAGGTTCTCTCCCTTATAAGCTATACATGTGACTATCATTTTCCCTGTTTGCTTCTCTATCATTTGTTCTCTCCATCTATCTTCTTAACTTTCGCCCTTTCACTTTTTTTTCTTTCTACATTGTTCTTAAACTCTCAACATCTATACTTATTCCTCTACATATTCAATCCATCCACTGTCGTGTGACTGTCTCTCACTCCCATATTCCATGTTTCACACTTACTTCTTTTCCCCAGTAAATCCCCTACTTTCTACCTTTTCCCAGTATATTCTCCACTTTCTACATTTCCACAGTATATTCTTCACTTTCTAGATTTCTCCAGTATATTCCCTACTTTCTACGTTTCCCCAGTATATTCCCCACTTTCCACTTTTTCCAAATATATCCTCCACTTTCTATTTTTCCCCAGTATATTCCTCAATTTCTACCCTTTCCCAGTATATCCTTCAATTTCTACTTTTCTCCAGTATATCCTTCAATTTCTACTTTTCCCCAGTATATTCCTCAATTTCTACGTTTCTCCAGTATATCCTTCAATTTCTACTTTTCCCCAGTATATCCTTCAATTTCTACTTTTCCCAAGTATATTCCTCAATTTCTACTTTTCTCCAGTATATCCTTCAATTTCTACTTTTCCCCAGTATATTCCTCAATTTCTACTTTTCTCCAGTATATCCTTAAATTTCTACTTTTCTCCAGTATATCCTTCAATTTCTACTTTTCCCCAGTATATTCCTCAATTTCTACGTTTCTCCAGTATATCCTTCAATTTCTACTTTTCCCCAGTATATCCTTCAATTTCTACTTTTCCCCAGTATATTCCTCAATTTCTACTTTTCTCCAGTATATCCTTCAATTTCTACTTTTCCCCAGTATATTCCTCAATTTCTACTTTTCTCCAGTATATCCTTAAATTTCTACTTTTCTCCAGTATATCCTTCAATTTCTACTTTTCCCCAGTATATCCTTCAATTTCTACTTTTCCCCAGTATATTCCTCAATTTCTACTTTTCTCCAGTATATCCTTAAATTTCTACTTTTCCCCAGTATATTCCTCAATTTCTAATCATTTTGTTATCTCTTCTTTCATTTTTTAGTGTTCGTTCTCGAACACCTTCCGGATGTCTCTTGTAGCAGGACAGTGGTACTACTCGATTCCAACAGGATGTGGTCTAGAGAATGGACATACGCAATATCATCAGTTTATTTGCGTCAATGTTCCGACACATCCAATTATGACAGTTTTCCGTCTCTAATTCTCATTGTAATTCTTTTAACTCCTTCTGCCATCTTCTATGCCGCTGCGCCATCCTCGCCCTATCCCCTCTATATCCTATACCATACGACAAATCAACAACTGAAGGACTTTATGGAAAAAGGGCCTATCCCACACTTTATAGTACGTATCTACATAATACAATAGTGGGTACCATCTAGTACACATCTACATAATACAATAGGGGGTACCATCTAGTAAGTTGGTACATAATACGATAGTTGGTACCATCTAGTAAGTTGGTACATAATACGATAGTTGGTACCATCTAATATATACGTACAAAAACTATATTTTGTACCATACAGTAAGTGTGTATAGAAGTCCATTAATGTGGCATAGGTCCAATCACATTATTTGTTATATTTATTCTTATATTTTTCCTATCTTTGCGTATTTCTCAGAAGTTTAAAATGTAGGACAGACCCTTTTCCCACCAAGCCATTCTATTCTCTAAATTTAAAAAAAAAAATGATTATTAAAATTAGATGAAACGAATGTACTCTACATAATTACCGCGAACCAACAGGTCAACATCTTGCTGTGCCTGCAAATAGTTAGGATCAATTATTGGATAGTCGAAGGGATCACGAGACCTTAACTTGATGGTGCCTATACTTTGAGGACGGAGAAGCGCTGGTTCACACCCAAACACATCTTGATGCGTTTTTCTGTGCCGGTAATCTGTGAGAATCTGAGATAAGAACCACAATAAGATTTCAAAATGGATCAATAATTATAAAATATTTTCAAGTTTTAATTTGTGAGTTTAAGAATTGGTAAATCAATATTGACGTAGCTCTAAGAAAATATCTTAAGGGAAAGACAGCTTCATAAGTCTCCACGCTTCAAATGTTTTAAAACTTCAAAAGATTCGAAGCTTCAAATGTCTAAAGACTCAAACATTGTAAAAATGTTTCCTAGCTTCAGAAGACTCAAAGGTTCAAATACTACACAAATGAAGGACTCAAATTCTACAAAATTCAAAAATTCTTGTATCAAATGACTCAGAGAAAAAGATTTGATGTCAAAAGACTGAAATCCCAAGTCTAAAAATGCGCAGAGAATTTGCCAAACGGTACTCCTGTTACTCCATATGTACTCTGCTTCTCCCAACTTGCTCATCACGCTCGCAGTCGGAAGTATCATTCAGAGCACGTAACTCTGTAGTTGACGCGTTAATTCTCAGTGACCTGGGGGGGGGGGGAAATCATGCACTACACAAACCCATATTCTTGAACACACTGTAAATATCTTGCTCTCATCTGCGGCCGTCGACAGTAAAGATATCTGAACAGAAAGTAAACATGCCTTCAAAGGCAGATTTTTAAAATTATTTCCGTTAATTTTGTTGGTCGGCCTTTGTTTTTTTTTTTTTGGCATGCGAATCCAAGTATATTAATAGTGACCAACGAAATCCACGACAAAAATAAAAAACGTCACGTATGAAGACTTGTTTAAATTATGTTCAGAGGTCTATATTGGAACTCATTCATACCTCATCCTACGCAAATGAAGCTAGGATGGTGGATCCTAGGATCCTACACAAGGTGCATCCTGTTAAATACAGTGACTAGATTAATCATTACGGAAAATGATTTGAAACAATCATAAGCAGGTTTGTGGTGGGTTTGGGTGACCCATTCCATAGAAGGAATGTCTTCCATAGAAGGACTGACTTCCATATAAGGACTCTGACTTCCATAGAATGACTTCCGTAGAAGGACTGATTTCCATAGAAGGGCTCTGATTTCTTCAAATGAATTGTGGGTATTTGTGCGGTTCTGTATGATGTCAGCGAAGGGCGATTTTATAAGCACACTATATTTGTCTATTTTCTGCACATGCATCTTTCAGTCTAAAAGAGATTAGAGTAAAGCCTTACATACATAAAGGAGATTAAAGTCTTACATACATAACGGATATTAGAGAAAGTTTTACATATATAACGAATATTAGAGTAAAGTTTTACATACATAACGGATATTAGAGTAACGTTTTACATACATAACGGATATTAGAATAAAGTTTTACATACATAACGGATATTAGAGTAAAATCTTACATACATAACGGAGTTTAGCTGTCGGAAGGTTCTATGTATTTCTTTACCTCTTCTCTGTACCCGAAAGAACGCATGCCTTCTATAGAGCTTGGTGTCAGGTGGAACATAATCTGTAGATCTGGCCACTTGTTTCTCTTGCTTTCCTCACTTGTGCTGTCAAATACCAGGACTTCAACATAGTGACTTGAGCTAAGTACACCTGAAATCATGCATATACATCATTCACATACCTGTATGAGTGCATTCACATACCTGTATAATTGCATTCACATACCTGTATGAGTGCATTAACATACCTGTATAATTGCATTCACATACCTGTATGAGTGCATTAACATACTTGCATGCGAGACGGTAGATACGTTGATCTCAAGGAGAGGGAGGGTTGGAGTTTGGGATTTCGGTTCGTTTTTTGGTCACGTTCCTAGTTTTAAAAATCGTGTTCCGATTTGCTGAGGGGACAGGTGTTGAATACCCCTCTACCTCCATCCATCATATATACGGGCCTGCTTACATTATTTTTATTCAATACATCTGCGATTTTTATCCATACACATACATATGTATGAGTTGTATTATATGGTGGAGATTTTATCTACATAAATGTATGAGCTGTATCCACATATCTGTGTACGTTTTATCCACATACCTGTATGAATTTTATTCACATCCTGTGCGTTTTATCCATATACCTGTGATAATTTTATCCATAAATCTGTGATAATTTTATCCATATACCTGTGTGAATTTTATCCATATACCTGTGTGAATTTTATCCATATACCTGTGTGAATTTTATCCATATACCTGTGTAATTTCTATTTACATCTATGTCTTATTCATTTACCTCTCAAGAGCAAGAGCAACTGAACGTACACGCACACAAACACACATAGATACATACATACACACATAAATACGCACCACAAAAAAACCACACTCACACGTACATCTATCTATGCATAAACCCATAACCCGTCAGGGTCTAAGGGGTACCTCATTTGATGCAACAACACACAGACTCCTCCAGCGTCGCTGGAAGATATATTCATCAATATGCGGACGAGTGAAGAAAATCTTGACCTGTCCAGTCCTTGATTCTGCCTGATTATACTTTTCATGTAATCATGAAACGTTGATATCTATTCCAAATGTTATCATTAAATTGGGTGAGAGCTATTCCAAATGTTATCATTAGATGAATTAGAGCTATTCCAAATGTTATCATTAAATGAATTAGAGCTATTTCAAATGTTATCATTAGATGAATTAGAGCTGTTCCAAATGTTATCATTAAATGAATTAGAGCTATTCCAAATGTTATCATTAAATGGATGAGAGCTATTCCAATTGTCATGAAATCGATGATAGCTATTCTAAACGCAGCTATGAACCATTCTGAAATCGGATGTTAGACCACAAACTGCAGATGTCGCATGTAAGTAAGGTCTAATCCACGACCCAGGCAATTCGTTCACCGGATTACACCGTGTTAACCAGCAGAAGTTTACACGGATAGAAAAGAGAAAGTGGTCACACAAATAAAATGAATTATTCCAAATGTAAACAGGAAATATGACAAGAGCTTTATGTACCTGTTCCAAAAAGTTTGTACTGAACTTGTGTCCTAAGTGATTCCTGAACTTGAGGACTGGCTGTCATTGTTTGGTTTATTCCCACAGGGAATCCAAAGTACAGATGATCTTGTAGGTTTTCTCCGACAGGTAGGTCAACAACTACAGGTATCTGAGAAAGAGAGATGAAGAAATCGGTTGGTGATAATAGTGATAGATTGCTGAAGTAAAGAAACATTTCTGGAAATATATCAACACTGATAGAAATATATCAACACTGATAGAAATATATCAACACTGATAGAAATATATCAACACTGATAGAAATATATCAACACTGATAGAAATATATCAACATTGATAGAAATATATCAACATTGATAGAAATATATCAACATTGATAGAAATATATCAACATTGATAGAAATATATCAGGTTTTCCGTACTTGACCAACCACATCCTCAACGATTCGGTGCTCCTGGAATAGACCTGGTTCAATTCCCGTCAGTCGTAAAAATTATTTTCATTTATCCTCGTGCTTCCTACTTGAATTTACTCGTACAAATATATCAACATTGATAGAAATATATCAACATTGATAGAAATATATAAAATGTCAGAAATATATGATAAATAGATACATAGACATATATATATGTAGCAAAAAGGAGGAGATAAATATATTGAAGTAATAACTGCAAACAGAACATGAAGAGATCACGTGTGGAATGAAAAGATCTGTTGGAGCAACATCAGTGATCAATTATATTGAAAAATGTTGCCAGAGTGGCACAATGGTTTTGCATACGAGTGGTCATGGGTTCATTCCCCAGTTCTGGCGGAAATGTGTTTTTCAGACCACAAAGACTTCCGGGTCGACTCAGCCTTCGACTAAATTGAAACAACAAGATAGAGAGGAAAACCAAGAAGAAGATGTATTGAAGGACATCACAATTTTGAGGTATCACAATATTACTTCATATCACAATATTACTTCATATCACAATATCACATCATATCACAATATTACTTCATATCACAATATCACATCATATCACAATATTACTTCATATCACAATATTACTTCATATTACTTCATATCCCAATATTACTTCATATCACAATATTACTTCATATCACAATATTACTTCATATCAAGCGACCAAACGTACCATATTCCGAAAATCGATCGTCAGTCAATCCCGCGACGTCTTACAGCAAAAGCAGAGAAAAAACAATGGATAGATATATAGATGTAATATAGGGATAGAGAGAATGAGATAAATAGATATGTATATTAAATTATATATATATATATATATAAAGTAAAAGGCGAAACTTCCGCATCCAAAAACAAGTACTATTCGGGAAACTGGCTGAAGACCATCCAGCCCGCGTTAGATCAATGCTGAGATATAAAGACATCTGTAAATCCTCAATGAAAAACTTCCACATAGAATCCAAAAACTGGAAAAACACGGACGAAACTCGGGATGTCTGGAGGCAGAATCTGCGTGCGGGTGCAGCATTGTTCATAAATAATATGTTTAAAGATATGGAAGAAACAAGAGAAAGAAGAAAAACAAAATCTGCTTTTGCTGTGATATGATTGCTTTAAAAGTCAAATTCCTGAGAAAATATTCAACATATTGCTTTTTCTTATTGCTAGATGACAATCTGCAAGATGCAAAAGGCCATTCATGACTGTACTCACTCCAAGTTTTTCCAACTGATCCTTTGGTCCTATCCCGCTTAACAAGAGGATTTGAGGTGATCCTATGGATCCTGCCGAAAGGATTACTTCCCTGGTCACACGCACATTCTCCTTCCTGCCTCCATAGATCATCTCCACCCCCAAAACTTTCTTGTTCTCAAGCAACAGCTGTTGGAAACAATTAGATAGTATTCTCAAAATTACTTGGACATTGATTAGAAATTTCAAATAGCTCTATCCATAAATTATATAAACCCCCCTCCCAATCCACCTTGTCACAAAACTGTCAAGAATTCATGAATACCTCTGTTTAATTAAGTCAAATGCCAATTCCCCCCCCCCCCCCACTCGGTCGTTCCAATAATGTTTTTTTTAAAATTTATATAAAGTACGAAAAAACTACACGATTTTTTTTCAGATTTTCCGATGTTTGCTAAATTCAAAAGAATTTTTGACAAGTTTGCTAAAGTCAAAGAATTTGTATTGGCAATTACATTTTTTGTTGTTGCTGATATCAACTTTTGTCAACTCTTTCCCTTATCAACAACTCTCAAATATTTTAGGCACCCCTCCCCTCCTACATGTCAGCAAATGTTACATTTTTCCAGATCTCGCTCCCTCCCACTTGTCAACAACTGTCAAAATAATTAGACCCCCCCCCTTCCCTCCTCCTCTAATTTTTTATGTAATTTATGGACAGCCTCCTACATACTTTGCTAATACAAATGAAATTGTTCATGAGATCACAACAATTTTGCCTTTCCGTCCGCAATCTTCTACAATGTAATATTCAGATATTGGAGTTGTATAGAGCAGTTTAAACTTACTTACAACCCCGCCGAAGACGGATGTGTCGGGCCATTGGCGCAAATAAAACGGCGACACAACGCATTTCCATTTTCTGGACTACATCCTGCTGGAAATATAGCAGGACCATGATCCAGCTAGATCCAATTGGAGTTTGAGAATGAACGCAGAAGAAGAAGACTTACTTACAACAGTGAATATAGAAAACAATAGACATCGAGGATGACAATGTGAAAATGACAGAGGCTGGTGACTACAGCAACGTTAATTCATAAAACCCATATCAGATTCTGACTTCTGATGTAGAACTAGGAAGATGAATAAGAGAACATTGTGTTATTTTAAGGAGTCGACAACGATCCCTATTAAAGACACACATGACATTGAAAGTTGTGGAGAACCGTGATACAGTACACATCAGTCAATACGGCAGCAGATGATGGTGATGATAATAGAGCAGTTTTCGGTCGCTGTATATTCCCACCATCACTTTGGTTTACAGAAACATCGTTAGATTTTCGTTCTAGCGAAGTCCTGTAGTATGTACAGTTCCCTGGTGTCTTTATTGCTGCTCTGCAGGTGCAGACTCTCTGATACGCTTTGTGTAAGTTCACGGTTTTCTGTTCTGTCATAATATTTTGACGTGTTCGTTGTCGCGGCCCGAAAGAGGAGCAAAGAATAGCAATACTGTTTACCTCCCACACATGTCGTAAAAGGCGACTAAGGAGGTTATGGGATGAAGTTGGCTGTCCCATCCCATATAGGGGCAGTGACCCAAAGCAATGCTGAAGTCGGATGTGTCAGGCCGAAAGGCGCAGATATCGCAGCAATGCTGTAAACCAAGACACAACGCATTCCGTTCTCCGGACTACATCCTGATAATCTGCAGGAGTTTGAGAACGAACGCAGAAGAAGAAGACGAAGAAGAGGACGTGTTCGTTTCTATTGAGTTTGTTGATGTTAAAATCTGCAGTTTCCGCTAGTTTATCTCTTCTGAATTATGGCATAATCGTTGCCCTGAAAGACCATGTCCTTTCAGACGTGTGAATCATGATCGCTCTCAAGATTCTGGGAGATTGGAGTAAAGATTTGAATCACCAAAAAAAAGAGAAACATAATAGATGTAGATACTGAGACATCAAAACCGAACGGGTACTATCAGCCGCTACACTCTGATTTATTGAGACGCGGTTCAGGGCAACTATAACAGTGGTCGGGAGACCGGGGATACTCTAAAATTGGATAAAGTTGAACATTTTGAAAGTAATGAAGATTAAAGCCATAAATATATAAATGTACTATTTCTTATCAATCGAGAGTAGTATAGCAACGAGGTTATGACCCTCCCCCTCAATTGAAGTTATATAACAACCCCTCAAATGATATTTATATAGCTCCACCTCAATGAGTTGAGGTGGGAATCAATAAAGCGAACAATACGCAGGTATGGGTAATAGTAGGTGATCGATTAAGCACGGTAGATGACCAAACAATGCCGCATTATTTATGGTGGAGGAGATCGAAATTTTAGTACGGATATCCATTCGATAGTGGGTGTAAGGTGTGTGGGGGTCACTATGAATAAATTATATTATGAGTGATATATCATACTCCAAATCATTCTCACCGGTTAACTTATCAAAAATAAATGACAAAATACGAAATATAATTATCATTTAGTGTCATATTTATTCAATATATGTTTATTACAGTTTACTATAACAATATGTATCCACATACACCATTAAATAGAAAGAGGCGATGTTACTATGCAAAAATTATAAATCATGCATGAGTAATATATCTATGTTATGTACTGTATTTATTTCTTACTAGTCAAGTGTCGACGTGGAAGTATGCAGCGAGTACTTTACCCTTTTTCATCATCAACGAGACAATGGCAGAACAATAGACTCGTCTATTGATTTGTCGGATATGCTAAAATTAGAGGAATTCGTCATTTCTAAAAAAAATAGCCAATCGTATTCGAGAGTCCCTAAAGGATGAGGAATATAAAAAGACGAGACCGACCGCTCGATCTGCATTTCAAGAATCTTTCCCAACCAGAGAGGATGTCTGCAGCCTGTTCGGTTAACTGCGTCTACATGAGCAAACACGGCGAACTTATTAAACCGTTGGATACTGGTATTAAGGGAGTTTCAGTCTCAGCTTACAACGGCAGAGTTATGATACATTTGCGTCGATACTTTGGCGAAACTGACAAGAAGTATCCCACGAGGTACGGCGTCACGCTGAATCGCCGCGAGTACGAAGACTTGGTTAATATGAAAGATGAGATACTGGCAGAGTACGAGAGAGTAGAGGTCGCGTGCGTGAAACGACCAGAAGCCGTCGCTCATCAGCAGCCCAACAACAACAACGAACTCAGACGGTGCCCTACTACAGACAAGCTAAACTATTGTTATTCTCATTCTTATTGTCCCGATGCAGACAAGGTGGAATATTACTCGCAGAAAGAGGAAAGCTGTCCACCGATAGCCGCTCCTGATGCTCCTCGCCAGAAGAGAAAGTACACTAGACGAGTAAAGACGAGTGGATAAAGAAACATTTATTTCAGTATTGCAAAGTCGGTGTTGTGATCTTTATTTATTTAATAAAATCTCGCTGTCACAATGTATATGCATTGTGTTTTTTTTTTAATTTTAAAGCTGCTAATGTTTCAGTAATATAATACATAAGGTGGAGGGAGTACAACATCGAAAAAAACTCGAGGAATAATTAATTAACCACAAATACTTTTTATTAACGAATTATAAACACATGCAAACAATAAAAATGTTATATACATTTTCAAAGAAGGAGAGACCTTCTGTCTAAAGTTGAAATTATTTAAACAATAGACTACAAAGAGGAGCTAAATGTTAAGAGGCGATGTGGTGACCTTATCTGTGTGTACTTGTCTTTTTATGTAAAAGAAGGACAGCGATTGTCTGTATTGTTCATATGAATACATGGTCATCCCCTGAGTCCTGAACCCCACATTTTTACCTCCCTTGGCTTTTTCGCCAGTCAGAACATCTAAAAATGTTTGTTTACCTAGTTTATTGTGAGACTTGCTGAGCCCTTTAGTACTAGTTTTGTCATATTTTCCGAAACAATGATACGTCTTTGAACAGAGAGATACCATCCCGTCTCCCTCATATTCCAACTTAAACAGACCCGGAGTTCTCTTGTCGTACAATTTTCTTTCGTTACATTTCTGACATGTTACCTTACTTTTACCGCTAATAAAATCGGCTCGGTGTTCGGGACAGACTTCGGCGGGGAACCACCGGTCATATTCTTCGTAAAACTGTCTCTTCAGCTGAGGACGGACTGCCTCGTCTAAAGACGAGGTGGATAGGGAAAGGTACAGACTATCAGTATCCATTTCGCATAATTGGTAATGCGACCTATCGATAAACCTATCTAGAAAATCATAGTAAAATTGTAACATTCTCAACTTCGCATATTGATAGACAAAGAAGCCTATCTGGGAAGGCAAATCCCATAATACGTTTTTCTTCAGCATTTCTACTTCGTACAAATCTTCATCGTCTACTTGGGTCATTTTTTTAAAGAGAGGGTCGTTAATTTTCTTAGACGTATGTTTTCCCTCGCAGTAAGATACTTTCGCGTGTTTAGCTTTATTCGTTAGAGTCTTGCCGTAAGCAGAGTTTCCCAACAATTTCATAGTTTCTGCCGTTACGGCGTATATATCGTCCCTATCACCCTGTCTCCGCGCATCCGATACCGCGTCCCCAAACTCTTTGAAACATTTTTCAGGGTGGTACTCGATAATTTGGTAGACCCTCGTCACTTCCAACCCGTGGTTCAAATACCAAATCAGTAACGGGGTGGCTAAAAGAATCTTATTCCCGATGTAGCTGCCTATTAATGTACGTCTGGGCGCTGACAAAAGTTTGTTTTTCTCAGCGTACTCGCTCATGTAAGCCCCAATATCTTCGCGGGTAACATCTACGTTTTTAAAGACGGGGGTCATTTCAGAAAAGTGCTCTTTTAGGCTGTCTGGGACGCGGATATCGCATTCGACCAGACCGAAGCAGGTTCCATCCATAACGGAAGATAAAATTTGGGTGTTGGAAAGGGGATATCTAAATTTAGTATAGGATGGTTGAGTACGCTTTAACGTCCTTGCCAAAAATGTTTTTATGGAGGGCTCTGTTTTCTTTAATGCCTGCCACTCGCATTCCCACATTTCTACAACCCTAACGTTAACGTCTTGGGTTAGGTACTTGTGTATCTCTAGAGTTTTTTGGTATAGTTCAGCAAAGGGTTTGTTGTTTACAGGGTTTGTTGTATTACCTCGCGTTAAAGGACAGTCGGGGTGTCCGTGAAAGAGACACCCGTGGAACTGATAGACCGTTTGATTAACCCCGTCCCACCCATCGACTCTAATTTTTCTGGTACCCAATGCCATTTCCCGTCCGTTGAACTGCGTTTTCAGCTGCACTGTATTTTCGTGAGCAACCCAAGAGAGATATTCTCTGCATTGAATGGTATACTTGTTCAATTTTCGTGGTCTGAAGCCGTCATTTTCTTTCCTAATAACTGGAAAATCTGTGGGCATTTCTTGCATTAAAGCCCATAGATAAAGGGCGTTGGCGTCGTACCCTTTAAGGGTCTGTACATGTTTACCTCCCCTAATAGCTGTCTGACCTTTTTCGTGGTAACGGTGGAAGATAATACTAGGCCCACCAACTATGTTATCTCTGATAACGTTATGGAGGTCTTGCTCTTTTTTTGAACATAGACTAAATGAGATATCTTTAGGGATGGTCTGGAAAAGGTATTTTAGAGTCACCCCCGGTACCGAAATGGCCTCTTTCAGCATATCGACCCCTAGCTCTGCATAGAAACTGACTTGTTTTTCTAACGCTTTCACGAACGGCGTTACGTCCTTATTATTATACCACACTAAAAAATCCTTGAGTGTGGTCATACCCTCTTCTACCCAAACGTTCTGACACGTTTCATATTCCACCTCTGAAATATTTGAGTTTTTGAGAGAGCTAAAGAAAGCGGAATGAGGTGGTATGGCGGTTTCGTTCAATTTGTCTAAACTATCTATGTACTCGTAGCAAAAGAACCCTTTCGTTTCCTTAATGTTATATGCCGCCAGATACTTACTATAGCTAAACCCTGGCGCGATGTAGTTGACAATATCTAAAAACTTTAATTCTCGCGTAGCTATACACATGAAATTGTTATCTCTTTTGACTATAAACTGGAAGGGGCCATCTTGGTTTATTTCTTTTTCTTCGTCGTCTTCCTCTGCTTCTGTCTCTTCTACATCTGTTTCCATCTCCTCTACATCTTCTGCTTCTAGATCTAATGCTTTTGTTTCTTTTTTCTCACCCTTAGAGACGAAGTTCTTAATGAGGTAAGGTTTTATGACGTTCAAATCGTACTTTCCAGAGTTGAAGCCTACCACTGGAAGCTGCCGCAAGTACGCCTCAAGTTTTTGCTCTAAACCCTCTGCTATATTCTTTGATAAGTCTTTTACGTGCCTGATCACGTCTGCGAAATGCACGCTCAAGATCCTATACGATTTACCGGCAATTTCATCGAGGTACTCTATCATTTCACCGACTAACTTTTGGGAATCCCCCTCAGTGACAAAACATCTAGCCTTCTCGTACCCTGGCACGTTGGAAGCTATTGAAAAAGAAAGCGGTGTGTGTTTGGTCTTGTACGTGGTATTTCCACTTTTTGTGCTGGGAAGATCTGCCTTTTCAAAATAGCACTCGTAGTCATAGGTTGCCCTATACGGATAGACGTACTTTGTATCTACTGGGATACCGTGAGAGGCGATTAATTCCCAGATGGATTCCGGAGGGTTATAGACACCGCCTCTAAATACGTCTTTCCTCCTATCCCCAGCACACGTTCTTTCGTGTTCGGTAAGTCTCCATAATTGCTTCCATAACTTGCCGCATTTTGGGCAGGAAAAAGACCTAGCAGCTCTATTTATGTCAGAAATGAACATGTAATGATCCTTGTAGAAAAGAACCCTTAAAGTGTTACTATATTTAGAACTACCTCGGAGTTTAGGCCCAAGGGTTTCTTTTTCGTCAAACTCGAAGACGTCGATATTTATCCCAAAACATTTTTCTAAATCTGGAATTTGGGCTAAAGTAACCCCAGGAAATGGGTTAGCTAGAGGGATATTCTGCTCGGTGCACCACTTTTGGAAAAGAATGTCTGTGGATGTGTTCAGACTGTGTACAGAAGCGTTTTTCATAAGAGCCAGGCAACGAAA
Organism: Meghimatium bilineatum; assembly: GCA_034231615.1. Lineage (NCBI taxonomy): Eukaryota > Metazoa > Mollusca > Gastropoda > Stylommatophora > Philomycidae > Meghimatium > Meghimatium bilineatum. The sequence goes on along the minus strand of CM067319.1, from coordinate 18,760,440 downwards.
AAAGCATAAGTTATCTGTATATGAGTGTGAGTGATTTTCATCCTTCACCAATGTACATATTGCTTTATTATTACTAATATGCGGAGGTAGTTCCTCATCTAAACAGCACCCAATAGAATGGTCATGTATGTGAAAAATATAAAAGGCGGTCGACGGAATACTCTCTACCGTGTATTTTGTGTTTGGTCTGTTTAGAAGGCTAAAGTTAAAAGGATCAGATTCTTGCAAAAGAGATAAAAACTTATCAAAATCCTGTTTATTGTTAATGAGTACTGGCTTTTCTAATACGCAGGCATTGTTTAGAGAAGAATGGAAAAATCGGAGTTCCTGTGTGTCTTTTTGTTTGAGAATTGTGTTGTAACTAAAATTTATTTTAAATCTAATTTTCTGTTTGTTGAAAATGGGTACAAGAAGTTCTCTCCAGTTCTGTATGCTGCCAGTATGTGTGTGGAAAAAAGTGTATATTGAAATATGTTTATTCTTGCTGCTATGTGTCCTGATGGTTGGCCAATGGTCCTCGTAAATTTTCCTAACATCTGCTGGTAAACTCTCTAAAATGTCTAATTCTGTTACTCTTCTGTTGTCTGTGGCACCTGACGCTCTAATTTGCAGTGATGAGGTGGCTGGAATAATATCTACAGATTCGTTCACCCCTCTTTTAAAGGCGGTTGTAATGTCTGTATGTAAGGAAGTACCTGTAGACGGATTATGTGTCTTCATGTGTCGTAGTAAATTATCTGATCTGTTGAAAAAAAGACCACAATCTGGGCACGCTTTCATTTTTGAAACATGCACGGTGTTTCTGTGCCGACTTAACTTATCGTTTCTACTGTATGTTTTTCTACAGTCGGGACATCTGTGACGCAATGGTGCAGCTGGTACTTTTCTTTTCGAGGCACTCTCTAATACCTCGCTCGCTGGCCTTTTACGACTCGTAGTAGGGCTCGTCAATCGTGTAGTGGGCGAGTCAGATGAACATGGAACAGTGAATGATGCAGTTTCTGGTTCGGCCTGTGTTAGAAACGCCTCAGGTGTAGTACTTATGGTAGTTGTATCAGTCACTTTTGCTGCTCTATGCAGTTCCGCATGTCGCATTAAATTGTCAGGCCTCTTAAAACAGCTACCACAGTCAGGGCATGCGTAAGTACATGCATTGTGTATAGTTTTTCGGTGTCGCTTCAGTACATCTCGTCTGCTGAAAGTTTTGTCGCAGTCTGGGCAGAGGTATTGCAGAGCTGCGGGTGAAGACATTTTCAACCTGTGAAAATAAATAAACAATGTTTGTGTGTGTCTGAACTACACAACAATACTATAGTTAGTAATTACATATAAAACTTATTTCGGCACATATTTCCGAAAACTGGTCACTTTCATGCTTATCAAACACTGTTCTCTTTTCCTTTACTCGTTATCGAAAACGGGTAACTTTTTTGATTATCGAAAACTGGCCACTTTTATAACACGTTATCGAAAACTGGTAGCTTTCCCGCTTATAGAAAACTGCTTTCTGGCTGAATTTATTTACTATAACACAAATCACTGACGAGTAGTTGTTATATCCTTCGTCTCTGAGATTGAAATGACGAAAACGTAAGAAAATGTGGTGAAATTCTCCTCAGAACCAGTTCTAACCAGTTTCGACGATGATGACGTAATCAACCTCTACGCATGCGCAAGTAAACGCTGCCTTTAACAATACCCCACAGAGATGCACTTGTGTGTATACGAGAACGCTGTGATAATGCCTCAGGTCGATAAATCGGCCCTCGTCAGAGATCTTGTAGTCCACTGGCCTGGAGAAGAAAGCATGTTCATATTTATGCTGCCGCACTGAGCGAGTATGTTGTGGACTTTTCGAAAAGGCACGAGATTCTGTTCAAGATTATTTGCGAAAACATTGACCAATATAACATTTGTTATACTTTTGTCTGTATCGTCGACGAAGTTTTCACCGACAGAGACATAAACCGGGGGAGAGCCATTGCCAGTTTTGTACTAGCCTACTACATAACTTAAGCTCTTCCGGATTTCGTTTGCAATGTTGACACGGATATAATGCATTTCAGACGAACATTTTCGGCTGTCGTTGAAACATACAGGTCGAACGCGCTGGGACCTTGACTGAATGACGTGGGAAGATATGCGTCCTTCCTTGCCAACAACGATAAATTCCTAAGATGGAATAGATTCTCGATCGTCGTCATATGTTTTCTTTTATCGATACATTTGGAATATAAAATATTAAATTATCGTGGTTTTTTTTTCTTTATTACACTCATCGTGATCTGTTTTACAACATTTACATTATATGGTTTATATATATCGCGAAGCTCCTGAAGAGGTGACATGTGTGCCCCCTACTAAACAGTGAGACCGCAAGAGAAAAAAAAATTTAAATATTTTTTAAAAAATAATAAAAAAACTTTCCGCGTGGTGGGTGTGATACCCCTCCCTACACTAACTAGTACTTTTCTCTGAAACGTGTATACTTGGAAGGAGGGAGTAATAATGCGATTTTGTTGTGGCCGAAATAAGTAGAGAATGATGATTAACAACTATTGCCTTTTGTTATTTGGCAATACAAAATTTGTTAAACCGGCTAGTGAGAAAAACGAGCTAGGTCTTGATGCAAGTTATTAGAGGACATACGTTAACGATTCAATAGATACTTCAGCTTATGCCTGAACAAAACAGAAATACAAAAAAAAGTAAACGTGAAATACATATCTCTCCATGTAGACAATGTTCAATATGTATAAAAAGATACAGAGAAATAATAAAGTAATTGAACTAGAATTCTATAATGATTAACCATCTATGGAAAGAAAAAATTGCTATTTTAACTATACTTGATATTGTCTGCGATAAAGCAATCATCTATCTGTATCCCCACACATGCCGACATAAGTGTGTTCGTATCTTTATCCCTCCCCCCTCTGCCTTGTGTGTTTTTCTCTTAGTCCATAAGTCTTCAGATCGCTTTATGCTTCAGATCGTTTCGCTCACAGGACAGTAAGCGGGGTATATATTCGTTGATAATAGTCAAGAACATGGTATTGGCCGTGTAATATATAAATATGGTTCGTTCATATATAGTGATGTCCTTTAATCGATAGAAGATTACCATCTTGCTATATTTAACTTTATTGCTAAAATAATTTCATGCTTTTGTGTGAGATGCGAAAAAATAATATAGGGGTATTGATTTCATATTGTCTTGCTCTATCTACAAGAGAACGTTTTACATTGTGTTAAGTAACAAATCAAATGCACAACAGTGCAGTGGACGATAGTGAAAATTTCTTCACCCTCTAACTCTAATGTCATCTAAAGCTGTTTTTCCTGTGCTATTGTGATATATTTCGTTGACATAATGGATACTGTCACGTTCTACTTGCAATAACGCGTTAACGTTTGTTAGTATGACAAAATAGTTAGAAATATGATGACCGGCGATGGTTTTCATTGTGTATACCGGATAGATGGAGTTCGTTAGTTTATGGGAGTATCTAAGAGAGGACAACTCTAAAATCAACTGCTGCCTTGTAGGTCAGGCTATTTAGTCAAATGTTAGTGGAGAACACCATCATAAATAAACCGGTAGATAGCCAGGAGAAACAACTGCTGCAAATATTCCTAGATTATGTGATGTTTCGACACGACTTAGATGAGGGGAGGTCCTGGTAGACTAGGCCATAAATAATAATATGGTGTTAGAGAACACATTCTTTACCCATCACCCAAGACATCTATGGACATTCAAAAGTCCAGATAACAGGACACGCAATGAAATAGATTACATCGTAATAAATAAAAGATTCAGAAACTCATTGAAGTCTGTTAAGACATGTCCACGTGATTATTGCAACAGTGACCCTGTTCCAGTAGTGGAAAAGATTAATATTAGGGTAAAGAGAGTTATAAAATTACAGGGACAGATAACACACTTAATGTGAATATGTTGACAGAGAACACAGTATAACATAACAATTCAACATAGGTACAATGCGATAGAAAAAAAAATAGAAACCATTGAAGAACAGTGGACGATGTTAAAAGAATCATCGCAGTTAAACAGCTAAAGAGACCAAAGAAACATCACAATAGGAAAGACTAGATGACATACGATATTTTGAACAGGATGAAGCAAGGACGACATATGACGAACAACATTGACGAATACATCAAGATGAACAAAGAAATTAAACATAAGTTCAACAAGACTGAAGAGAATTAAACGCACAGTGCAGTGAAATAGAAAGATATTATCATAGAAATACGAGTGATACACATTTAAAAATAACGTAATTAACAGACAGATGGCAGGCTCGCATGCCTGGGTGTCTGAGTTCTAAGCAGGGACACATAATAATAGGAGAAAATGAAATCATTCACAGATGGGAAGAATATATTACAGAACTGTAGGAAGATAACAGACATGATACTACTTTAAATTATAATAATAAAGGACCATGTATATTAAAATATAAAGGAAGCTATACATCACTTGAAAGACAACAAATCATCGGGTCTGGAGAAGATTACAAAAGAAGCCCCTGGGAGATTATGGCATTGAAGTTATCACCACAATGCTAAATGACATCTACAACAGTGGCTATATTCCTTCGGATTTTGCTACAATCAATTTTTCATAGCCCTACCAAAGAAACCTGGTGCAGTAGATTGCGAAGACCACAGAACAATCAGCCTTATGAGTTGACCAAGATTCTACTGCGAATAATAATGAGGCGTATACGAGGAAAAATAAAACCAGACATAGAAGACGAACAATGCGGATTCGTAGAAGGAAAAGACACATGAAATGCCCTATATATAGTAAGAACATTAATGGAGAGGGTCATATAAGTACAAAAAGACTTTTATCTGTGCTTCATAAATTACATCACAGCCTTTGACAAGGTGAAACATTCAGAGTTCATAAAATTGCTAGAAAATCTTAACGTTAATGGGAAAGATCTAATATTAGTAAGAAATATGTATTGGAAACAAACAGCTGCGATGAGAGTTAACAACACTATAGGTCGATTTCAAAAGATAGAAAGGGGAGTCAGGCCAGGTTGTGTAATGTCACGGGACCTTTTCTCCCTGTATACAGAATACATTAAGCGAACTAAAGAAGATATGCCAGGAATACAAGTGGGAGGCTGCAATATAAATAACTAGAGATATGCTGATGACACAGTATTGATCGCAGGAAACGAACATGAACTACGTGCTCTAATAGATGAAGTAGTGACAGAAAGTAAAAACAAAGGTCTCAGTTTAAACAAGAAGACAACAGATATAATGTTTGTATCGAAGAGACATACATCAACAAGATGCAACATAATAATTAATGACACAAAATTATCACAAGTTGAAAAAGTGAAATATTTTGGCACCCTGTTAACATCAGAAGTAAGATGCTGAAGTGCGATAAAGAGCCGAACAGCACAAGCCATATCAGCATTCCATAAATTGAGAACCATTTATGCAATGGACGACTATCATTGCAGACCCGAATTCGAATGCTGAGATGTTATATCGAACCATTTCTTTTTTATGGTTGTGAAGCATGAACTGTAAACAGACAGGAAAGTGGGATATTAGAGGCTACAGAAATGTGGTTTCTGAGAAGAAGGATGAAAATACGATGGACAGCCAGGAAAACTAATGTAGATGTTCTCATTGATGCTGAAGTAAAGAGACAGGTTATCGCAAAAACTAGAGGCAGACAATCAAAATGTATATGGTATGTGCTGAGAAGAACACAGCTTGAACACTTAATATCCACTGGAAAGATCAAGGGGGGAAGGGATAGGGGACGACATATGCAGAAGTTACTAGATTGACTTGTATTGTGGCACGGTAGAAGCTCACCAACAGAGCTTATTGATATCACCAGACACAGAGAGTCGTGGAGAAACATGATCGCCTATGCCATTCGACATTGCACTTGATTGATTGATTAAAACAGGTATTGAAATTTACTTGGAAACAGAATGCACACGTGATAGAATAAGGAGACCTTAGAAGTAATATCTTAGCATCCGACTAGTGATAGATAAATATATAGAAGCCCAAAAAAGAATCTACATTTGCTAAATAGACTACAGCAAGGTCTTTGACAGAGTTCAACATGAAAAATTAATTAAATGTCTTCAAGAAATAGGCATAGATGGAAATATATACCGGGAACAAAACTGCATCAATAAGGTGTGAAAACAGCTACTTACCATACATAGAAATAAGAAGAGGGGTAAGACAGGGATGACTTTTATCACCAGGTCTATTTAATATCTACACAGAGAAAATCTTTAAAAATATAGAAGAAATACCAGGACTCAAGATCAATGGGAAAATAATAAACAACCCGAGATATGAAGATGACACTGTTCTTTTAGCAGAAAGTGAACATGAACTACAAATACTAATAGATCAAGTCAATGAATCAAGTAATGAATATGGACTGGATATAAACATCCCACACACAAAAACCATGATAATCAGCAAAGACACAGAAGAACAGGAGGTAAACATAAACATATAGGGAGTGTGACTACAACAAGTAAAACATCAATATCTTGGACACATAGTCACATATGATGGCAGATGTGAAACAGAAGTTAAAAGGAGAATAGGAATGGCTAAAAGTACCTTCAATGACATGAGGAAATTATTAATATCTAAACAAATTAAAAACAAGTTAAAAATGAGAATTATAAAATGCTACATCTATTCCATATTAATGTATGGCTCAGAAACATGGACACTAAATAAACAGAAGACAAAATTGATGCCTTTGAGATGTGGGTATATAGAAGAATAGGGAGAACATCATGGAAAGAGAAGAAAACAAAGAAGTTCTAAAACACTTATAATGAATAAAGAATTACTAAGAGAAATAAAGATCACGCAAATAAAATACTTTGGGCACATTAAAAGACTTTATTGAAGACCTTACTTGAGGATAAAGTAGAAAAGACGCGAGCAGTTGGAAAAGTAACATCACAAGCTGGGCAGGTTACAATCTAGCAGAGTGCACCACGAACACAGGATACAGCGGATGTTGGAGGCCTGATGCAGCCAACCTTCGTTGCGGAGACGGCACTTGATGATGATAAGATAATATGCTGTATTTAGCTTATTATTATTATTTTATTTTCGATAACGCAGAGCCAGCTCTTTGTGAGCATATGAAGAGACAATACCACAGAAGACACTGTACGCAATTGATGTTGTCAAAGACTACAAAATTAGATGTCCTAACTCTGTCATGAATAACAAAATATAACACGGTCATTATAATGTATTTTTCTTTGTTTTGTTGTATACTATATTAATTAACCTGTTTGTATATTCGCTACTATTACCACCACTAAAAATACTACTATAGTCCGTTCAGAATCGTTTGCCGAGATGTTATGATTTATAATTCAAAAAGTTCTTGATGATTTCACATGAATTTTGGCATACGTTGTTAAAATGTCCATGTCGCGAAAACATATGTGTTACTTGATGTCTAGCTGTAACGGTTATTTGAAAGCGGCGAATTCTTTTGATGTTTGCCCATGTAAATATGATTTCGACCATAAACAAAATATTTTACAGTAATCTAGTGCAATGATGACCCATAGGCGTGTCCACAAAATTTTACATGGTGGCAGGTGTAAAAAAAATTTAAAATATATCTTTTGTTCGTAGAGTCAATTTGATATTGTTCCATGCTCTTGGTGTGAGTTTCACAAATGTTGTCGCTGCCTTTGAAATAAGTACATATATTTCTTCATGTAAGGAAATTTTGTCTGTAATAGTTGATCCAAGATATCTGAACTTCTGTATTGAATCAAGCGGGCTAATTTTTATAAGTAATGGTTGATGGTTTGCTTATAACATTTTTTTGAATTGCTTGGGTGGTATTGAGCAATGAAATGTTTTACAAATCAACTTGTAAATTTTGCAAATCAAACTTTTTTTAGTGTAGACGTAATCAGAGTAATGATCATTCATAATCAGACGAGTCAAATAGGTCGATTACTGTTTTCGGCTGAACAAACAACAAACCTTCCTTTTTCCAATATTCCTCTTCTTGGCGTAACACATGATCCTCACATTTCACCCAGTAGTCTTTATGTATATTCGATAGAGCCTGATTTGTAAGTGCCTCAATATCACATAATTTGAAAGTTGTATTTGTAGATGCTACGTGTCCTTTAACTTTTGCCCAAATTAGCTCTATAGGATTTAAGTGTGCATGATATGGAGGTAGTCTCAAACATCTATGACCATGTTCTTCAATTAACTTGTCTATTTTAAATATCTTTGTTCGTTGTGTCTGTTTTACAAGGTTAAGCAATTCGGGTTTCAAGTACCTGTCGGTAACTGGTATGTGTTCTTTTATGAGCCACGTTTTGATTGCATCTTTTGTACTTGATGATGTTGGGATTCTATCTTCTACGTTCACTACGTTATGGTATGAAGCATTGTCCATTATCAGACAAGAAGGTCTATCTAATATTGGAAGAATACTTTTTTCGATCCAGTCTTCGAATATGTGCCCATTCATTTCGGAGTGGTAGTCTCTATTGTCAATGGATTTTGAAATGAAAATTAGATGAGCATTCTGCAACAACCCATTATGTCTGCTACCTGCATGTGCAACTATCAAACGTTGCCCTTTACTACTTGGTACTGATCTTTTAATACTTCCATCTGCTAACTGCCATTCCTTTTCATTTGTATGATGAGCGTTGATCCAAGTTTCATCTAAATACACAATATCATAACCATTCTCGCGCATTCCCTTCACTTCACGTAAATACTTGCTTCTAAGAGCTACCAGATGTGGCTTTTCACAAATAATGTTTTTTCCACCAGCATACTTTCTAAAGGTGAAGCCTGCATTTCTTACAGTTTTCCATAATAAAGTTTTTGATATTTCAATGTCGTTATTAGTTTTCAGCCAAATCTTCAACTTTCTAAGTGTCACTTCTTCGTTTTCATCTAACATTCTACATATTTCTCTTTTTACTAGGTCCTTATCGAAACTGTCTATCTTTTCTTTCCTTCCTTGCTTTCGTGAATTTGTTGGCAATAAATATCCGCTTGCTTCCACTATTCGATCAAATGAACGTTTACACAAACCTAAAATATGCATTGTTCTCTTCTCAGGATTTGATAAAGAACACTAAAGATGTCCCTTTTTACGCTCTCTGCAGAAGTATTGATAAATCTTTATAGCAATGTTATGCTCAGTAAAATATTTCGCTTTCAGATTCATTCTCACATAGACTTGCAGAAGGTAATATGCTTAGTGCCGCCTACTGTCTGTAAATATTGAGACGTGCCTCTGACTTGTGACTTGAAATCGAGTCAATAGCCGTTTTTGATTTCACATAATTCTAAGTTCAGGAAAAATAATATTTGGTGCTAAACGGGAATTTCCATATGTAACATTGCTTTATACAAATGTACAGTGGAAACAACTACTTTTAGAACGGTGCACATTCTACCGTGAGGGTCATGCCTTTATATTTAATAATCAGCTGTGAGATGTAAGCATCTACATAATCCAGCGATTGTTTATAATTTAGATTAACTTTTTTTTAATATAGGTTAAATAAGGTATCTTTGATACTGGATCACTTTTCTTTGATAAAAAAATATTTCTATAGCGACATTATTATTCTAAACCTAACTTCAAATGATCAATCCAAATGAACAATACGTTTTTGATAAAAATAATTTAACATCTCGGCAAACGATTCTGAACGGACTATAGTAACAATACAGCACCCACCATTATTATTTATGTTACAACTACCGCTATTACTATTACTAAAACAAACCAAAATATCTTTTAGTCTAGCGTACCTCTTGAGGTAAAAATCGATGAAGGTCGATCACAAGACTTGTCAGAATTCTTCTTTGTTAACCTGATCTTGGGTAAAAAAAAAATCAATGATGCGTACTGAAGAATATAAATCTACCTGAGGCGGAACACTATTACCGGGTTTTTGTAAATATTATTGTTCGGCATTACACGAATAAACAAACTACACACTTAGTTTCAAAATTATTATTACATATGGACAGATGTTCTAACTTGTAACATATAAAAAACACAAGTTAATACTTTTACATATAAGAAATGTTCTTCTACCACTGTGGAGAGAACATTCATTGTAAATCTGAAAATTTACAACTTGCTAAGAACACCTGAGACAATCGATTGAGACCTGAGTCGCAACACCGAAACATAGTCAACATATGGCATATTTTGTAAGGTCTTTTGTTATTAATTGAAAATTTAATGTCTATTACACATACATAAATATTAGGAATATATAACATTACTTACCTCTATTAGAAGATATACAACTTGAGGAAGATCTAGATGAGCAACGACGTCTGCTCTCATTGGCACAACTTCTTGTAATGCGAGATGGTACAAAACAAAGTTAACCGATTTTTTTCCAGCCACGCCTCGATGAGCACGACCGTGTGTATAATCAATAACATAGATATATTACTCATGCATGATTCATAATTTTTGCATAGTAACATCGCCTCTTTCTATTTAATGGTGTATGTGGATACATATTGTTATAGTAAACTGTAATAAACATATATTGAATAAATATGACACTAAATGATAATTATATTTCGTATTTTGTCATTTATTTTTGATAAGTTAACCGGTGAGAATGATTTGGAGTATGATATATCACTCATAATATAATTTATTCATAGTGACCCCCACACACCTTACACCCACTATCGAATGGATATCCGTACTAAAATTTCGATCTCCTCCACCATAAATAATGCGGCATTGTTTGGTCATCTACCGTGCTTAATCGATCACCTACTATTACCCATACCTGCTTATTGTTCGCTTTATTGATTCCCACCTCAACTCATTGAGGTGGAGCTATATAAATATCATTTGAGGGGTTGTTATATAACTTCAATTGAGGGGGAGGGTCATAACCTCGTTGCTATACTACTATCGAGGCGCATGTATTATTTTATTATTATTTACATTCTTTTATTTTACTGACATGTTTACTTTGCGCTGTGATATGTTGTCATGTAGGTGATGTGCAACGGACAAATTCGAGAGGAAAGTGGACTTTCTTCCCCCCCCCCTCTTAACTGGAAGGGATAATATCAATGCAAGCAAATATAATTAAGATAATAGAAAACATGTTTCCTTTTCCAAACCTGACATAAAGGTTTGTCCGATGTACACTTATCCTGCACTCTCTCACACTCCACTAAAGTCTGGTGTACATTTATGACATCCTGCACTCTCTCACACTCCACTAAAGTCTGGTGTACATTTATGACATCCTGCACTCTCTCACACTCCACTAAAGTCTGGTGTACATTTATGACATCCTGCACTCTCTCACACTCCACTTAAGTCCAGTGTACACTTATCCTGCACGCTCTCACACTCCACTCAAGTCTGTGTACACTTATGACATCCTGCACTCTCTCACACTCCACTCAAGTCGTATTTATTGTTTTGTTTGTTTGTTTTGCGTTCGCTCCATTGTAACCATCACGGATATCCGTGCGATTTCCGCCGGGAGCGTGATTACGTTGTGCCACCGTTATGCGCCTTGTAGGCCTAGCACATCCGATTTCGGCATGCCGATACAATTCGGGTGGGCTATCCTTAGCCTGTGACAGCCTCTATATCTGTCTCCAGGCACGCGTAGTGGCGACTCTTCGCCCAGACGATTTTTGCTCTCGTCTGACTCGCATGAGGTGTTCCACTGTCTATGAACTTGCCTCGTGTAATTGGACGTGCTGTGCCTGTGCCCATTGGGTACTCAACCGTTTCTCATCCGTGAGCCTGGTTCCTTAAGGGGAAGAACTCAACAGAGGAGTTGGACCCTGGCTCTTTCGCCCTCTTAGCCGAGGTGTCATTCACTGACATCGTGTACCCCTTGTCCAAGTTCGAGTCTCACACCACGCGTTTGAGAGCAAGGCGTTCTCGAGCTGAGCGTCCTTGTCCCAATAGCGCCTGAGCCCATCAGGTACTGAACCCTTCAATGTTCGGACTGGACTGACTAGCTTCACTGTATGTCGACAGTGTCGCTATATGTGGTGATGCTGGTGGTGTCGGAGATATTTTCTGTCTCTTGTGCAGTTAAATCTCTTTCCATCTGCTACCTCCACATTCTCGGACACGATCCCCAAATGATTTGGCCATAATCAGCTCGAGCTGCTGTATTTCTGTTTCCAGGGTGCACCGCGTGGAGGTACATTTGGGATCTTGGTTATCTGCTAACCCTGGGTCCGCCTAGAGCAATGTGTTCCCTTTGCACCCCGCATCTATATATTAGTATAGGAGTTATATAGCACTGTAGAACTCTCTTCCTCACATCTAATAACAGGGTCATATTACACAGTATATTTTTCATTTCTTTGAATGTTGTTTTGCCTGCCCTATTCTTCTTCTTATTTCTGTTGGAACTTCTTCCATCTTCTGTTACCAATGTATCTAAACACTTGAACTGGTGAACCTGTTTTAATACTATATCATTCACTTTGATCTTGCAAAGTGTGTTATTTTGTTTCTTTGAAATAACCATTTCTTCTGTTTTCTTGATGTTTAGGAAGAGGCCTTTCTCTTCTTAATGTCATTGTTACATTAATTAATTCTTGATTAAATTCTTAATTAAACCCTACAGATACATAAACATATTGAATAGTTAAATATTTAAATTGAAGAATATTTAAACGCAAACCCCACATTGTACAAAAGGATACATGAGTTCTATTGAATGTGATTCCTGGGAATCCAAACAAAGAAACACACCTTTGTGACGTGAGTATTAATTCGCACGTGCAAGTTCTCGCGTGACAACACCGGATGAAGGTAACCACGAGCTGTTGTCCATCGTATCCCGTTGAAGGAATTTGACTGGGCGTGTGATATTCCTGTAAAGAAGTTAAATCTTCAATTAAAGACACAACCAAACATATACCGTGTAGAACTTTTTTTCTCTATCTTATTAATGCTCAGACATTAAAAAAAAACTGTGATATTTGATACTGTCTATGCTTCGCTTCCATAAAGAAAGATTGACCCAATATATATTATAGCACTCTATCTTGCGTATACATTGATATTACTCCACTGAATAGAATGTTTCTTAGAATAAAGAATATTCATAGAATTTTTCCTTTTCATAAAATAAGAAACCCTAAAAGATGCTGTATATTGCAAAAACGTATTTACACTGAAGGACGTGAGACAATAAATTAGAAGTGCTTGTGTAGCAATCCTACTAGACACCTTAGCACAGTTTACCGAAGCAGTACAATGCAGCACTAACAAAAGTTTGGAAGACAGTGACTCCAACTTTGAACACATACTGGAATCATAAAGCGCAGAAAAGCGGCGACAGTTTTGGTCTTCAGAGAAGTCATTGAACGTGCATGTGCATCAATCCTACTGGTAAAATTCGCCAAATTTACCTAAATAATATTTTACCATAGTAACACATTCATACAAGATGGCGAACACCACTTTCAACTTTTATAACGTATGTTACTTCGTGCTAGGACACTCTTGTGCTAGAACCAGCACAACAACATATTTGGGAATCATTTTTGATATGAGTCTTAGTTTCGAAGATCATATAGGTCACATCATTTTAAAGACAGAGTTGGGCCAGAGTTGTGCCCTGATGTCGACGTCTTTTTAGGTGGAATTAGACTCGAAACACGATCGAGTCGGATGGCTGCTGGAACAGAGGGCGGAACACTTATGGGAATGCCCCAGTTGCTGTGAGGTCAGTTTCTAATCAAGAATTTTAAAGACAGGTAAATGTCTTGCAACATTGAACGATGTAGCTGCTGCGGACATAGATTAATACTTCTCTCCTACCAGGGTTTTGTTGTGTCTGATTAACAATTGATGCATTGACAATTTTGAAACTCACTGAGACACAGACCGAAATATTGGATGGGGTCCAAGATGAGGGGATGCCTATCATACTTTGATGCACTACAGACACGCCAGTAAGAGCCATTCGATTTTTACTCGATTGTCCAACTACAGAGCACAGAATACAGCTTTGCATAGCATGAGTCTACCCCAAAATCACAGCTTATAAAAAGCATCCATGTCATTCTGAAATCTAGAAAAGGAAAGGCAGTAATGAGAGGTACGTCGGGGGTTAGATGTGTTAAAAACGTCATAAAAAGTGTGTGCATATTGCAGGACCGGGCACCTGGTGAAAATATAGATGTGTGTAGATTGTCAGATCTCCTTCGAAGTAATAATAATTATCAATAGAAAGTGCAAAGAGTGGTGCTTTTTTACTATACGCTGAGATGCAGGTATTGATAAGTCAGAATTCCAGGTAAAGTGACATAATTGTATAGACAGATGGTTCGGATGTTAGACATGTGTGTAGTGCTCGCGTTTTCGCATCTCATTATGTAGAGAAGACCATCAAAACGGATAGTGGCGCGTGTTCTATAACAACAAGTAGCATGACAATGGAGATTATGACAGTGGCCAAGACCTTAAACTAGATGAGTAAACAGACAGCAAAGCATGTTTACATCCGCTGTGACTTGATGAGCGTGATCACAAATATGCGAGTTGCCTGCGTTCCTGAACAATGGCTGACGCCTTGGAGAAGTCGAAGTTGCAATGCATCACACTCATTTTGGTTACTGGTAATGCGGATAATCAAGGCAACTAAAGAACAGAGAGGCTTGGGGACGTTGCTACTGTGTCGGGCAGTAGAGCAATGAATGTGACTGATATACTGAACTCTTTACGAGAAACAACACACGCAAATGAAGCAATGTGGGTGGTGAATGCTTTTCCATGTCGAGAATGTAGTATTTGATCTACAAATGCGGCGTCGCCAGAAGTGATCGCTACTGTGGGCTTGTAAGAATATTCGTCAACCAGCAACTGTCAACCGTTGTGTAATGGTGAATGCACTAAAGTAGAGATATGATCACACATGAACATATTCCTTGTGCGTTTGTGACGATATACCAACTGATTAAATGTCAACTTCGATTGTAAATTTTGAAAGAAATAATAATTTATCTTGCTCTCATAATGGCTGAATAAAGTTTTTATTTGAACATTTTTTTGGTAAGTTTTCATTTCCAACTATCTATTTCATCTATGCATTCTTCCATCAATCCATCAAACGTGTATAAAGATATTACAAAATATGAAACACCAGAAAACAAAACAAACAACAAACACTAAGATGGGAAAGATAAAATAAACATCAGTATCATACCTGCCAAGGTAGCACCGTTGGGGTCATTCACTCTAAGTCCTAATTCTTGTCCAGCTTGAATCAGGATATCTGCAAGAGGCAGCGTGTTTGGCACAGTTACTTTCATAGGCCCATCCTTGCCATGGTATTCTGTGGAAGAATTGAGCCCCAATCAACGTAGAAAAGTGATTGATGTTCATAATTAAACACCTGGACACAAACATTCCGGGTCGTAAATTCTCTGCTGGCACGACCGCTCCTCCAGTCGACCCAGCTATAAGTGGGTACTTACCGCATGATTTGGATAAGGTAAACACAGCAAAGAAGGCTACCCCACCTAACAGTTGCTGCGGCTTAGTACATGAAGAGTTATCTTTATTCTCGACGGCAGGTTTCATGCCATGGGTTATTCCATTACCTTATCTTGATCCCCGACTGCAGTTTTCCTGCAATGGGACATTCCTGTACCCCTGACGGCAGGTTGCTGAAATGGGACATTCCTTTACCATATTTTCATCCCCGATAGCAGGTTCCCTGACATGGGACATTCCTCTATCTTATTAATAATTTTAGCCACGCATTTTGTTAGCAGTGGTAATTTATCTTCTGCGTTAGTTCGTAAACTCATGCAGATTAGCGGGATGTAACTCGAAGCGCGGAATGCGTTGCATCAAGGTTTACAGCTTAGCTGCCGTACCTGCACCTTTCGGCTTGACACATCCTACTTCAGCATGTTCCTATGCAATTTTGACTCACTTTGGGAAGGGACCATAAACCCTACCCCATCGCACTACGATAAACATGACAAGATAAGATGTCAATATTCTCTACTCTCCCTTAGGCCCAGGTAACACGTGTTCACCAGCTTGTTTATCTGTTTCTTTAAATACAAGAGCCCGAGTATTACCTGTGCACGAAAGAGGGGGGGGGGGATAGCGACGCCGTAATCTGTCATGCATGTAATTAGTAGCGACTAATGAGGTTTTCGTGTTGTAGCTGGTTATCACAAAAAACAAGTTAGTTTGATCCAGAAGTCACGATGAAGTCTGATGTATCCAGCCGAAAAGTGTAAATATCGTATCTAAGCTGTAAACCATGATATGACACATTACATTCTCTAATATACATCCTGCTGGACTTCAAGAGTGTAAGCAGGCGCATCTCCAGTATAGTTCTGCCGGCTAATCCCGAACACTTATTTTGGCTGCTTCGACTGATCATTTGTTATTTAGTTTTAATTTGAACCATCAACCAATGGAAAGCACTGACACAGTCGGATTAGTTAATTGACGAAATTTAGGGTCAAAGAGTAGGACTATCCTGATGACGGATTTAATTTGAAAAAAAAAAGAAAATGAACACATAAACAAAATTAGGAACAAACACGCAGACAATAATGTATACCAGAGGCAGCAAGTCCAGGATCCTGAACATCTTCAGACTTGATAAAGAAGGGAAGAACGTCTTTATAGCTCCATCCTTCTGCACCAGACTCCGCCCAGCGGTCGAAATCCAACCTATGGCCACGTGTATAGAGCATACTATTCAAGTTAAAAGTTCCACCCAGAGCTTTTCCTCTTGGCCAAAATGCTTTCTGAGGAAATATGGTTTGGTCTGATTACATCTTTAAAAAAAAAAAATATAATCTGAGGTTATCATTAGTGACACGGCCGTCTCCAGTAAAGACCTGTTATCTAGAATTTCCACGTAACCGGACGGGGGCCCTTGCTGGGCACTCGATTGGTCACTATTTATATACTTGGAGTCATCTTGGCTATTTTTGGCATACGATTCCAAGTATGCAAATAGTGGTCAACCGACAGCCCAACAATAATAAAAAACGTAAGGAATGGGGTCCTAATTAATTCAGTTAGAAAGTCTTTAATGGAAGCGGTCACGGTTAGTGATTAGAGATTTTATCAACAGATAAAACGGTACAACTGATGGCGAAGGGTATGTATATTTTCTGTATAGTTCTCATAGCCAATTACTTGTATATTTTCCTCATCCTGCCTCTTAATTGTCCTCCAATACTGCCTCCCTGAGTAATTCAAATTCCTTCTATCTATTGTCTTCTCTGCTTTTATTGTAAATCATTCTGTTGAATGACGATCGGTTTTTGGGATATAGCAAGTTTGATTTTCGGGATATAGCACGTTTGATTTTCAGGATATAGTATGTTTGATTTTTGGGATATAGTATGTTTGATTTTTGGGATATAGCATGTTTGATTTTCGGGATATAGCACGTTTGATTTTCAGGATATAGTATGTTTGATTTTTGGGATATAGTATGTTTGATTTGTGGGATATAGCACGTTCGATTTTCGGGATATAGCACGTTTGATTTTCGGGATATAGCACGTTTGATTTTCAGGATATAGTATGTTTGATTTTTGGGATATAGTATGTTTGATTTTTGGGATATAGCATGTTTGATTTTTGGGATATAGTATGTTTGATTTTTGGGATATAGTATGTTTGATTTGTGGGATATAGCACAATCGATTTTCGGGATATAGCACGTTTGATTTTCGGGATATAGCACGTTTGATTTTCAGGATATAGTATGTTTGATTTTTGGGATATAGTATGTTTGATTTTTGGGATATAGCATGTTTGATTTTCGGGATATAGCACGTTTGATTTTCAGGATATAGTATGTTTGATTTTTGGGATATAGTATGTTTGATATTTGGGATATAGCACGTTTGATTTTCGGGATATAGCACGTTTGATTTTCGGGATATAGCACGTTTGATTTTCAGGATATAGTATGTTTGATTTTTGGGATATAGTATGTTTGATTTTTGGGATATAGCATGTTTGATCTTTGGGATATAGCACGTTTGATTTTCGGGATATAGCACGTTTGGTCGCTTGACATGAATCTTGTTGTTTCCACTTTCATCTTGTATGCTCTTGCCGCTGGCCAATAAGGTTTCACCCTCATAAAGTGTCCGAACAATTTCAGTTTCTATATTTCCATATATTTGACCACATATGTTGTTCAAACAGTTGTAGTAATTTTGTCATTCCTCACATGAAGTCTTTACCCCCCCCCTTCTATTTGCTGCTTTTCTTAGCCATCTCATTGCACACATAAGTAAAAATCCTCTCTTTTTTCCCAGGTAGTGTCCATGTCGAACATTTATAACAAATTCCTTCAATCTTTCAATAAGTCAGGTGTCAACAGGTTGACTCGAAGATAAATTACGTCGGATATCGCAGTTAATCTGTAAATCACGACGCAGAACATTCTGTTGGACGGACTACGTCCTGCTAACCGATAGGAGTGTGGTAACAGACGAAGAATAAGATTTCGTTTATCCTTATAGGCGTACGAAATTAGAAGATATTATTTTCCTAATACAGAATATCCCCTCACGTCGACGATATGCATACGGGATTATAAGGCTTAGAGGATTGACTTTCTTGCACACCAATTTTCCAATTTGTACTCCGTTCTTCTTAACAGCAGCACGTTGTCTAATGAAAGTACCACTCATAGCACGTGACTCCGTAGATTATAGCAATCTTCACATGGAACCTCCGTAAAATGGTATTTTCACTGCCGGGTATCGAACCGCTCACATTTTCACTGCCGGGTATCGGACTGCTCACATTATCACTGCCGGGTATCGAATCGCTCACATTTTCACTGCCGGGTATCGAACCGCTCACATTTTCACTGCCGGGTATCGGACAGCTCACATTGTCAACACATTGTAAAGGTTTAGACTAAAGGAATAAGGCAAATGAGATATAAGAAATAAGTTCAAGAAATAAGCATCAACATTGGCAACGCGTCTACAACAATGAACAGACTAACAAAAGTAGTCTCAATAAATAGAAAAGTATCTATAAAAACTAAATTCCCGAGCACTCTCCTCTGCGGCAGAGATAAACATGGGCAAACTATATGCGCATGGAGAGACGACTATACAGTTTTTATATGCAGAGCCTACATAGAATTCTTAGAGTCAAAGCTACTAATACTGATACACAGAATTATTAGAGTCAAGATTATTAATACTGATACATAGAATTCTTAGAGTCAAGGTTATTTATACTGATACATAGAATTCTTAGAGTCAAGATTATTTATACTGATACATAGAATTCTTAGAGTCAAGGTTATTTATACTGATACATAGAATTCTTAGAGTCAAGATTATTTATACTGATACATAGAATTCTTAGAGTCAAAGTTACTAATACTGATACATAGAATTCTTAGAGTCAAAGTTACTAATACTGATACATAGAATTCTTAGAGTCAAAGTTACTAATACTGATACATAGTATTCTTAGAGTCAAAGTTACTTATACTGATACATAGAATTCTTAGAGTCAAAGTTACTATACTGATACATAGAATTCTTAGAGTCAAAGTTACTAATACTGATACATAGAATTCTTAGAGTCAAGATTATTTATACTGATACATAGAATTCTTAGAGTCAAAGTTACTTATACTGATACATATAATTCTTATAGTCAAAGTTACTAATACTGATACGTAGAATTCTTATAGATTTCGTGTATATTATTCTTTATAAAATACATAGGGTCAAATTTACTAATGCTGATGTATTAATAATAGCAGGCAATAACACGATATTTTCTATGCCAAGTCTGCGTAGATCCAGATGGCGTGGACACACTTGGAGGATGGAAGATGACTGAATAACAAATGATCTACTAAATAGAAAATTACAGTCTGGGAAAAGATGTCAGGGTCTATCTCTATTTCAGTACAAAGACGTATGCAGTCGCGGTATGCATGACAGGCATTGATACGTAATCATCGGACCATGTTGCATGGGTCGAGTTGGCGAGAGATCAGTACTGTATAAAGGTAAAGGAGAAAGTGACAGCAGTTAGTCCAAGGGCTGCACATCTAAGATGACACCAAACAGCACATGATGGTGCATGTGAACCTGTAATTCATTGCACATACTGTCGAAAAATGTTTGTGGCTCAGATTGGTCTTGTGAGTTATATCCATCATGGATCGTAGATTATATTTCACATGGGACAACAATAATCCTTGAAATACGATAAAGGTGCCTACGTATCGGCTTAACCACTGTGTCAACCTGAAATGTGTATACATGTGCGCTAGTGTGTGATAGCAGTAAGGAAAGACAGAATGTTATTTGAATAAGGCGCAGATAAGCGCTAGTACTCTTACACACAATGCGAACACAGAATACACGACACGTACCACTAACCTGGTCAACAAAAGCGCGCAATGCATGTTTCTGTGACTCCGTGTAATACTCCCAATCATAATGAGTGTGTTTCAGCTTGTAGGCGTATCCCGGAGTCGTGATGAGTGGATCGTCCCTATCATCACCGCCAGCTTCCAACAGCAAAACTGTGACATCTTTATCTTCAGATAACCGATTAGCCAGAACGCAGCCGGCTGTCCCCGCACCGACTATAGCAAAATGTGTAGAATAAATATATGTTCCCTATGGTTGGAATATATTGGGTGTGCAATGTGTGTGTATGTTTGTCTGCACATACTTCTGTAATTGTGTTCATGCAAAAAAAACAACCAAAGATTAAAAAAAACTGTCAAATACTGCATGTTTCCCGTCAAGGAGTCGCAAGGAGGAATTTTGTAGCGGTTTATTAACGGCTGCATGGTTTTGCTGTCGTCACGTCATGTACAGGGTGAGTTTTTAAATTTATACTCCGGCAGAAAAAAAACGCAGTCCTTACTGGGGATCGAATTCTAGACCTCACTAGTGTGAGAACGACACTCTAACATATCAGCTATGCGGCACACCTGTATGTGTATGAAGCCCCGGCAGGGTCGTAAAAACGATTTTTCTAACGAGGGGTATTAGGTGCGTCCCTAAAAAATGCATCCTCTGTTACCAGTGTTCTTAAATGTCTGCACGTACAAAATTATACAAGTATAGATGACTGGGCCAAGTAGGATCATAACTTATGTGAATGACCTATTGTTATATAATCTTAGCAAACACATCTGAAATTGTCGAAAGCGTATAAAGTAGACTAGAACAATTGGCGAACTGCTGCGCTAACTGCAATGGAGTCATCAATCCCTCCAGGCAAGGTATGCCAGATGGCTGAAAATGTTCATGACCTAATTTTCTGTTAAAAATGGCAAAATTCCAAAATTGTGCACAGACCTGTTGCCATATTAACCACTTCTAAAATTTGGCCATTTTTAAAAGCTACATGAAATCTATTTTGATCCTTTTTAAAAGCTACTAACCATGAAATCTATTTTGATCCTTTTTAAAAGCTACTAAACATGAAATCTATTTTGACCCTTTTTAAAAGCTACTAAACATGAAATCTATTTTGACCCTTTTTAAAAGCTACTAAACATGAAATCTATTTTGACCCTTTTTAAAAGCTACTAAACATGAAATCTATTTTGACCCTTTTTAAAAGCTACTAAACATGAAATCTATTTTGACCCTTTTTAAAAGCTACTAAACATTAAATCTATTTTGACCCTTTTTAAAAGCTACTAAACATGAAATCTATTTTGACCCTTTTTAAAAGCTACTGAACATGAAATCTATTTTGACCCTTTTTAAAAGCTACTAAACATGAAATCTATTTTGACCC
Organism: Meghimatium bilineatum; assembly: GCA_034231615.1. Lineage (NCBI taxonomy): Eukaryota > Metazoa > Mollusca > Gastropoda > Stylommatophora > Philomycidae > Meghimatium > Meghimatium bilineatum. The sequence goes on along the minus strand of CM067319.1, from coordinate 18,738,548 downwards.
TTTTTAAAAGCTACTAAACATGAAATCTATTTTGACCCTTTTTAAAAGCTACTAAACATGAAATTTACTTTCATCATTTTCCACATTTTTTTCGGCCACATTGGCCTTAATATAAAACATATCTACTTCCCATACTTTCTTGTTCAAGTTTGACTACAAATTGTGTGACAGGTTCTTGTGAGAATATTAACTAATTTACAAATGCTGCATATTCTGATCATGTACACATGTGGATTACAAAGTGCATCTTACAAACAATTATTTGAAAATATTTTACCCATGATCCTCTAAGTGGAAGCTTTAATACTATAGTGACACATGATACAGTAAACAATTAAAACATGTGTTTTCGTAGTGGCTGAAAGCACTAGATAATAGTTGGGACAATAATTTAACTGAAAATGTAGTTACGACATAGTGATAAGTAAAATATATAATTTTATGTAAAGATAAGTAAAATATATTTAATTTACTATTGGACATACGCAAAACGTGTGAGTAACCGCATTGATTTTATGTCTGGATAAGGCTCAGACTCAAAATAACAATAAAAGTAATACAATTAAGTTAGGAATAACATAAATGGTTATTGTTAATGAATTAATATTGATAATTGCAGAGAAGTAATATCATCATTAAGTGCCGTCTCCGGAACGAAGGTTGGCTGCGACGTATCTCCAACATCTCCTGTCTCTTGTTTTGGTGGTGCACTCTGCTAGACTGTATCATGTCCATCTTGTGATGTTACTGTCCCACGTGTATCTCTGCCTACCTCTTGATCGCTTCCCTTTGACTTTACCCTAAGTAAGGTCTTCAATAAGATGTCATATCTTTTAATGTGTCCAAAGTATTTTATTTGCCTGATCTTTATTTCTCTTAGTATTTCTTTCTTCATATTAAGTGTCTTTAGCACCTCTTTATTTGTTTTCTTCTCTTGTCATGATGTTCTCCATATTCTTCTATATAACCACATCTCAAAGGCATCAATTTTGTCTTCTAATTGTTTATTTAGTGTCTATGTTTCTGAGCCATACATTAATATGGAATAGATGTAGCATTTTATAATTCTCATTTTTAACTTGTTTGTAATTTGTTTAGATATTAATAATTTCCTCATGTCATTGACGGTACTTTTAGCCATTCCTATTCTCCTTTTAACTTCTGTTTCACATCTGCCATCATTTGTGACTATGTGTCCAAGATATTGATACTGTTTTACTTGTTGTAGTTTCTCTCCCTGTATGTTTATGTTTATCTCCTGTTCTTCTGTGTCTTTGCTGATTATCATGGTTTTTGTTTTTTGAATGTTTATATCCAGTCCATATTCATTACTTGATTTATTGACTTGATCTATTAATCTTTGTAGTTAATGTTCACTTTCTGCTAAAAGAACAGTGTCATCTGCATATCTAAGGTTGTTTATTATTTTCCCATTGATCTAGAGTCCTGTCATTTCTTCTATATTTTTAAAGATATTCTCTGTGTAGATATTAAATAAGCTTGGTGATAAAATTCATCCTTGTCTTACCCCTCTTCTTATTTCTATGTATGGAGATTAGCTGTTTTCACACCTTATTGATGCAGTTTGTTCCCAATATATATTTCTAATCAGCCTGATGTCTTTTCCATCTATGCCTATTTCTTGAAGACATTTGATTAATTTTTCATGTTGGACTCTGTCAAATGCCTTGCTGTAGTCTATGAAGCAAATATAGATACTTTTTTGGACTTCTATATATTTATCTATCACTCCCCATCGAGGCCAGCTCCTTGGCGTGGAGATGGGGCTTAGTCCAGCCAGCAGAGGCTGGAAACTAAGACTGGTCGGGCCCTCCCACATTCGGGCAGGACCACAGTCTTGCCTAGCAAGTAAAGGTGCTGAAGTCAGCGACATTTGGCCAGAAGGCGCACCGCAACAATCAGAATGTCATGCATTATCGCACATGAATGTCTATATCTGCATTACCCCGTTATGGTGCTAACCCTGTGACGACTCACCAGGCAGGAGTAGCACCGGGCCCTATACCTCGAAAGGGCCCACCCCATACGACTGGAGGTCCTCTTCGATTGCCTTGTGGAGCCAGGAGGCACAAGAGTAATATCACTGACCAACAAATATTACCAACCAATGAGACATCACTTACAATAATGCACTGGAATGCTGAGGGTGTAAATAGCAAAAAAGATGGCTTTAGCAAGAAATTAGAATTAGAAAACACCCTTCACAAGGAACAGGTCAGCATTTGTTGCATACAAGAGACACACCTCAGCAAAGATGTAGCCTTTAAAATTGCAGGTTATCAGTGCTTTAGAGCTGATCGAGTAGACAGAAGAAAAGGAGGTATACTAACTCTAGTCAAAAATAATATCAGCGCACATCAAACTGAGCTATACATGGAAGGAGCAGAATATCAGGTCCTTCAACTAAAGACCAAGAACACAGACTTCAACCTATTAAATTATTATTGTCCAAATGACCAGTCCCTTTCCCTGGACACAATACCGTACAGAGGAAGACTGATAGTATGTGGAGATTTTAATAGTCACTCACAAAGCTGGGGTTATGACCACATGGATAAAAGAGGAGAAGAACTTGAAAGCTGGCAAGACGATAAATGTCTTCTATTGCTTAATAAGCCAAAAGATCCTCCAACATACTACTCAAGAGCATGGCAAACCACTTCCACGCCAGACTTGGCATTGTACTCAGCAGACCTAAACTGGGAAATCAATAGAACAGTGGGGAAGCAACTTGGAGGTAGCGACCATCGACCAGTCCTCCTTAGTATTAAAAATGAACTCACAGGAAATGCATGTAGCCTTCCAAGATGGAATTATAAAAAAGCAAATTGGGGACTATTTAAACACCGCAGTAGTGTTTTAGCTGGACAAATAGACATGGAAGGAAAAGACATAAACGCCCTAGTCAAAGAGTTCAATAAATGTATTCATCAAGCTGCTAAGGAAGCAATACCAAGAGGAGCACGCAAACAATACAAGCCATACTGGAGTGAACAACTAGAACTGCTGCAAGAGGAATTAGAAAAAGCACGGACGGAAGTGGAAAATAACCCAAGCCAGGAACATCACAACAAACATCAACACGCAAAAGCTAAATTCCAAAGAGCCAAACTAGAAGCTAGAAGAAAGAGCTGGAAAGAGAAAACAGAATCCTTAAATTTTGAAAAGGATGGAAGAAAACTGTGGAAACTGGTCAAACAACTAAATGATGAGGGAACAGGAAGAAGCACAAACATAACACTTGTAAAGAATGGCAAAATGATTACAGGAAAGCAAGCAGTAGATAATTTCGCTAGGATATTTGCTCAAGACTGCAATATTGAAATTAGTTCAGAGAAACAGCATACAGTGCGGAGCGACCAAAAAAGTAAATTGGAACATGCTCAGACTAGAATCAGTGATGAAAATAGTGCAGATGAAATTATGGATACATTGTTCACATATAGTGAATTGGAATTAGCAGTCTCTAAACTAAAGCTAAATAAGTCTCCAGGAATTGATGAAATATCAAATGAAATGATAAAGAATCTAGGAACAACAGCCAGAAGGAAACTATTGGACATCCTAAATATTAGCTGGTCTACTGGGAAAATACCACAAATCTGGAGAGAATCAATTATGGTCCCTCTGCTTAAACCTGGAAAAGATGGAACAACACCAACTAGCTACAGACCAATTAGTCTTACAAGTTGCCTGTGCAAAACAATGGAGCGCATCATAAACCTAAGACTAAAATTTCACCTGGAAAGTAGAAAATTCCTTGCACCACAGCAGGCAGGTTTCAGGCAATGCTACTCCACAGAGGATCAAACCACATACCTCTCACAGGAAATTGAGGATGCTTTCCAAGACAAAAAATCAGTTTTAGTGGCATGGATTGATTTACAGAAGGCCTTTGATAAAGTATGGAAAGAAGGATTGCTTCAAAAAATGAGAAACTACAAGATATGTGGAAATATGTATAGATGGACGAAAGCCTTTCTTCACAATAGAAGAGCCAGAGTACAAGTAAATGGCAAAAAAAGTAGGAAAGTATTACTACGCCATGGAGTGCCTCAGGGAGGAGTTCTATCACCCACTCTTTTTCTCATATTTATCAATGATCTAATTGAAGAAATACCCTGTGGAACTAAGGCAGCACTATATGCAGATGACTTGGTTCTATGGTGCACACATGAGAGCGCCATGGTTACCACAAAAATGCTTCAGAGAGCTATGGACATTTTGACTAATTGGGCTGACAAATGGTGTGTAAGTATCAATATAGAGAAGTCAGCAACAACCCTTTTTACACTTTCACCAAAACAAAGAGCAGGAAACATCTATGTAAATAAAACTATCTTAAAGGTAGATGACCAACCCACATATCTTGGTGTAACATTTGATGCCAAAATGACATGGAAACATCATATCCGCAAAGCAGAAACAAAGGCTAGAAGGAAGATAGCTATACTAAGAAAACTGAGTGGGACAACTTGGGGAGCTAATGAAAGAATTCTAAAAAATGTATACCAACAAGCCATTCGACCACACTTGGAATATGGTTCTACAGCATGGAGTTCATCATCAAACACTACACTACAAAACCTAGATAGAGTACAGAACCAAGCACTTAGAATCATTACAGGTGCAATGAGATCCACACCAATCATAGAAATGCAGAATATCGAAGGGATGCAGTCATTGAAAGAGCGTAGAGATACTAAAATTATAATTCATGGAGAAAAGTTTCTTTCCCACCATAGTCACCCAATGAAGGAAAGATTCCAGAATCTATCACAAGGACGGCTTAAAAGAAGCAGCTTCATACACCAGGCCAAGCGTCTACGTAGACAGGTATCGGATCTACCAGAGGTAACAATACCACTGACATCTCAACCAGAACACACCCCATGGGAAAAACGGACATGCCTACCAGTGACCATCCAAACAACAGTAGCAGGTGTACATGGGGATGAACATCAGAATAATCTGCAGAAAAGAGTAGCAGCTCTAAGTTTCCTTGATGATGTTTACCCAAGTGATCTATGGACCAGAGTATATACAGATGGATCAGCACAGAATGCAGTAAAAAATGGAGGAAGTGGTGTATATGTAGAATACCCAGATGGCACCACTGATACCACTTGTATACCAACAGGGAATTACTGCAACAACTATGACTCTGAAGTCAAAGCTATTTATACAGCTGCAGAGAAACTGTTAACATTGGACAGGACCTCACACCCTATTGTAATACTTACAGATGCAAGGTCAGTACTAGAGGCATTACAATCTAATAAACTTCCAGAGTTAAAAGAGGTATTGTCCATAGTACAAAATAGGTGTAGAGTTATACTGCAATGGATTCCATCACACTGTGGAATAGCAGGAAATGAGAGAGCTGATCAACTCGCCAAGGAAGGTGCTAACATGCAGCAACCGGATATACCAATCAGCTATCACCAAAAGAAATCCATGATAAAGGCACAACGAAAGCCTAACTTACCTCCACGGGATGACTACCACCTACTTAACAGACAAGAACAGGTCATCATATTTCGACTGAGAACTGGACACAATAGACTAAACAGCCATATGTATACAAAATTTAAAATTGGCACAACAGCAAAGTGTAATTGTGGACAAGTCAACCAGACTTCAGAACATATCCTTCAAGAATGTGCAAACTATGACACATTAAGATGCACATACTGGCCTTCTGATACACCAATGAATGTTAAACTTTATGGTACAAAACAAGAAATGGAAAACACTGTTCAATTTATACAAGAAACAACACTGCAGATATAGACATTATTAGCGAACGAAAGAAGAAGAAGAAGAATCTATCACTAGCCGGATACTCAGTATAGCTTCTCTGGTTCCTTTGTTTTTCCTAAAACCGAATTGTTCTTCACCGACCTCCATGTTCGTAATTCTTTCATGTATTATCTTGAGAAGTATTTTAGTTAGATGGCTCATTAGACTTATTGTTCTATATTCTGTACAGTCCACAGCCCTGCGCTTCTTATGTAGTTGTATGAATATTGATGATGTTAGGTCTTTAGGTATATGGCCTGTTTCGTATATGTCATTGCAAATTTCTGTGATAGTATCTACACCAAACTCATTTAGAGTTTTTATTATGTCTGCTGTTATGTTGTCAGAGTCTGCAGCTTTTCCACATTTTATTGAATTTATTGCATGTTCTACTTCTGATTTCAGTATTGCTGGTCCATCACTGTTGTGTATTGTTGGTTTATATACGTTTATATACGTTAATATACGTTTATACAAAGATAATATTCTTGAATATTCAGTATATTTTAGTAGTTACACTTTAAAATGTGGCTACTTTTGGCTTTTTTAAACCAACAAATTTGGTCATAAACAATTTTAACCATTTGGCACCCTTTCCATCGTTTAACAACTCAATTTACAGTTGAATTATTGTCTTTACTGTGCGTTTTGAAACTGTGAAAGTTTATGTTTCCATTTTGATTGTCTATCTATCTATCTTTCTATTATCTTTGCTCTGCTATTGCTGTAAGACGTCACAGGATTAAATGACCTTTGTGATACAGCACGTTTGCCAATTTGATGTGCAGTAATAGTATGCCGCTTGATAATGTTACAGGCTCTTGCTGCTGGCAAATATGGATTCATTATCATTATGTGGCCGAACCATCTCAGATTGTGTTTACATATGTATAACCACAGATGTTGTTTCACTTGTTCTAGTAATCTTATGTTCTTGCATTATATCGAAAGCAGGTTTTTCTGACCACTCCTCTACCGCTCTGCTGGAAATGTCATAGTTTCATCCTTGAATGAACTCTACCGCTCTTCTGTACATGTCATAGTTTCGTCCTTGAATGAACTCTCATCTATCTGTTTGCTGGACATGTGACAGTTTCATCCTTGAATAACCTCTACCACTCCGCTGGACATTTCATAGTTTCATCCTTGAATGACCTCTACCGCTCTGCTGGACATGTCATAATTTCATCCTTGAAAGAATTATACCGGTTTGCTGTACATGTCATAGTTTCATCCTTGAATAAACACCCCTCTACCAGTTTTCTGTTCATGTCATAGTCTCATCCTTGAATAAACACCCCTCTACCAGTTTTCTGTACATGTCATAGTCTCATCCTTGAATAAACACCCCTCTACCAGTTTACTGTACATGTCATAGCCTCATCCTTGAATAAACACCCCTCTACCAGTTTACTGTACATGTCATAGTCTCATCCTTGAATAAACACCCCTCTACCAGTTTTCTGTACATGTCATAGTCTCATCTTTGAATAAACACCCCTCTACCAGTTTTCTGTACATGTCATAGTCTCATTCTTGAATAAACAATGAACATATCACAACATTCCTGGACGACATGTAAATGAAAACGGTTTGCTTACCTCCCATCAGACCAGGCAAGGGTCTTCAACATGCTTCATCACAGCGGAGATCATGAGATCGGATAGTCAACCCCACGGTCTATCTTCTTACTCGCTTCCAAGGACATGCAAGGAAGTATCACTACTATTTGTTCCTTTTCAAACTTCGGCAGTCCACGGTTGGTTCTAGTGATAGAAGAGCTCTGTTGTTCGTAATTTTTGAGGATGGAAATAAATATCCATCCATTTACAAACCCATAACCCGTTAGAACTTAGAGGAACTACATTGGATCCGTCAATACACATAGTCAGGGTTTTAGGGTCACTACACTGGATGCGTACACACACAGAGTCTTCTAGAGATTTGTATCCGTAGCGATTCCAATACATTTTTTTTTATTGACCTGTCCAGTGTTTAATATTGTCTTCCCATGATTTTCTATTTCCTATTTGCTTCTTTCACCTTGAACTGTAACGAGCCATATTATTTTTGACAGGGAATAACGAACTCAACAAACATACGAGAGGATACCATTAATTTGTACACACATTCAGCTAAGAAAGCAAAGATCAAGAATTCTTTCATACTCACTGATTACATAATCATAACTTCCGTTGAGCCGTGTCGTCAAACCTTCTCCGCGCCGCGATGAACTAACACTATACACACTATACTGATACTTGTAAACGAGACCGATAATGACTGATAAAATAAGCCAAAAAATAAATGTCCACATCTTGACTAACAAGATAATTAAGTGCCAGACAACAAGCAAATGATAAGGTGTAGTTATGAAGCAGCGATACAAGAAACTTGGTCATGGGTCTCGGAGATAAATAGCTCTTCTAATGTGAAATCATGCCAGCGATTCTCACATTATGCTTAATAGACGATTTTGTGTAGTTATATCGAGTCATGCACTCATATGGACTGTGTGATTAAAGATGGCCAACATTAAAACCCTCACATGGTTGCAGGCTTTCTTGTGATTGGATGTCTTCTGCATATACATTTGTATAGTAGGCCTAGGCCTTCAACACGCACACACACACTCCTTTACACACATCTTTGTGTATAGTTATATGATACTATCTCTAATAGCGCCATAGTTCTACTACAAGAGAGATCCAGTGAGGGTTTGAGAAAGAACTCTAAAAAAGATCTTAAATTACAAGTTTCCTTCTCAGCTCCTCCCTTATTGTTCGTTCAGGCCTTTTAAGTACCATCGGTTAATGTAGAGACTATGGAAGACAGAAACACAGAGAACCACTCTATATGTCTAAGATGTCTTGTGGGTGGTGATAAAATGTTCAAGGGCATCGATATGATGACTTCATTAGTTTCCCGACTGAGAGATGAAACATGTATATTAAATAAGGCGTGGATGTCCAGCAAATGACACGGGACGTACATATTTTGCAATTCAAAAAAGGCGTGAGTATCCAGCAAATGATATGGGACGTAGGTATTTTATAGTTACTATACTGGCCCTAAGATATAAAAAATGGAAGTGAAGCTGTGGGCATTCGCTAGAAACTCGTGCTGATAACTGAATTCTTTAAGGAAGCCCATCTTCCTGTATATACGAGCATACTACTGAGCATAGAGATATGATCGGAGAAGAGCAAGTGGCAAATATCGCAGCCGCGATGTCAACTACGATTATTCCATTCTGTGGTCTATATCCTGCTAACCTGCACGAGTTTGAGAACATAAGCTGGAAAAAAAGAAACCAAAATGAAATAAATTTTACATGCTGCTATTTTTGTATCACAATGAGCTAATTGTTTGAGCATTTGGCCGTCGTTCAGACCACACTACAGTTGATTCTATAACATTGGTAGTCGGACATGCTGGAGAAATGCCGAGTCCATGATTTATGTGCCCGCCGAAGACGCATGTGTCGAGCTATTGACGCAAATAAAACGGAGACAAAACGCATTTCCATTTTCTAGACTACATCCTGCTGGAAATCTAGTTTGACAATTGTCCTGCTACAAGAGAGATCCAGTGGGAGTTTGAGAATGAACACTGAAGAAGAAGAAGAAAAGATCTATGTGCAACAACACATGAATAATAAAATCAACACTAATCAGTTTACTTATCGAAACAGTTCAATGATCATGGCAACAGATTAATCAAAGCTACATTAATCAGTTATAGACCGTTTATTAATTTATAAATATGGTTGGAGGCGTTTTTCTCCGAAATTATCTGATGGATTACAGAGATTTCAGACATGCAACTTTAGAGTATCAATGAGGCTAAAAAAATAAAACGTTTTTCGGACTACATCTGGCTAATGTACAGGAGTTTTACATGGATGAAGCGCAAGATTTTTTTGGTAGAGGAGAACCACTAAACTATAGAAGGATTGAGAGTTGAATTGGAAGAATGGCGTTTGGCATTATAAGACTTTCGTATAGTCCACATTTATTCTATCCAGAGTAAGAAAAAGTAAAGTAACCCATAGCATTTATTTATGCCGTATGGGTGTGAGGTGTTAGCGATCTCACATTTCACAGTCTCTGCAAATGAGGGCGGTAGCCATCTCCTCTCCCTCGCAGTCTTTACTTCCCGGATTAATCCGGTATTTATTTAAGGTTGCGTCGACCTGGGAGCCGTTGCGATCTGAAAAACATTTCCGCCTCAACTGGGGAATGAACCCAGGACCACTCATATGCGAAGCCACTGCGCTAACGCGGCTCTATCCAGAGTACGGGATATCGGAGAAATAATTATTTCCAAGTTGATATCATATCATATTCAGGATGTAGTCATCAGTCCAGGATATCATATTCATGACGTAGTCATCAATCCAGCATTATTTTGACTGTAGTAATATTATAAGTAATATAAATACACTAAGTAGAGTGTCACTGTTTTCTTGTTATTATCCAAGTAGATTGTCATTGCTTTCTTGTTATTGTCCAAGTAGATTGCCATTGCTTTCTTGTTATTGTCCAAGTAGATTGTCATTGATTTCATAATTGCCCGGACGCAAATCGCTTTCAGCGGCTTTTGAATCTACCTTCACAGAGCCGAATAAAAAATATATATAAAAAAAGAAAGAAACAGCACTGCAAATGAAAACGTGTTTCACAGGGTTCGAAAAGAACAGTATAGAATCGTATCTCAACCATAATCAGTCTTCTAAAGTGGCGCATTTGACTTCTTCTGTGATTTTAATTGGTCACTTTGTGTATACTTTGTTTCGAAAGCTAATGAAATTCAGGGGAAAAGCCAAATACGTCACTATAGAAAGGTGATTTTCAATTTAGTTCACGTCTTATATTGTCAATGGTCACAACCGGATAGTACTATGATACCAGTCATCCACGACGTGAGAGGGACAGCGTGCAGTGGATATGGTTTATTTCCCAAATCTTCACCGTTATGACATCTGCTGAAGACCCATGTCTATGATCCTGGGTGGGAATGCACCTGTGATCTAAAGCTGTGAGATTGCAAGGAGGTCACGGAAAAGCCTCATGCGAAGCAGCCGTTGAATCCAGCTCTTGGCATTGAACACTGCAGCTACATTGAGTCAGTCTTCTAGGACTTGCCAAATAGCGACAAGAAAAGGAATGCAAGAGAAGTAGGTATCTGAAGCCGAGTACTACTTTACTGTGTGGTATAGAGATCAAGAGGGGAAAACTCGGTTTCCCTTGTGGACCTATCATCGTCATCATTATCATTAAAATCATCTTCCAGCATTAGCATCATTATCATGGTCGTCATCATCAGCACCATCATAATCATCATTAACATCACCACTGCTATTATCATCACCACCACTACCATCATCATCATCATTATCACCATCATCATCATTACAAACACTACCATTACCATCTTCATCATCCAACATTAACATCATTATATCGGTCACCTTCATCAGCATCATCATCAACTTTATCACATCACCACCAACATCATCACTATTATCCTTATCAAAATCATGATCACCACCAACATCATCATCATCTCAACATCACCACCACCATCATCATCATCATCACCAGTATCATCATCATTATAAGTACCACCACTATCATTAACATTATTATCATCATTGTCACCACCACCATCATCACTGTCAGCATCGTAATAGAAATGAAACAAACAAATGATTACAGTTTGTATATGCGTCTTTGCATAAATATCTAGAGTACATATGCAAAAAATGTGAACATTTAAAACCATTTAGACACCTATCCACATACATACACACACACACGCGCTATAAATATTTCTGACAGAATTAACATGTCACACTTCTTGTAAATCACATAGTTTGAAGCATCCATGTCAATACAGAAGTCTAGTCTCAAGTGACAAGTCTAGACTATTGTGACAAGGTCTAGTCTATAGTGATTAGGTCTAGTCTATGAAAAAAAAACTGTTTAGTTTAGGTGAAAATTGTGCAATTCATAAGGACATTGTTTAGATTAAATGGTAATCGGTACATTTTGATTGAAGTTATCCTAGGCTAGATGTCATTTCTATGATTGATGGAAGTTTTCCTAGACTAGATGTGATTTCTATGATTAATGGAAGTTTTCCTAGACTAGATGTGATTTATATGATTGATGGAAGTTATCCAGAGTTAGATCAAATTTCTATGACTGATGGAAGTTATGGTTTGAGTTATATATAAAGCTGAAGGGAAATGTGTAGTATGCATGAAAAATAAACTTATAGTTTTGATAACATGTTGAAATCGGATGTGTCAGGCTGAAACTTGCAGACATCATTGTCACGGTGTAAACTGTTATGTAACGTATTCCGCCCTTCAGATAGCAGCCTCACTAAGCATCAAGAGTTTGAGTTTAGAGGTTTACATGAAAATGTTCTTGCTTAGATGTAAATATATGCTATATAAAAATGTTCCCTCTAATATTTCGGCATTCGTTCTCAAATTCCCGTGAATTAGCAGGATGTTGTTCTGGACACGGAATGTGTCATGCAATTATCTATAGCTTGGTCGCGACATCTGCGCCTTTCAGTCAGGCCAATCCTACTTCAGCATGGCTTCTATAGGATATGCCTGCCAAGTCAACACCAAATTTTCCTTATTCAGTTATAATGATAATAATGGCAGGTAGCAGTGTCACTACTCTTTGCTCTCCTTTCAGACCTCGAAATGTATACTATTGATGTATATTGAGTATACGTAGATGTATATGTATAGTATTGATGTATACTCAATGAGTATGATCCAGAAAGTCTAAGCAGGTGATGAGTATAGGTGATGAGTGGAGTCATTGGAGAGGGCTAAGAATTGGTTCTCACTGCGCAAAATCACGTTCATCTTTGTTCTCGGACGCGCAGGTATGGAGGCAAACGAGCAAGCCGACAAGTTGGTTGGACCTGTTTCTATAACAGACGGTCATCTTATGGACAGAGCAGACATGCTGATTGTTTTACTAGAATCTGTACAGACGGAGGATTTTGAGGTCACTAAACATGAGTCAGTATCGAGAATGTGCGAAATGGGAGTGAGGATCGAGATATGACAGAGAAAACATCTCACAAAAAATTCAGATCACTCAACCCACATCAGCCTCTACAGCCTGAGAGATTTACTAAAGTGGGGATCTGACCATCAGCCACTACACCCTGAGAAATTGACTTATCGGAGATCTGAGTAACTATGAGTATGTCCAGTGTGCGAAGACGATAATTAACATGCCAAAACCTACGATAGATTGTTATTTACGACTTATTTGTTGTTTTCTAGCTCAAAATATTGTCTTTGTTTTTCCATACTAAGAACTAGCCTATTCTTGAAGCGTTGCATTCCTCATTGATACTCTTCCTGGTAATACATCCCAATATTATTGAATATTCATAGATTAATGTTCATCTCAATAACTATGTTTACCTTTGATCATAATTTGTTCGACATTGCTTTAATTTCTTTGCTTTTGTTTGCAAGAAATACACATAGTTTGTCACTTTCACATTTCTTTAAGACCAGAACCGTAGAACTGGCGACCCGCTGAACAGATGAGGCCTGCGACAGTAAATTTTCCCACAACGAAGCGGAACAGTATTATAGAAATATAACATAATAGTGGTAAGCATTTTGATAAATAACGTTTTCTGTTGTGATTAAGTACCACAAAACAACATAATTAGTTGCATTAGAGCTATATGCCATACAAAAATAATGACAGTTGCGGTTCTGGTAATCCAATCTCTACGATGTAAAATAATATTGTTTAAAATAACATAATATTGTTTAAGCAACATTTTTTTATGTTGCCCGCGAACTATCTAGAAATAGCGATTACTATTTCACGTTAGGTTGGTCAGCCCTGGCCTAGCGTAACCTTTATAGAAAATTTCTGACCTATATTCCATCATAGACAGATATTTCTGACGATAACCGCATGCCTCCGAAACATGTTTCTAGCCCAGGGGTTATCAACCTATTTTACACATCACGTCAAATCCGGCAAAGACTTGAATGTCACACATTCCTGTAATAGTACTGAGTTCGTCCATCAGTTTTAAATTTTCGAAATACAGAAAGTGAACCAGAGTTTCGTGATACTTATATTGAGAACCGCTGTACAAACCTATACTGATTATATGCATGATCACAAACGTTCGTCAAGCTATATTCATTTTAACATATCAATGATTCTCATACTATGTATTCATGTCACATTGAGTTTATCTTCCGCGAATAAGATGAGACGCCTTCTCCCCGATCATGACTACAGGCGTGTGAGTGTTACCAGAGACGATGTTAGGCATGATGGAGGTGTCAACAACACGCAGTCCCTCAACACCGATAACTCTGTGGAAGAAAGATACAAAAACACAATGCTCAATCAGAAGATAATATAACTTAAATTATTGAATCAACATCTTGAGCACATGCTGCTACCGTGATCATCAACAATAGAAGACATACTGGCTAATAGGAAATTAAGCAAAATAATAATAAGAGGATACCTGGCAAAGTGGAGAGTGCCGCAGTAACAAATGTTTAACACTAAAGGTAATGTACTATTTATTACTGTTACTAATAAATAATAAACATACTCAGTGTAAATATGTTCGTAAGATGTACAATATTTTACACTTAGGAAATTAAACCTTCTCATTTGACGAATCTCATATTTTTCATTGGTATGATTTTACTTTGTGTGACAGCCAATGAAAATCAAGGGAATAGTTAAATGAGTCATTTTGGTAAACTGCATTTTCCATTTGCCAATATGTCTTGTAATGTAGACGTCCATGCTCCCGCTGAGAACATAAGTCCATGGAAGATTTTATCTAGTCTACATTGTTACTGTTCAGCTCCGTGGCGGAGAGGTAATGTGCTAGTCTCAGACAGCCAAAGTACCAGGTTCGAACAATGTCTCAAGTAATAGTGCAGCCGGATCGTTCATATAGCAATTGTAACCTAGTGAAAGTATTTATATTGTGTAGGAAATAAATACAACAAAAACAAGGTTGTATTTATTATTACGTCTTGAATAGGGCATTCTAACAACACCCTTGTTCCTAGACTTTCGCTCCAAATCTTTCCGTGTAATATTAATCTCTCATATTCACGACCAAGAAGTCATGCTAAAGTCGGATGTGTTAGGCTGAAAGGCACACATATGCAGCCAAGTGTAAACTTTGACACAACACATTGTTTTCTATACATTCTTCAAATCTGCATGAGTTTGAGAATAAATACGGAATAAGTGTTCTCTATCTTTCATGTCTGTCCCTTCCACGTGAATCCAATCATTGTCAATGCCTGGCTCTTTATGCTGTTTTATTCCTTGCTCAGAGTATATCCAATCCAACTAAATGATATTTCCGATACATAATATAGTGTTTAGAACAGAAGTGGATAACCTTTATTGATAGGCCGGTCTTACTTAGCGTTTACGTTTAGTATTGGATCAAAAAGTTGTGATTTTATTCCTTTTGTTTGATACAAGTAATATTTTCTGAGCTATAGGACTAGCACATACAGTACTATTAGAATCAGAATGGCGAGCCTGAAAACAAAATACTTAGCATGCCTGTTAGGTCCGAGGGCCGTGTTTAACACATCCCTAATTTAGAGACACAATTTCATTAAAATAAAATCATCTGTGAATCATTATTGTCATTGCGTGCCTTGTCCTTTTTTTAATTTTTACTTTTGACTTCTGTCACATGATCTCAGCGGATGGTGAAGAGATGCTGGTTAGCAGACATTGCAGTGTTATACTTTTGTGACATTTTCCTAGGTGACGGTATTTGCTAGGTTCATCATTGCTGCAGATGGGTAAACAGATCTGACATATCATTGATGAACTAATTGGTCCAGTATGCCAGGTTTCTGTCAAGATGTGAATGATTCTGGTATAATGCCACAATGAAATGTGTCGTTTCGGTAATTAAACATACATCCATAGCCCCCCCCCTCAATTGGCTGTTGGCCACAACAACATAAATTGGCTGTTGACCACAAGAAAACAAATTGACTGTTGACCACAGCAATACAAAATGACTGTTGACCACAAGAACACAAATTGGCTGTTGACCACAACAACACAAATTGGCTGTTGACCACAGCAATACAAAATGACTGTTGACCACAACAACACAAATTGGCTGTTGACCACATCAATACAAAATGACTGTTGACCACAAGAACAAAAATTGGCTGTTGACCACAACAACACAAATTGGCTGTTGACCACAACAACACAAATTAGAAAAAAGACATGCATATTGTATAAGCAGAACCATAGATACGCCTTCCATTAAAGGCGAGGGGGGGGGGTAGAGATTTCATTAAAAAGATCACTTATTTGTGTGAGGTTTTTAGTGATCATTTATGTGAGATAATCCTTTTGTTATAAAAAGAGGGGAGAGGGAGATAAGATTATCCTCTTTATGAGGCTTCTTTCTAGAGCTAAATATAACACCTCTTATCTCCGAACTTGTGTTTTATAAGTACCACCGAAGCCGAATGTGTGTGGTCATTAACACAAAATATAACAGTGACATAACTCATATCCGTTCTCTAGAATACAATCTGGATGGAAATCTAGTACGTCCTTTGTGCTACTAAGAGAGAGAGAGAGAGAGAGAGAGAGAGAAAGAGAGAGAGAGATCCAGTAGGAGTTTAAGATCAAAGAAATATGTATAACTAGTGATATGATACAAGTAAATAGTCATCAAAGTATAACAAGATAATTTAAAAAATCTAGAATTATAAATAAACAGAATAAGAACAATTGATAACTGACGTTTCGGTTTAAGGAGGACCTTCCTCAGAAACAAAAGTAAAATAAAAGTTATAGAATACACAATTTCGCAAATTTATTTTCTCTCATTTGTTTCAATAACCAACAGTGCAAACTTTTCTTTAATGAAACATACCTTAATTGAGGGTCGACCACAGCTGTTGGATCGCCAACTTTTCCCATCTTACAGGTGCCTGATGGGTGATATATAGTATGGATCTTCTGACGAACCATACACCCCCAGTAAGCATCCGTGTCATATTTGTGCTCAGCACAGAATTTGTTTGGTCTATCTGCTGGTTTGGCTCCCAGTTTCTTCAGATAAGATGTGCCCATGAACCTCTTGCAGAGATTTATACCTACACAGAAATATTCAATGTTTGTTAGAGTGTAGTACCGTTCATGTGAATGTTTATGATGAAAAAAACAACAACCTGGAAACTTGTTAAAATAAATTGTTTACATAGGTCTATGCCAGTTTTAGAAAAATTGTTTTGAGTCCTGATTAGGACTTTGGCACGAGAACTGGGACTTTGTCACGAAGCTAGGCTTGTTAGAAGTATTTAGAGTCGGATATAAAAAAAGAGGTAAGTCAAACGGGCATGCTATAAAAAAATGTCTTGGCAGGTTGAATGGGTCGACTGTCAGTAGATTGTCCACTTCTGGATTATATATCTGACCTATATATAAATAGATAAGTATCGTTATAACGGAAAGATAAAACGTTTAACAATGTTATGTATGATTGGTTTTTCTGTGTTCAGGAAACGAAATGGTAATTATAACAGTGGAAAACATTAATTTGTTGTTCGTGTGTAATTATAATTAGAACATGAACTAAGCCATAGGTTCTAACCCAGGAATCCCAACCCTAAATAGGTGTGGGTTGTTGTGGAGTCGTAGTAAACTAACATTTGGTTTCAATAAAATATTTTAAGTTTTACTCTCCTTTTCTTCATATATATATATATATATATATATATATATATATATATATATATATCATCATCATCAGGTGCCATGCCGGGTGGCGTAGGCGGTCATGGCTCTCCACAGCTCTCTGTCCACAGTATTATGTATCAAAGTCGTTGTTGTTTCTTTGCCGTGCCAGGTTGTCAAACTGTCTAATATTTTCTCACGTTGTCGCCCTCTGTCTCTGGTGCCTTCAATCTTGCCTGTTGTAATTATGTTCTCTAAACCTGCCTGTCTCATGAAGTGGCCATAAAAAGAAGATTGCCTTTTTCTTATATTGTTGATTAAGGTCCGTTTCGCATTTAACTCTTTTAACACCTCTACATTAGTTTTTCTGGCAGTCCATGGTATTCTCAGCATTCTTCTGTAGAACCACATCTCCGTTGCCTCCAATCTCCCACTTTCCAGTTTGTTTATTGTCCAAGACTCGCACCCATATGTTAGTATAGGGGTTATATAGCACTGCAGAACTCTCTTTCTCACCTCTAATGACAAGGTCATATTACACAGTATATTTTTCATTTTTCTGAATGTTGTTTTTGCCTGTCCTATTCTGCATCTTATTTCTGTTGAACTTCTTCCATCTGCTGTTATAATTGTACCTAGATATTTGAATTGGTGGACCTGTTTTAATACTATATCATTCACTATGATCTTGCAAGGTGTGTTATTTTCTTTCTTTGAAATAACCATTACTTCTGTTTTCTTGATATTTAGGAAGAGGCCTTTCTCTTTGCTTTCTGTGACTACTACTTTAATTAATTTTTGAAGGTCTTCCTCACTTTTTGCAATCAGAACAGTGTCATCCGCATATCTCAAATTATTTATGTTATGTCCTCCCACTGATATTCCTGGGATATCTACTATTGCACGCATTATGTTTTCACTGTATAGAGAGAACAGGTCTGGTGAAAGCACGCATCCCTGTCTGACTCCTTGTTTTATTTGTTGAAAAGGGCCAAATTGCTTTCCTACTCTTATTGCTGCTGTTTGTTGCCAGTACATGTTCTTGATTATTCTTAAATCCTTGCTGTCAATGTTCAGATTCTCTAGCATGTGTATAATTTCGCTATGTTTAACTTTGTCAAAAGCTTTAGTGTAGTCTATAAAACAGAGGTACAGATCTGTTTTTACCTCTATAGACCTCTCTATTAGTGTTCTCAATATATAAATCGCATTGTTGGTGCCTTTGCCTTCTACAAATCCACATTGTTCTGGACTTATTTCTGGTTTTATTTTGTTTCTCACTCTCTTCATGATGATTCTGAGCAGTATTTTGGTTATTTGGCTCATGAGACTGATTGTACGGTGTTCTTCACATTCAGTGGTCCCTGGTTTCTTAGGTAATGCTATGAATATGGATCTCATTAAGTCATCGGGTATGTTTCCGCTGTTATATATGTCATTCAGCAATTTTGTGATTATTTCAACTCCAAAGTTATCTAAAGCTGCTAATTCTTCTAATGTGATATTGTCTGGACCTGGGGCTTTGCCATATTTCATGTGTCTTAGTGCCTCCCTTACTTCTGCTGTGAGTATTGATGGACCCTCGCCGTTATCTTGTATGTTTATTTCTGGTCTATTGTCCTCATAAAGTTCTTTGATATATTCTGACCATCTCTGTACTATGTGATCTATTCCCATTAATACCTGCCCTGTCTTAGATTTTAGACACCCTGTAACTGTTTGCGTTCTCTTTCCTGTTATCATCTCAATTTTCTTATATAGTAATGTTGTATCTTGGTTGTAATGCAATTCTATTTCTGTGCATTTCTTGTTCAGCCAGCTTTCTTTTGCTATTTTGCATTTCTCTCGTATCTCCTTATGTATTTTCTGATATTCCGCTATCTTGTGTTTATTTTTCCTTCTGGTGCTCATCAATTCTAATATTTCTTCTGTCATCCATTTTTGCTGTGATGTATGTTTTACTTTTGGTATTATCTCTTTAGATGTTTGGTTTATCGACTGTTTTAGCATGTTCCATTGATCTTCAATACTCTGAATCTTTGCAATGGCATTGTATCTATTTTGTACAATTATGTTGTATCTTTCTTTAATGTCAGCATCTGATTTCAATAAAGCTAAATCTAATTTCATATTCCTTGGTGCTCTCTTGATCTTCTTTAATCTTATACACAATTTCGCTACCAGTAGTATATGATCACTGTTGCAGTCAGCACCTGGCCTTGTTTTCATAGATCTAATGCTGTTTCTATGTCTTTTAGAGACTAAAATGTAATCAATTTGGTTCCGAGTATTATCACCTGGGCTAATCCATGTACACAGTCTTCTTGGATGTTGCTTGAACCATGTATTCCCTATTATTAAATTATGTGCCTGTGCCCACTCTATCAATAAATCACCTCTTTCATTCCTAGTTCCTAAACCAAATCTTCCTGTCACATCTTTTATTTCTGTTTCACCTACTTTTGCGTTAAAGTCCCCCATTACTGTAGTCACTTCCTGATTTTTACACTGTTTCATTGCTATTTCTAGATCTTCATAAAAAATTTCGATGTCCTCCTCTGAACTGCTTGATGTAGGTGCATATACCTGCACAATGTTGATATCCAACGGTTTTCCTGTGAGTTTAACTAATATTACCCTATCTGATATTGCCATAAACCCCTTCACCGTTTTTCCTGTTTCTGTGTCTAATAATACTCCTATCCCCCTCTCGTGTTTTTGTCCTCCTGAATATATGACTTTAAATTTATCTGACTGTATCTCTCCTGCCCCAGTCCACCTCATTTCGCTCATTCCTAGGATATTTATGTTCATTCTTTCCATTTCTTGCTTGATGTTGTCTAATTTACCACACTGCGCTAACGATCTGACGTTCCATGTTGCTATATTAACACTAACTGTAGGCCTACTTCTGTGTGTCGCCATGACTTTCATCTTGGAAGAATAATGTGGTAGTTTCCCGTTGCTTTCCACATCCATATGGGGATATATATATATATGAGACTGGATTGTATCACGTCTTTACTGGAAAAAAATAACAACACAGGATAAATGAAGAGAATGATATAAGGTTGGTATTAATGAAAACTCATCCGCGAGTTTTTAAGTTTGTTAACTATTTACAATTTCAGTGAAGGAATTAAATATTGCATAAGTTAAAATTTAATTAAATTTTATTATACTTAGAAATCTACATTTCATGTGCTTTCTTTTGTCATATTCTAAGATCTTTTATAGTTGCATCAAGGTCAATGGTTACTTAGTTTTTTGAAAAATAAGGTCCATGAAAATGTTGGGAATATGTAGACTACATTCGCGTGATCAGGAGACATTGAACATGATTCATAACTACAACACTTCTCGGGACTTACTTTCTGATGGAAGATTGGACAGTGAACTAACAAGATTAATGACTTCAACATATGTATGGGGGGGGGGGGGAGGGGTTCTGATGGCAAAGTGGGCAGTGTACCATGATCGTCGATAGTAAAGAGCTCTGTACAGAAAGTAAACATGATCTGAATAGTTGATTTTTGATTATTTCCGTGCAGTTCATTGGTCGGCCTTTGCTCTTTTGGCATGTGACTTCAAGTATACAAATAGTGACCAACAAACCACGAGAATAATCAAAAGAATAAAGAATAAAGTCTTGCTTACTCTCTGCTGAGAGGTCTATACTAAAGCACGGTCATGAGCGGACTAACACGATTGATGACTTCAACCGGGGTTCTCCCTGGTGTAGTTGTTTAACTGTTCAATTTGTACTCAAAATGTCGCGGGTTAGAAAACCCGCTTGCGATGTCTTGTTTAGAAAGTGGATTTTTTTTCGGAGTATGCTATGGATTATCGCTTGAAGCTACGGAGTTACGTGTCATGAGTGGTACTCTAGAAAGGCCGTTTTGTTGAGAAGGACGAAATACATATGGGATAACCCGAATACGGGGAAATCAATGCTCTGCAACTTTTACAGTAATTTTTAAATTGACAAATCTTCCTAAATTAGATATTATTTTGTTGATTTCGACAAAGATATTATTTGCGCATGCGTACCTCTCACCAGCAGATCAACGTCTTCCTGTTTATGTAGATAGTTTGGATCAATGATTGGATAGTCAAATGGATCACGTGATCTCAAAGTGATGGTTCCGGTACTAGCCGGTCTTAAGAGTGCAGCTTCACAGTTGAACATGTCCGTGTGTGTGTTCCTCAGACTTGATTCTTTGAGCGTCTGTGGGCGAGTCATAGATTTACACGTTAGAAAAGTATAGTGTACTATAACATATTTTGTATGTCATTGCTATTCAACAATCTCGTAGATACAGGGAATGGGAATACGGATTTAATCCCCTTCTTAGCAAATCAGAACATAACTTTTAGTAATAGAAACTTAGCCAAAAGGTGGGCAAATACAAACATTTTTCTGTTAAACCCTCCCTCCCTAACGCACACAGCAGATGGGAATTAACCCCTCCCCTCCATTCTCCACTCTTGAGGGAAACGTAACTACGGGATTGCAGTCCAAGTATTGTTTAATTTTTAGGACCGATTTAACCTTAAGTCTGTAACTAGTCAGAGGTTGTAGGTGCACCACCAAGGATTTATTAGCATATAGTCCTCCAGCGATTTCTATCGTTAGGGATGCGGATGAATGAGGGAAAACTCCAACCTGTCTAGTCCTTAATGTTTTCTGCCCATGTTTTTTTCCTATCGTATTCTGCCACCTTCAACTGTTGTTCTACATGTAAATTCAAGTAGGAAGCAAGAGGATAAATTAATAATTCTTGAGACTAACGGGAATTGCACCATATCCGTTCTAACGGCACAGAATCGTCTTGAAACTCGAGTAAACGGGTTTTTTCGTAGTTGACGGACCACATATAAAAAAATGCGATTTTGTCAAGACAGTAAAACTGTGCACTCAAGTTACTGAGAACGGACAGTTTGAATATTTTGACAAAATCGCATTTATTGTGTGTGTAGATGCCGTTATCAAGAACAGAAAAATCCGTTTACTCGAGTTGCAAGACGATTCGGTGCCGTTAGAACGGATCTGGTTCAATTCTCGCTAGTCCCTCTTTATTTTTTTTTATTTATCCTCTTAATTTATACTGCTCGAGCTGCATAGAGCTCTTGCGCTCATAATTCATGAAGATCAAAATAAATAAACAAAGAAATAAATTAAAGTTAAATGTTGCATTAACGAGCACACTTACATCCTCACTGTAGCCAAAGCTTCGAAGAGCCTCTACTGTCCAAGGAGTTTCGTGAAACATGATTTGAAGATCTGGATATTTCCTCTTGATACTGTCCTCACCTGTAGAGTCAAACACCAGGACCTCAACGAAATGACTGGAGGTTAGAGCACCTGTGCACAGTTGAGAAAAAATTCATTTAGTATGTGAAGACTTTCAAACAGTGAAAAAACATTCATTTAGTATGTGAAGACATTCAAACAGTGAGAAAATAGAGGTCCAGCATTTCTCTTATTCTCCCATACAAATCATTTTCTTTGACGTATCTTTTTCACTATATGCTTCAAGTTTCCTCCTCTTTTGTTATGTGTCGAAAGACTGCGATAAGAATGGGCAGTTCTATTTTGGAATGAACTTCATTCAAGATATCTTGGTGACTAAATTATGAACTTACACCAACATTTAAACACACAACTATCCAGATGAAAACTAAAAAAGCAAATCATAAAAATCTTCTGAAATGAGATGACTAAGATCTGCAGCAAACAGAACAAGAAGATATCCCGTGAGGAATGAAGAGATTACAAAAGCTGTTAGAACAACATCTGTGCTCAAATATAGTTTTAAAAAAACAGAGACTGAAAGGGTTTGGCCACTTCATGCGTATAAACTCTTATTGGTCAGCAGCAAGAACATACAACATAGAAATTGAAACAGCAAATGCAGAGGAAGTCTGAGAAGGTGGATTGAAGGAATTATCAACATTCTGAGACGTCACAATATTACTGCATACCAAGGTAGGACATAGGTAGAACAAAATTCGTTGTGTCATGGTTTACAGCCTAGCTGCTATATCCGTATCTATCAGCCCAACACGTTCGTCTTCAGCATGACTTCTGCGTCGCTTGACCCTTTATTGGATAGGGCAGCCAACTCCACCCATTAGTTGGCTCTTACGAAGTGCATGCTAGGTAATTGTCACAATGTTTACTCCAGTCCTGGTTTCGGCAACACTAGGGCGACATCTACTTTACATTAATGTTCAGAAACGCGGATCAAGAACAAACATGTATAATACAGAATTCATGCTTTTGATATTTGTATATATAGAATAATGGGGATAACTTCATGGAAAAAAGAAGAAAACAAACAAAGAGATTCTGACACAAATCACAAAATAACTGTTTTAAAGGAAAAATAAATCACACACATGAAATACTTTGGACATATTAAAAACATGACACCATGTTGAAGATCTTACTTGAAGATAGGGTCGAGGGATGGAGAACAAGAGGGAGGAAGAAATACAAGTGAGAGGGAACATTATCAGATGGACATGACACAGTCTAGCAGAGTGCCCTGCCAAGGCAAGAGACAGAAGATGTTGGTGGTCTGTTTCCGTAATCTTTGGATGCGGAGATGATGATAACATTTAATCATTCATTTTCCTTTTGCGCTGAAGTTAGCGCATAGGGCAAAGGTCAGATCTCTCCAATTCTGTCTGTTCAAAGCTATTCTGTGCAGTTCTTGAATAGTATGAATATTGATTGTTTTACTTTCTCTAAGTATTTTTCTTCTGAGTGTTTCTTTTGGTCTACGCCTGGCTCTTTTGCTTGTAGGTATCCATTCAAGAGATTGGTGGTGTATTCTGTTGATGTCTGCGTGTAGTGTAGAACATGCCCGATGTAGGACCAACGGCGTTTTCTGATAACATCTGTGATGAAATTTTGATGTGTCTCTCCTCTGATTTTATCACTCGATTTGAATTCACTCCAATGGGTGTTAGTTATCCTACGAAGACATTTGTTCTCGAAACTTAGTCATTTCTTTTATAAAGATAAAGAGCTTTTCCAGTTCCCACATTCATATGATATCACCGGAATAACGCAGGAATTAAATAAGCGCATTTTCGTGCGTGTGCTGATTGACTTTGACTTTCAGATATTAAACAGTCTGTTAAAGGTACTTGATGCTAGTGCAATTCTAGTTGCAATTTCTGTTATGACATCACCGTCGAGTGTTAATTTGCTTCCTAGATAGGATAATTTGTGTAACTTTTTCAAGCTCTTGTCCATTTAAAGTAATTACGTTAGGTGAATTGTTGAAGTCCATAATTGTTGCTTTCGATGAGTTGATTTGGAGACCTATTTGTCCGGTAACATCACAATTATAAAATAATTTTACAAATTTAGGCACCAATCTAGCACTGGATGGAGACTCATCCAAAGAAATTTTACACCGTATTGCCCTTGCATCGGGTGTTTTCAATAAACTACGTAACATATGGATGTCAAAGACACTAAGAAACACCACAAAACTCAGGTTTTTTAATTCCAACATTATCCCTATTCTATCATATGGTTGCGAAAGTTGGAAAGCCACACAAGAAACAGATAAATACCTTTGAAAACAAATGCATACGTACCATTCTGAATGTTTAGTGGCGTGACTTTAAATCTAACACTACTATACGAGAGGAAAGCAAACAAACCCATATATCTTCCTTTATTAGACAAAGGCGTTGGACTTACATCGGTCATGCTCTCAGAATGAACAACCTAAGAATTTCCTCACCAGTCACTATATTGGGTGCCACCGGTAGTAAGAAGAAGAAGAAGAAGACCTAGAGAAACTCTACGAAGAACCATTAATAGAGAAGGCATGTCAAAGAACCTAAATAACATCCAAGAACTTAAAAACCTGGCAACACAAAGACAGAAATGGAAAGCTATGTTTTCTGCTCTATGCGCCGCATATGGCACTGGAGGAACATAACATAACATAACATTGGGAAATGACATATTTATTACATTTTTGGCCTTCAATTGCAAATACAGCAACCATGAAACAAAACAAAATTTGCCTACCTGTTCCAAAAAGTTTCATTTTAAGCCATGTCCAGAGCGATTCCTGCACTTGTTTAGTAGCGGTGACAACTTCATCCAGAGCAATAGAGTATTCAAAGAACAAGTGGTCCTGCAGATTCTGTCCGACAGGAAGATCGGAGATCACTGGAATCTGAAAATATGTTAAGATTGTAGAAAAACAACTTTATCAAGGTTTGATATTAAACTTGTGTTCTTTTTATTATGATCCATGCAGTGTGGGGGTATTTTCAGGTCTTTCTATGGCCTTCTGGTTCGTGTGCTGTCAATACTTTACGATTCCAATATTCTCCCATGCTACACTGCCAGATTGTCAGGCATCATCTATCTTGATCTTCCCCTGATTCTCTTGCTCTTCAACTTGCTTGTTGTCACAATTTATTCCATCTTTGCTCTTATCATGATGTGTTTAAAAAATGTGGACTGCATCTTTCTGATGCGGGAAAGTAGCTGCCTCTGAATTAACTTCTCTCAAGATATATTCATTAAAATTGTCCATTCTGTTCTTTCTTAAAGTTCTTCATAAAATCACTTCTTTGCTACCTCTATATAATTGTTCACTGTTCTGCGGATTGTCCAAAACTGACTTCCATACAACATAATTTGTTTTATATTCTGCTTCATTGCTCATTATGAAAGTCCCGCTGGATTTCTTTTGTAACTGGAAGTGGTCTTACTATATTTTTAGAAGGAAGCAGTCCAGAGAATGGAAATGTGTTGTGTCGCCGTTTTATTCGGTAAAGACCCGACACACCCATCTTCGGCGAGGTACTATATAACTTATAAGAACTCTCTTCTCACCGTTATATATATTTTTCTAAAGACTTAGACGACTGAATTCCTTATGCTGCATCCTCTGTCCCTTGAAAAAGAACAAGCACATCCCTGTCGAGAATATTACTAAAAGCACATAGTCCTTGTATCGGTGGACCTGAAAGGGAAATAAACAATAACAAAATTGTCTCCTGCCATGTATGTCACAAGAGGCGACAAACAAGATTTTGAGATGGGTGTTGGCTGGGACCCACAGTGACCCAAAAGTCATGATGATGTATGATGCATCGGGTCGTAAGTCGCACATATAGCAGCCAAGCTGTAAACTATGCCACAGCGCATTCCGTTATCCTACTACACACTGCTAATGTGCCGGAGTTTGAGAACAAAGGCAGAAGAATACTCATGGCACTTAACCCCGTAACTCCATGCGATAATCAACTAGCATCTACAAAACCGTCACTTAAAAATAAGACGTCAGGGGTCGGTATCGAACTTGCGATCTCCAAACACAAGACAAGTAACTCAATCTGTACGCCACGGAAATCCGCTATATTCTATTTTCATATGACACCAGACTAAATCTATGAGATATTTGCCCATATTTCCTCATACACATATTGCATAATAATCATTACTTTAGATAATAAAACGACGACAATTTGCATAGTTTGTATATGTATGCTGACATGATTCCATGCCAAAAACGATATTGCAAGGTACAGCTGAAGGTGGAAGAAGCAGAGTTCATCAAAAAATCATGGACAGACAACATCAAAGACTTACTATGTAAATATTTTCACACACTTCTTCCATTACTGAGGATATAAATCACTGGAGGATTCTTTGTGTTGACGCATCCAATATAGTACCCCTACGACCTTGACGGGATTATGGGTTTATGCAAAGATGGATTTCCCCATCCTGGTGTCCAAGTATTCTCTTGTCCCTATGACCTCACGCTCCTATCTCCCGCTGCTCATAAGACCTTACTTTTCAATCAACTTATTATTGGTACACAATGTAACATTTAAAAAACTGTGTTTTTGAACTCCCAACTTCTACACCCTCCATTCCTCTTTTCTTTAAATCATATACTCACACACTTCTCCAGTACACTCTCCCTCCTGAAGTACTCACTCCAACCACAAATACTCTTCTCACATACTCTCGCCTTTCGTACTCTCTACCTTTTCGCACAATCACTCCCTCTTTACAAAGTCAGTCCTTCCACACATATTCACTCCCTCCACACACTCACTCTCTTGCAACATTTACTATCCTCCATTCAAACATACTCACCACACCCTCACATACTAACTCCCTCCATAAATACTCATTCCACTCCTCACATGCTAACTTTCTCAATACATACACAATATTTCCCCACACACTCACAAACTCACCCACACTCCCATATACGTACACCATCCTCACATATTTCCTCCACACGTATTCACTTCCTCCACAAATATTCACTCCCTCCACATATTACTCACTACCTCCACATATACTTACTACCTCCACATATGCTCACTCCCTTCACACATACTC
Organism: Meghimatium bilineatum; assembly: GCA_034231615.1. Classification (NCBI taxonomy): domain Eukaryota; kingdom Metazoa; phylum Mollusca; class Gastropoda; order Stylommatophora; family Philomycidae; genus Meghimatium; species Meghimatium bilineatum. The sequence goes on along the minus strand of CM067319.1, from coordinate 18,710,543 downwards.
CTTCCTTCTTCACATTCTCGTCACCTCCACAAATACTCACTCCCTCCTCACATGCTCACCCCTCCACATTTACTTACTCCCAAATCCTCTAAATGCTTTTTAGGTCCAATTCCACTCAACATAAGTATCTGGGGTGAGCCGACAGCCCCAGCAGACACGATTATCTCCTTGTTAGCCCTCACCACCTCCTTACGTCCATTGTAAATCATCTCAACCGCAACCGCTCGTTTTCCTTCAAAAATAATCTGCAACAAAACAATCAATAAATTAGCAGTCATTAAATTAATTAAATAATCACTCGATAAATCAATCAATAAATTAATAAATAAATCAAAATTCAATCAATCAATCGTTTGTCAATTAACTAATGAAACAATCAATCATCATCATCAAGTGCCGTCTCCGCAACGAAGGTTGGCTGCAACGTATCTCCAACATCTCCTGTCTCTTGTCTTGGTGGTGACTCTGCTAGACTGTAACCTGTCCTCGATAAATCAATAAATAATTGTGGTTCAAATAAACCTAGAGATAAAGATAGGGTAAGTGTTGTATTCAAATACCTTCCTCCATTAGGAAAATAGAATATGGTATTTAGTTCTAGGAAACAGAGGAACATTCCCTCCCCCATCCCCGACTCTATAGGGTTTTCCGAAAGAGATATTTTTTAAAATCACACAACGAAGAGATGAATATTTATTTCTTAAGTTAGTCCCTCCTTCAGAATGCTTACCTACTGTGGTCCTGGATTGCCATAAGGTATTGTTTTTTTTTCTAAAATGTATTCTTCTTACAGCGATACTTTGTATACTACCTGCATCGATATTTTGTATACACTTAGCAACGATACGTTGTATACACTTAGCAACGATACTTTGTATACACTTAGCAACGATACTTTGTATACACCTAGCAACGATACTTTGTATACACTTAGCAACGATACTTTGTATACTTCTTGCATCGATATTTTGTATACACTTAGCAACGATACTTTGTATACACTTAGCAACGATACTTTGTATACACTTAGCAACGATACTTTGTATACACTTAGCAACGATACTTTGTATACACTTAGCAACGATACTTTGTATACACCTAGCAACGATACTTTGTATACACTTAGCAACGATACTTTGTATACACTTAGCAACGATACTTTGTATACACTTAGCAACGATACTTTGTATACACTTAGCAACGATACTTTGTATACACCTAGCAACGATACTTTGTATACACTTAGCAACGATACTTTGTATACTTCTTGCATCGATATTTTGTATACACTTAGCAACGATACGTTGTATACACTTAGCAACGATACTTTGTATACACTTAGCAACGATACTTTGTATACACCTAGCAACGATACTTTGTATACACTTAGCAACGATACTTTGTATACTTCTTGCATCGATATTTTGTATACACTTAGCAACGATACTTTGTATACACTTAGCAACGATACTTTGTATACACTTAGCAACGATACTTTGTATACACTTAGCAACGATACTTTGTATACACTTAGCAACGATACTTTGTATACACCTAGCAACGATACTTTGTATACACTTAGCAACGATACTTTGTATACACTTAGCAACGATACTTTGTATACACTTAGCAACGATACTTTGTATACACTTAGCAACGATACTTTGTATACACCTAGCAACGATACTTTGTATACACTTAGCAACGATACTTTGTATACTTCTTGCATCGATATTTTGTATACACTTAGCAACGATACTTTGTATACACTTAGCAACGATACTTTGTATACACTTAGTAACGATACTTTGTATACACTTAGCAACGATACTTTGTATACACCTAGCAACGATACTTTGTATACACCTAGCAACGATACTTTGTATACACTTAGCAACGATACTTTGTATACACTTAGCATCGATACTTTGTATACACTTAGCATCGATATTTTGTATACTTCTTGCAACTTGAGCTGTCCAACGTTTTCGTGTTCAGAGTCATGTTTAAATGATGACGGTTGGGGCAATGTCGCCATTTGGCATTTAAAATAACAAAAACAATAATCGAATAATAATAATATTATTAAAAATAGTGTTTGTTTTGATTCCGAAGAATTATGAGTAATAGGATCTAGACCGTTTGTAAGGGGTGGGCTTCAGGGTTTTAAACCCTCTCCCAAGAAACTAGTCAATCAGAGTGTAAACTTATCTGCTACTACGGCCACGTGAACGAAGTGATTCGAAGTGACTCTTAAGTAAAAATCACCCTTGTGTAAAAAAAGTCATGTTTGCTACTTTGAAAAGAGTAATTATATCATTGTGTGTAATGTGTAGGTCTCTCAAGAACTTTATTTACTATATAAAAAGACTTAAATTCTCAGCGGTTTGCCTTATTTTAGAAAAAGCCTAATACAAAGATGACGTTAAAACTGTTTTGCATAGATCATGTGCTATTGGGTTTCCGTACTTTTCACATGACATTCTGACAATGTATTACGACATATACTATTGCATTGAGGGGTTTACTATTGCATAGTGGTTGATGTGAAAGACCATTTGTGAGACCTTGAAACTTTCCTAGTAATTCCTTGAATAGTGCCGTTCTTACTCGTCGTATTTTGTTGTGATAACGGTTGTGAAAGATTTTATTGTGAAAAATTGTATTCATGATAAAGGTCGTTTGGTCGAAACTTCAATTTGTACGTGTTATTATATGTGTTTCCAGTTATTAGCACAATTGCATTACACTGTTCGAAGTTTCGCCTGTTGAACTAGAAGTCCAGGTACCAGTTGTCGCACTGGCGAATATTCAAGATAGACTTACCGATGTGTACAACATTTACGGAATACTATTTTATCTTTGCTTTTTTGCGCTATTGTCTAAGGTTCGCACCTCAAGTGAGGAGAGATTAAAAAAATTTGTTTGGAAGACTTACAAAAACGAATAAGTCTAAAAAAACAAAACAACAACAACAACAACAAAACGCACGCAGTACGAGGCTTATCATGTCACACCGTCACACCTAGCACACCGATTGTCAAAGAAAAAGATAGGCCAATTCACTGAACACTATACTCTCGTTTACTGATTTCTTTATGACTGAATTCACATCCTCACAAACACGCACACATCATCTACAGCGATGTTTCTCAACTACCCTACCGCTGCAACTTATCTACTGGACCGAGAGTTTCTCCTTGAATTGTAACGTTATTTATAAGTATATAGAATGTGTTTGTACCGGGACCTGTTAATATATCAAATAATTTTTTACCAGGTGGGGGGACTCTGAAAGGTTTAGAAAAAATTACTCTATAGTCTCTTTATATTACAACCGTGACCCTTAACGATATAAGACCTATTGGATAATTATCGGAAATCGAGCCTTCTAAAATGACTCGTTTGATTGTTCCCTTGATTTTTATTTTCTGTGACATAAAGTATAATGATGACTAATGAAAATCACGCGAGTAATCAAATGAGTCATTAAGATGGCTGGATGTCATATTAGTAGTAGGTCTTATAGTTTAGACGACTAAATTACAACACTATATGTTCAGTTAGTTTCTGTCATACCTTGGTTACGTGTGAGTGGATGCGGACATGCAAGTTCTCACGAGACATGACCGGATGTAGATAACCACGTGACGAGCTCCAGCGAACACCATTATATGTGTTTGACTGAGTGATAGATATACCTGTTACAGCGGGAATGAATGATGATGGTACAATTAGTAAGATAAGGTAACTGATGTATGAAAAAAAAACTGTCAATATGGCATGTTTTAATACAGCATGTCTTAATACATCATGTTTTAATACAGCATGTTTTAATACAGCATGTCTTAATACATCATGTTTTAATATAGCATGTTTTAATACAGCATGTCTTAATACATCATGTTTTAATACAGCATGTTTTAATACAGCATGTCTTAATACATCATGTTTTAATACAGCATGTCTTAATACATCATGTTTTAATACAGCATGTTTTAATACAGCATGTTCTAATACATCCTGTTTTAATATAGCATGTTTTACAGTTATGATGTGCAGGGAGCACTTCTGACTGTGATAAATGTGTCAGGCTCTTGCTGTCGCAACATTTACAGGGTGAGTTTCTAATCTCCCCTTCGACAGAAAAAAATGTATAGTCTTTACCGGGAGTTGAACCCTGGGCCTACGGTTGTGAGACAAACTCTCTAGTCTCCCAGTCATGCCACACACTTATGTAATCGTGATACAAAATATTTGCTTGCAGGAAAACATTAAATGTTTTGAAGACACATTGTAACGTAATGACTGCAGCAAGCTGTGAGCAGCGCCACCTCGTTCTCTTGTACAAGAGTCTGATCATTTCTGTTATTGAATATACTTTAGGGATTCTAACTCTCAAGCACACTCAAGTAGAACAATTGGAAAGGGTGCAATGACGACACTGAAACATGCACACATGAAACATCTTTCGCAAGGAACCAGCAGCAAAGTCAAACTATTTATGATCAGAACATGAGTATTTCCAGTGGCATATCCGTTTGCAAGGTATAGACATTAAATAAAACAGTAGCAAGGAGAATCGCTGCTTTCGAAATGAAATGCTACAGAATAATTTTAAGTATACCATGGACAACTGAAAAGACAAATCAAGAAGTGTTAAAATCAATAAACGTCGAAAAGGGCTGGCTCCTTAACTACATCCTAACAAAAACAATTTTTTGTGGTCATATAAAGAGACATAATAGCATGGAAAGATCAATAACTGAAGGCAGAGTTAACGACAGAAGAGAAAAGGGTGCACAAGACGACAATGGTGCAGTGATATATTGGATTGCTTAAACATGTATCTAGCTGCGGCAGATCAACTGATCCAGTATCGTGAAGTGTTCAGAGAATCCATAAGGAAGACCACATTCTGGAAATAATATGTCACATGGGGAGCGGGTGCAGAATGAGGCAGTGCGCATTATACTTAGATGCATCAAGGAGACCTCGTGTGCAGCGATGTACTATCCTTAGAATTATTGCACACATATATCATTCTCTGAAAGAATAAATTACGATAACATAAAGGTCAGAAGACTCAAAAGAGAAAAATCTTAGATCGAGGAGGCGCAGGATATTATTCAACATGTATGCCCACCTAAGGCCATAGATACCAGTGCAGACTGGGAGTTAGGGCCTTAAAAACAACATAATGCATTTTCAGTACACACCAGTCTTCACAGAGTTTGTCGGCTACAGTATCCCTTGGTGGTAGAAGTAGAAATGCATGCTGTGATTAACAATGGTACTTACGTAAAACACAGGTTTTTAAAACGTTCCACCTAGACACGACGGACTATCACTAAAACTAGCCAGTTATAATGTGTAAATAAGAAAACATACAAATTACAATACACAAAACTTTTTCAACATTTCGACCAAAAGGCCTTTGTCATGATACGCACGAAACATCAAAAGACGACGGATAGAAATGATCACAACACACAAACGTGTCCAACCGAAATATGGAAGTTAAACTGTGATTAACGTGAATTCGTGTAGGGGAGATGTAACAATGTATACAGATGATTCTGTTGCTCAGAATGTGTGCAGTCCATGTGCATCCACGGCACAGGTTGAAAAGAGAATTGTAGCAACTTTTGCTGCGACAACAAGTAGCATGACCACGGAGGTCATAGTTGTAACCAGGAAAATGGCGAGGATAGAGCTTTACATGTACACGTGTGTATGCTTTCTTAGAATCTCAACGAGCACGCTAAGAAATATTGAAAATGGCTGCATTTGCAGAATGTGGTTTGAGTTGGTGAAGCGGTCTACTATGACAAGAATTAATTTCATATTTGTGCCTAAACATGTCGGTGTTTGAGGAAATGAACGCGCAGACAGGCTTGCTGGTACAGCGATCATGATAACCGGACAAGTTGATATTCCGAGTGAGATAAGAAGGGTAACCGATGTAACAAATGTTTATGAGTCTGCTAGAGATGTAACTAAACAAGAACACTGGGCTGGTAGCTAATGCCGACAGCTAAACCAACAAAGAGTAGGTGTGGTCATATTCTACACTCTGAAGGATGTCTTACGGAAGAAACCCGAGCAGCACGTATGGACCAATAGTTCGATAGGAAGTGGGACGATATTTCGACCAATCAGTCAACAAACAAAGCATATAACTAACCAACAAACAAAATAAATAATTAACCAACCAACCAACCAAGTGGCTGACATATTAACTAACTAACTAACCAGCCAATCAACCAACAATTAGCTAACTAACCAACCAACCAACCAACCAACCAACCAACCAACCAACCAACCAACCAACCAACCAACCAACTAACTAACTAACTAACTAACTAACTAACTAACTAACTAACTAAATAACTAACTACCTAAATAACAAACGAACTAATTAGTTAATTACGGACCAAACTGAAGAACAAAGATCAGGAAAAGAGATGGCTAGAGAGACATTGTGGTTTTAAAAATAAGCCATCATTTCTTTCAATGTACGGAAGAAGGAATTAAATAAAAGCCTCTTACCTTCCATCTTTTCTGCGTTGGGGTCAGAAACTTTATATCCTAGCTCATCGCCAGCTTTCATGAGAATGTTTGTAAGCGGTATATTATTTGGTACAGTTACTTTCATGGGCCCACCTGTTGCATGGTACTCTGTGTGGAAACAGTCAAAATTAAAAGCAACTCGTTAAACATTATAGTTTCCAAAGTAGCGAGGGCTGGCAACCTGGACCGCAGACACTACTTTAACAAGGAAAAAAAAATGGGGGGGGGGGGGAGAAGTGTATTTTTCCGTTAGGAAAGCTAGTCCCTTGATTTGTGTAAATTTTGCAAGACCTTTTTTTCTGGGGCGGGGCGGGGGGGGGGGGGATGTTAGCTAAGGGAGTGTTTTTCCCTCTGATATACTAACTATTGATACAAAATATCTTTTTTCATAAGTTAAGGGTTTGAACCCCCAAATCCACCCCCTTATATGCGGTCTTGTTGTTCAAAGCTCCAATTTCATACAACTAACGCAGTCTTAATTTGTCAGGACAAATTATTTTTAGGTTTGGACCAAATTAATTTTATAAAATTTCCTTATATGCGTTTTTTATTGTATCACTGGACATACTAATATTGATAAATAGTGTATGTGTAATACATCATTAGAAAGGGGAATGGATACAGAATATGAATATATATGTACATTGATGATATTTGATTGCTTCACATTTGATTGCTTCACATTTGATTGCTTCATTGTTGGACATTAAAAATGGTCAGTTTAATTTAGCTTTTTCTCTTCATACTCGTATTTGCCATGTGTTACCAAATTATATCAAATATTTGATTAATAATAATAATAATAATAATAATAATAATATTTAATAATAATACTAATACTAATAATATTTAATAATAATAATAATAATAATAATAATAATATTTAATAATAATAATAATAATAATAATAATAATAATACCAATAATAATAATAATAATAATAATAACAATAATAATAATAATAATTATTAATAATAATAATAATAATAATAATAATAATAAAACCCATAATCCATCAGGGTTGTAGGAGTGTCATATTGAGACATTTAATGCAGAAAGATCCTGCATCTCTATCCTCTACCATCCTCATGAGTTTATAAACTTCAAACCCTGTCCAGTTCTTGGTGTGATCCAGCCATGTCTTCTGTTCATCTCGTATTCTTCCGCCTCTATAGTACGGCTGAAGAACATCTTTTGTCATCGAGGAATGTCTGATCACGCGTCAGTGCTACCGAAGTATACGTTTTGCATACAGGACTTTTGAAGGATATCCATGTAAATAATACAGATATTCAGCTGTTATCAAATCAACCTCCTTACTGTCTCCTCAACGAAGATTGTTTGCAATAGATCTCCACCAATTTCTGACTCTTCCCTTTGAGATACACTCTGACATACTGTAATTTTCTGACTCTTCCCTTCGAGATACACTCTGACATACTGTAATTTTCTGACTCTTCCTTTCGAGGTACACTCTGACATACTGTAATTTTCTGACTCTTCCCTTCGAGGTACACTCTGACATACTGTAATTTTATCAATTTCTTGATATTTCCATGTCACTTATATCTTGATATTTCCATGTCACTTATATCTTGATATTTCCATGTCACTTATATCTTGATATTGCCATGTCACTTATATCTTGATATTTACATGTCACTTATATCTTGATATTTCCATGTCACTTATATCTTGTTACTATTACCCAACACTCTCTTATGTTTCCTCACTTATTTAATGTCAAAAATGGGATGTGCTCAGCCGAAAGGCACACATACCGCAGCTCTGTTGTACACTAGCACCAGAGAACCCATTTGTTCTAATTTGTAAATGGAAGTCAAAGTGTTTATTCTAAAGTGAATGAAGAAGAAAAGGAGATCTTCTTTCACATTTTTTTGTGTTCAAAATTTTTCATTTTTTTCTGTTTTTATGCCATTGCATAGTTCTCTCTTTTCTGGCGGGTTTCAATCTATTTTTTTTCACACATATATATCTTTAGTATGAAAATAAACGCAGAAGTAGATACCAGCATCGCTTTAACCAACATATTCTACGGTTACCCGTTTAACCAACATATTCTACGGTTACCCGTTTAACCAACATATTCTACGGATACCCGTTTAACCAACATATTCTACGGATACCCGCTTACAAATTTTTTTTCAGTCACATATTATTGTAGAACAACATACCCAAAATGAATATGATTTCATTCATTGCTCGAGTCGGCCGTGTGAAAACCTGAGCCTGGACTCTTAGCACAGTGTGGAAAAAAGGACCACTGTTTTCTTTCCAGGCATGTCATAGGAGGCGACAAAAGAAAGCTGGAGGATATGCTTACAATCTGTCACCTGTGAAAAATAATCACTATCTCATCCTGTCTCAATTTCTTGCTTTTGTCTTCTATCAAATCATCTCCATGGACGTCGAAGAGATCAGCTGACGTGTAAATTCCTAGTTGACGGGAATGTTAGATGTGCCATCACTACAGGTGGGTTATCAAATCTGATAGAAGAATGATGATATGGTTGGCTCAGAAGTGTGTAGTTGTCCTGACACACGTGGTAATCCTTGGATACTGACGCAATGAATTGTTGCCCTTCTATGACTAAACATACATCCATAATCCACTCTTACACATCCATAATCCACTCTTACACATCCATAAACCACTCTTACACATCCATAAACCACTCTTACACATCCATTCCTGCGATATCTGACATGAGTCTAAAATCACCTTAGTTACACAACTGAAAAAGAACCTGTGCTTTTTTGTTTGAAAGACTATGGGCTGTCAATAGCTACCTATCACAGCTAAAGGGATTATTTCATTGTCACCATCATCATTATCATTATTCATCAACATTCTCATTATTCATCATCATCGTGATCACCATAGCTGGATGTTTAGAATTGTACTAAACGAATATAAGAAGGAACGAATTCAGTTTATGTTTTTACAAATAGGTTCTTTACAAAAATAAATCTACGTATAATGGGAAATAATTAAGTAAAATTACCTGCTCTGACTAACAAATACCATATAACTCAACTAATCGTGTAATATCGAGGCTAACTCCCTGAAGAGGTGGGGCCTAGTCTAGCCAGCAGAGGCTGGAAACTAAGATTTGTCAAGTCATCCCTGACATCGAGCAGGGCCACAATCCTGCCCAAGCAAACATTGATGCTGAAGTCGGAGATACCAGACCGATAATAGCAATATCACCCATTGTATCACGCAAAACAACTAGATAACAAGTCTTCACAACTAAACGTGTATCTTACTTGTATCCTTGGCAAGCTGGGGATCTTGCATGTCTTCAGATTTGAGAAAGAATGGTAAAACTTCATCGTAGCTCCACCCTTCTGCTCCATCCTCTGCCCATTGGTCATAGTCTTTTTTATGACCACGAATCACAACCATGCTGTAAAGATTGGAAGTCCCACCCAGTACACGTCCTCTTGGCCAATACGCTCTCTGATTTAAACATAAGTAAAAACATTGTTTATTAAATTGTCAACCAATGGGTACGACTTATTTTATTTTCTATATCTCTAATTTGGGTTTCGTGGTTTGCAATGTTATATATTTTATTTCATACCTAGAATATTTTCAATTAAAGACAGCTCGTGCCAAGCAGTAGTTAAAGCTTCTTGCACAGAGGGGTTTACATAAGTCTAATTTGGCTTACTTTATACTTTTCGAACCCACAGAGTTAGTCTAGACAATGTGGAACCAGGAAACGATACAGAAAGACTTTAAGGACGCCTGCATCATATATCTTTACAAGAGAGAAGAAAACGCCAAGCTTTCGACAACCACCGATGCATATCCTTGCTCTATATAGCAGGTAAGATCCTGGTAACCATCAGTTAACATATACACTGCAAGACAACTACAGGAAATGTTTCGCGAACAGAACATTGATCTCTACACAACATTTGTCGACTTAACTAAGGCCTTCGACACTGAATCGGGAATGTATATGGACGATCATGGCCAAATTTAGTTGTCCCAAAAAATTCACCAATATAGTTCTCCATCTCCATGATGATATGACAGCTTGTGTGCAAGATGACGGCGCACACTCAAAACCCATTTCCAGTAACTACCGGTGTCAAAAAGGGTTGCATTTTGGCTTCGAAGCTCTTTAGCGTGGTGTTTTCTGCTATGCTAAATGGTGCCTTCCGGAATCAAGTGTAGGAATTTGCTTTTGTTGTTGAGCTGATCGTGGGCTATTCAATCTCAGTAGATTTAAGGCCAATATCAAAACTCAGACGGACATTATTCGCGACCTCTTATTGCCTAGGATTTGGCACTCAACGCTATCAGTCTGAAAAACATCCTGGACAGTATGGACCTCATTTCTTCGGCCTGTGATGTGTTCTGTCTCATCATCAGCTCTGCGAAAGCATTATTAATGTACCGACCAGAGCCAGGTGTCCCCTACACAGAACCAGCAATCACAGTAAAATGACAGAAAGTCAATACTTCTGATAGGTTTCTATATCTCAGCAGCACCCTACCGCAGACTGCGACAATTGGCAAGGATATTGCCCTGCGTATTGCTGGTGCCAGTGCGGCCTTCATGCCAACGTCTGGATCAGACGTGGTCTCAGTGTGACAACTAAGTTGGACGTCTACCGCACATTGGTTCTACCAACACTGTATTACGCTGCTTCATCCTGGACTGTCAATGCGAGACACGATCGACAACTTAAATCTTTCCACCTTCGGTGCCTAAGAAATCTCATAGGAGTACGTTGGCAGGATCAACTATCAGACACGAAAATTCTTAAAAGTCATGTATGCAATGCATCCATGTTCTGTTGATTAGGTCACAACACCTCTCTAGATTTCCGTTTTCCTCTAGTTACATGTTTCTACTTATATCCCCATTATTAATGTTTCACCTTTAGTAGTATCCCTTGAAAGTTTCCTCTACTTATATCCCATTAATGTTGTCCCATAGTTATATCCCATGAATGATTCCCTCTAGTTATATCCCTTGACTTGTTTTCCTCTAGTTACATCCCCTAAATTGTTTCCCTATAGTTATATCCCCTACATTGTTTCCCTCTAGTTATATCCCCTAAATTGTTTCCCCTAGTTAAATCCTCTGATTGTTTCCTTATAGTTATATCTCCTGAATTTTATCCACCGGGTGTTTCCCTTTGATTTTACTATCTGGTTGCAACGTCTGCCTTTTACCCATTGGTTACATCTATTAACCATATCCTATGCATATAACCACTTAACCTTACCCTCAGGTTAAATCTCTTTAACAGAGTGTTTCCCAAACTATTTTTTACCATGCTCCACCTAGGTCTTTCTAAAATTCTGATGCCACCCCCTCGCCAATTTTGTTTAATACATATTTTGTTTATATTAAAGAATTGATTTCAGTAAATAAGTGGGGTCTTTGTTACCTCTAATATTTTATGGTAATGTGTCGTGATATAGCTTAATTGGACTTTGTCCGCTGGCACGTCTCTCCAAAAGAGAGGTAAACTCATTAACTACCTACTACCTACCTGAATTATTCTCTAAATGAAGCCTAATTATAATTTGTTCAGGACACAAAACTTAGGTTTTGGTGATAAGTCATTAGGATATTATTAAGGGGAAAAAACAGTAAGTAAATTTTTCAAAACATATAATAGACAACTAAAACTCAAGTACAAAATAATTTTTATCGAATTTCTCCCCCTCCCCAAACAATATAATTCTCCCCCCCCCACCCTGTGGGACTTGGGCCCTAAGTTGAGAAACACCGTCTTAACATTAACCTCTGGTTACATCCTCTTACTGTTGTCCTTCGGTTATATCCCCTTATTCATATCCTCTGGTTACGACCCCTGATCTTACCATCTGGTTACACCCCCTGAATCTTAACCTCTGGTTTCATCTCAAGAATGATACCTCCTAGTTGCGCGTCCTTAACCTCGCCCTCCTATTACATCATCTGAATCTATCTGACTACATCACTTATACTTACCCTCTGGTTATATCCTCTGAGCCCATGTTTTTGAGGTTCTGTATAGTATTCCCAGTCAATCTGGGTATGCATGCCAAAATGTGACTGTCCTGGTGTCATGATGGTTGCATTGCCACGGTCGTCCCCGCCAGCTTCCAGCAACAGCACGCTAACATCGCTATCTTCAGACAATCTGTTGGCCATCACACAACCGGTAGATCCAGCCCCAACTAAAAATAGAATTAGTAACCATCGAGGAGTTATAGCAAGAATAGGAAACATGATATAAGATTTGAACCAGGCCAGTTCAGCTGACACCTATCCGCCTCGTAACTTAACCCAACACGTTTTGGGCATTCGACTAAGGGATGCGGATTAATCAAATGCGGAAAATGTGTTGATCGAAGTTACGACTAGAATAGGTGTCAGTTGGACGCATCTGGTTCAAATCCCACCTGCTGGCCTAACTAAAATAGAAATCTGAGTTACTATAATGACAGTGGAGATTATCTCAGGCAATGTAATTATAAGTTCTCACATCTGTATGGAAGAATTTAATCTCCGTGTGGGAGCAAAGCACCTGTGTGAAAGCAACTCACCTCTGTGTGAGAACATCTCACCGTTGTGTGGAAACAGATTACCTCTGTGGGAGCAGTTCATCGAAGTATGGGAGGTTCTTAGCTCCGTGCGGTAGAAGAGCTAATGTGTGGAATGACCTCATGTGTGTGATGAAAGCTCACTTCTCTTGTAGAAGCAACTCATCTCTCTGTGAGAAAAACTTACCTTTGTGTGGAAACAAATTACCTATGTGTGTAAACAGATCACCTCTGTGTGGGAGAAGGTCATCGCTGTATGGAAGCAACTCATTTATGTGGGGGGGGGGGCAGTTCAATTCTATGAGAAATCAGTTCACAATTGTGTGGGAGAAACTCATTTCTACGTAAAAACCACCCATTTCTGTGTTGAGACAGCTCTGTTCAGAAGTTCTTGTGGAGTGTTATTTGGGGTAATCAGGCAAAATTATTTGGAACTTCTTGGGACAAATCCATGAGACAGCGTTGTGGAATTATTCTCTTTGGCAATGCTAGAAGAAAAATTAAGTACGTATTTGTTATTTCATATAGTTAAATTGGCATCTCTTACAAATGTTAATGTCCCAAACGTGTCTCTTCGACGCACATTTTCCCCTTCAAGTATATCGGAGTACTACTGCTATCAAATTGAAGCGAATCATGGATAATAAGCGAAAAAACCATCAAGCGAAGAATCTATTGGTAGCTAGAAAAATCAACGAATAATTGCTGAGGGATATTGATGCCAGAAGGAAGTTACTTATCAACATTTATCAACATCACATAGAAATAATTCATATTTATTTGCAACATCTATGAGAAAAGGAGGTTTGGTCTACAACTGAGGGAAAAAGAGAGATGGCAGAAGATCAAAGAGAGAAGAAACTGGAAAGTATGACATCGTGGCATGGAAAATAGCAGTAGTAGAGATGATACACAGTTCCCGAGATAGAATGTTGTTCAAATCAAAGAATACCTATGCTACTCGACACGGAACATAATGATGATGAACTCATCGAGGGCCATATCTCTATTAGGCATATTGACCTATCGACAGAAACGCGCCAACGCGCCCCGCTATTGCATGTCACTACGAAAGGCTACTAACTTGTCACCAGCCAATTAAATAGCAAAGTAGCCTCTCGCACTGACAGACAATAGTATTGTACAATGACGTCTTTCTGTAAATTTGTTTTAAAAGAGGCCTTTCCGAGCCAATGTTTACAATTATCTATTATGACTTGTATTGGAACTTGTACTGACATTAGCCTACAGATCTAGCTGAAAGTTGACAAAGCAGTGGTACTTACAGTGCTGTTATACGCTGGTGAAACATGGACAGTGTATAAATGACATGAGGAAGCTCAGTCATTTCACACATGTCTCAGAAAAAGTTATGAACATCAAATGGCAAGACAAGATTCCGGATACCACTGCCCATGACAGATCTGGTATAACTAGTATTGACACTGCTCTGATACAGATTCATTGGGCATGTAATGTGGCACATATGTCATATCACGCCTAACAGAGATACTTTCTGTGATGATTTGTAGAAGGTCATTCGTTCTCGGGGTGGCAAATAGAAGAGCTACAAGGCCTCGTTAAAGACCTCACTGCAAGCCTTTGAAATAGACCAAGATACATAGGAAGACACTGCATGAAATAAGATACATGGGGGCTCCACGGTCAAAAAGAAAGGCGTAGCATCTTGCGAGAAGAGGAAAATGTAGCACCTCAACTGTGGAAGCTAAAATGTCACGAGTATATCAAAAACCATCTACAGAGGTCATCCCATGTATGAACTGTCCAAAGAGATTTGCTGCCAAAATATCATCATCATCATCATATGACATATTCTGTCCAGAACTTGATCTTCCTTATTGATTCTCTGAATACTCCGCGATTCTGGGCGGGTTGACCTGCCGCAGCTAGAGACATGTTTAAACAATATGATATATCACTGCACCATTGTCATCTTGGGTGCCCTCTTCCCCTGTTGCCGCTAACTTTGCTTTCTAGCTAATAATCTTTCCATGCTGTTATGTCTCTTTATATGACCCAAAAAAACACACAGGGAAGCCAGTCCTCTTCGACGTTTATTGATCTGAATACTTCTTGGTTTGTCTTTTTTGTCTGTCCATGGAATACGTAAAATTCTTCTGTAGCATCTCATTTCGAAAGCAGCGATTCTCTTTACTATTATTTTATTTAATGTCCATGCATCACAACCGTATATTGCCACTTGATTATGCATCATTTTCTGATTATGCATAGTTTGGCTATGCTGCTGGTACATTACCAAATATTTTTCATTTGCGCTAGTTTCAATATTGCCATTCCAATTCTTCTCTTGTGCAGTCTCCTGAGCTACTTGTGTTTATGCCCAAATACAGGAATTATAATATGTAAGAATATAATATGTAAGAATATAATATGTAAGAATATAATATGTAAGAATATAATATGTAAGAATATAATATGTAAGAATATAATATGTAAGAATATAATATGTAAGAATATAATATGTAAGAATATAATATGTAAGAATATAATATGTAAGAATATAATATGTAAGAATATAATATGTAAGAATATAATATGTAGGAATATAATATGTAAGAATATAATATGTAGTATTAGTCATCTACGAACTAATGGTCAATGAGATAACTTTAACTGAATTTCATATAGTGGATATAACAAATGGTTATCATCACTTGTGTTGAACGAACAACAACATGATTTGTGTTATAGATGTGCGTGATCAGACAAAAAG